>JARUPY010000465.1:6050000-6278530 GCA_029817715.1 Melastoma dodecandrum | reverse complement strand
ACAATCGAGCCAGTTTCATGACTATCTCAGATGATCTTACAAATCTTCTTTTGTGAGGATTGCTTAGAGTGGTCGGAAAGACTGGTAGGGTAGAAGTGTTTCTGGGGACTCTGGAATGCAAAATATTTACAGTATCTCCAATAACAGTAGGAACTAGCCCCCCTCCTCTTTGTTTAATCTTTAACTGTACTGTGATTTGAGTATTGTTCGTGGGAATTCACGGAAGCCATGATTGAACAGGCTAAGTCAGGATGTTCAATTCGGTCCAATTGGATTGCTTGCTGGACATGTATAACTCTGGAGGGGCAGTGATGGATACGGAAGGCTTGGAGCTTACTTGAGCATTCGGACAAGGGAATGTCAGGTAGACAAGAAGGAGACGGAGTTCGCTCATGATCCTGTGGACTCCCTTCTGACTCTTATGCTACCAGGAAGATGTCATGTCAGGGATCTTGAGGTTGCTTTCTGAGAGTTGTGTTTATATTCGAGTACGGATGTGGATTCTCCTACATGGATTCATATCTCTGCTGCCAATGCTACTAGTTCATCTCCGATGCTCTTACGTCTTACTGTGTTAGCTTGAACAAGGAGGCCAAATCACGTGCATTTGTGATTATTTACCACCATAGTAGAAAAAGGGTTGGAAGGGGGTGTTCACCACAGATTTACAAATCATATGCATCCAGGAAATCAACAGAGTGAAGGTTTTAACTGTACATCGCATACACGCAGAGACACCTTCATTATCTCCCTCGCAGTTGAGCATCGCGACTGGTAAGGGGGACGTAACGCACTGCAGTCTCATCCCAAGCACTTATGGTGCCGTCCAAGTTCTTGTCGATCAAATAAAGGTCTCCAAAGATCTCTCCAACAGGGATCACCATCCTACCTCCGGACTTCAATTGGTGTATGAGTGGCTGTGGAATCTCCTTTGCTGCAGCTCCGACATGAATGGCATCGTATGGCGCAAACTCTGGCCAACCTTGCCTACCGTCTGCCCCGAATCATGGACGGATGCATTCCCATGTTAGCCATAAACGAAGCGCGGAATTCTAAAGCGGATCAACAAAAACTTTAAAGGACATGTCCCCAAATGATCCTTCGTTAGATTTTACAATTAGTTTGAAATCACCACAAGGACAGTATACCGACATCATAAAAGTGGGGACAGTATTTAGACATCATAAAAGTGGGGAAAAGAGATGACATACAGCCGACATGGATGGAGAGGGATCCCTTTTCCAAATACGAAGCGGCCTCACTTTTCTCAATGTTACTCGCTGAGGAAAAGGAAGCCAATTCTGGAATGTGCTCAACGCCAGCCAACGGCGCAGCTTTCAGGTCCAACCATCAGGGAAAAGCACACAGTCAAGTAGCCAGTCCCTGAAATACATGGAGTATTAGTAATACTGGCATCCGAGTTAGGGACAGGAATATCAAGCGGACGTGGGGTGGAACGACCTGAGCCCACGTCAAGAGCCGGGCAGTAAGTGGTCCTGAAGAAGCTGGAGGCACATGGCCTGCATGTGAGGGGCGGAGATGATAGCATTATAACCGATGGTCATGGGGCTGTCGATGTAGGGAGGAGTGTCATCGGGGACAAACAAACCCTTGTCCACCTTCTCCATGACTTCAGACACTCTCTTGGAACTGAAGATGCCGTAGCGCTGCAGCTGGTCCACCATGGATTCATTCTGATCGGCGCCGCCGAGTCGCTGTCGCTGCACATGCACAACAGAAGTGAAGTGAACACAAGGCGAGGAAACAGAATTCCCAATCGCGGGACAGTGTACGGTAAAAGGGTGGAAGAGGATGAACCTCCGTCCCGACAAAAGCCCATTCCTTTTCTTCTTCTATTCTTTTTTAAAGATTAGAGCAGGAAGAAGAAAATTGGCTTCCCAACTTGGAGGGTTTGACTTATGATGAATTGCGGTGTTGAATCCCCGAGTCCTACTCTTAATAACCCGACTTCGGCTGGACTTTGCAAAGAAATTGGACAAAAATTCTAAAAAGCCCCCCTTTTCTAAAATTGATTAAAATACCGGTACGATTTAAAATTTTCGTAAAATACCATGGCGAGGTCATTTTTTGAAAAGATGACTTTGCAGAAGGGAGCACGTCGTCTTTAACGACTTCGTACAAATCTGGCTAAGTTGTCTTTTTAAAAGGTAACTTTGGTGACGGCTACTGCAAAAAATAAATGGTGAGAACCGAGCCTCGGACGGCTTACACCACTCCCTTCCTTCACATGTTGGGTAGGCAAAGTCGCCTTTTAAGACGACTTTGACCCTGTGTTGTTGAAAGCGCACTTAGGCGTAGCGAGGCGCACTGAGAGCATTTCGCTCCGAAGTGTTGGAGCGGCCAGCAGGAAGCGGCTCCTAGGCGCTGGACGCAATAAAGTGCCAGAAAAGCGCCACCGTCGACTGCATTCCTTTTCCTCCGCCCCTCCTTTGTCATACGCCCCAGCTTCCCTCTTGCTGGTCGCCCTCTCCCCTCTCCTGTTGGTCGCCCTTTCCCCTCTTGTACCGTTTCCATAGTTGATGTCGTTGCCAGTCTCTTTCTTCATCCCCTCTATTTTTATCAGCTTCAATTTTTGATGATAAATGAATGAATGGGACTGATTTATATTGTTGTGTTTGTCGGAACTTATTATTATTGGTGAGTATATTGATGTTGGTTTACTGATATTAGGAATAGATTCATCGGACAAATCTTCGATAGAATGTTGCTTGAAGTTAATTAGTTAAATCATATTTTCCGTTTAACATTGACACATACATGTCACGTTTTGCGCTTAAAGCGATTTGAGATGTTCGCGCTTTGAGTGCACTTTAGCGCTTTAACAACTATGCTTTAACCAATGAGGCATAATCATGTTTTCAAAAGACTACTTTAGGCTTGGGCAGCTAAATAGGGCAAATCTGTCTCTTCAAAACATGACATTGGTTAGATACTTCATAGTTTGCTCCCAGATATTTTAATAAGGGGCATTTTAGAATTTTCTAAGTTGCATCCCCCGCTCCCTTCCCCTTCCTCCTTCTCTTTGCCTCACAACCGAGTGTCTTAAGCTGTCCTACGTTTTCACCCTTCCGATCTCCACTCCCTTCGTACTTTCCACCACCACCTACTAACTCCTCCCTCCCCCTCCACCACCCTGTCCGGCGTTGTCTGTGAGCGCATGCTCTCCTTCAACCACAGTTATGTCCTCAGGGCCACCAGGCTTGTGTTCCCATCCCTCTGGTTTCAGGGTTCTCTTTCTCCTGCCTTGGGGAGCCTCATGGAACTCACGGAGCTACCGTTGCCCAATAACAACCACTCTGGCCACCTCCCTCCCCAGCTTTTTCACTGTAAGAATCTTGAGATCCGTAACCTCCATATTAACTACTTCACGGGGATCATCCCCGCCAAGGTTTCGTCCCTCGTACGCCTTCGAGGGCTTGACATCTCCTCGAATGGGTTTAGGGGGAACTTGAGCTTCTTGATGGACGATGATCCCTTCTTTGACGAAGGGTTTGTTCAATCGCCCGATGAACATTTGGATGAGGCTTTGAAAATTACCCTCCGAGAGTCGGATGCGCAACTATTTATAAGAAATTCCCTCCGTAGTATAACGGAGAATATGTGTACTGAACTCTTTGTGAAATTCGAGTCTGGATATGAATTCGGAGGGCGTATGCGCTCCAAGATCAGTTTGACTGGCATTCGCTTGACTGCTTAGAGTCACGTCGCCCACGTTTGTGTTTCCTTCTGCGGGAACACCGTCTCCATCTAATGGAGGTGGGGGA
Organism: Melastoma dodecandrum; assembly: GCA_029817715.1. Taxonomy (NCBI): domain Eukaryota; kingdom Viridiplantae; phylum Streptophyta; class Magnoliopsida; order Myrtales; family Melastomataceae; genus Melastoma; species Melastoma dodecandrum. Next base: position 6,274,745 of record JARUPY010000465.1, on the reverse strand, counting down.
TCTCGGTTAGTTCCGCTTCTGGTATTTTTCGCCATCAGCAAACGTGAAGTACTTTCTTCGCTCCCACTGTGGTCGCCAAAGACGTGTTCGCGTAGGAAACGGACCACGTCGGAAATATTTGGCAATTGGACTCACAGGGAAATGTATGTGGTCGCCAGAAAGATGAATTTCAATGATAAATAATATGACTGTACAAATTCAGAGTTTCGGAAGAGAAATCAAAATCTTACAGCCATAAAATGAACCAAAAGAGGCGATGCGGTTGACGTAGGCGTTGTAGACTCGCTGCGACAACGTGGACTCACCGCTGACACCGTAGACTCGCTGCTGATGTCGTAGACTCGCTGCGACAACGTGGACTCACTGCTGATGCCGTAGACTCGCTGCTGACGTCGTATACTCGCCGCTGACGTCGTAGACTCGCTGCGACAACGTGAATTCACTGCTAACACCGTAGACTCGCTGCTGACGTCGTAGACTTGCTACAATGAGCTGTAGACTCGCGCACTCGGAAGATAGAGTCTGATTGCTGGATGCTTGACGGACGAATGATGGTTGAAGGTAACGTCGGGAGTGCAGGCGGAGGATGTTTGCCGGGACTACGGTTGCTCGTCCTGACGGTGGTAGTGCTGGCGGAGGGTTGTTGCCCCGGTTACGGTTGTTCGCCGGGATGGTGGAAGTGCTGGCGGAAGTGCTGGCGGAAGGTTGTTCAACGAAGTTACGGTTGCTCACTCCGCTGTTGAAAGGATGACCAAACAAACCCAGGCCGAGGTATCTACTAAACTAAGGGTGACGAGCAATGCAAAGCTTGTGTTTGGCTGATTGATCGTGGTCTTTTCTAAGAAGAGTCTGTTCCCCTTTTATACTGAATCTCAATAGATCTTTGTACGCTGCACACGTCCCTGAAAATCCCTTAAATCGTGGCTCGATCTTAACTCCTCTCCAGGGATCTCGGAGTTTGTTTTTCTTAGAGATTCTTCTAACCTCCACTTAATGAGATCGTGTGTGGGACGTGTCCAGATGAGTTGTAGACTTAGCTCACACTCATATTTCAAAAGGGGTTTTAGACTTAAGCTGTTACGGACTGATAGTTTGGTTCAGTCGACGGCTGTAGACTTAGTTAAAGCCCGTGTTCCAATATGGGCTGTAGACTTACCACAGGCCCAGAGTATCTTGTCGTGTCAACAATGTGTCGGGAATTTGAAACTTTCTATTTGATGAATTTGCCTTTGGCGATTCATACTCCGACGCATGACCAACAAGTAACCGTCGAGAGTAATCCGAAAATATGTAACTCTCCATAAGTTCTTATTGAAACTCGACAAATAGTCGTAAAGGATCAACCGATGTGTAATGTTTCGAAGATCCAGTCGAATATGACACTTTCAAAATCCAGTCGAGTGAATCTGACATGCCATTCGAAAGCGAAAAAATGCATGTTCCCAGTAAAACTTGAAAAATGGTTGATAAGGGTGATCGACTAATACGCGACGCTCAAAAAATTCAATTTATCGAAATCATCATGTTATTTGAAAAACGGATTGTGTATGACGATCTGATTCATCAACTAGGGATAAAACTTTCCTTGAAAGATAGTAGTTTTGGACCGCCAAAATTAGTTTTCCAACAATTTCCCTTGTTTAAATTATTGTTGTAATAAAAGACAATCGACTCGTTTTGTTAAGTGGATTGATTCAATAATAATATTGTCTGAAGCAGTGGATGAATAGGTGTCGACTAATTGTAAACTCCAGTTAAGTTGACTGGAGGGAGAATCTTTGCGAAGAAAAGTTAAAATCTAGTCGATTGATTGGAAAAAAAATCTCTCTAGTCGATTAAGAGGGGGAGAAAATATTTCCTGTCGACAGAGATACTTGACTAGAAAATGATTAATTCAGATAAAATCCCTTCATTAATTGTCGGGCAAATGTTTACACAAGCTAATCAAAGATTCCCGGGGAAAAATCTAATCTAAATGAAGGATTTTCCCGTCATCGAGAAATCTAATCTAGGATAAAGGATTTTTCCCAAGAAAATCTAATCCTGGAGGATTTTTCTCAGAAAATCTAATCTAGCTCGATGGAGGATTTTCCTAGAAAATCTAATATAAGTCTCGATGCAGGATTCTCCCCGGTCGATGGAGAAAATCTAATCTAGCTGATTCTCCCCCTGATGGAGAAAATCTAATCTAAGTCTGGATGGAGATTCTTCCGGTTGATGGAGAAATTCTACTTCGCCTTGGATAAAATATTATTTAGTCGATAATCGATTAGGAGAATTTAATTAGTAGGGAGAATCTAATGGATAAAATATTATTTAGTCAAATCGACTGGGAGAATCTAATCAATCCATGGAGAGAATCTAACCCAGTCGATCCATACAAATCAGTTTGGGAGAATCTGACTTTGTGGATAATCTTTATAGGTAAGATTTTGCAGGTAGAAGATCACAATTAAAACGTGCGGAAATTGAATGTAACTGTCAAATGGAAGTTAAAGATCAAGAATAACCGCCATTGAAGATTCTCTATAAATAGAGGTCAAGACCAGACACAAAAAAACAACACGCTTCTCTGTGAACTTCATAGGCGAATGGTACTCCGGTGCAATGTAGCCCAGTGTCCTCGTAACGTGTGTCTTTCCTCCCTCATCTCCTTTGCCAGCTCAAAGTCCGGTATCCTCACCTCCATGTCGCCATCCACAACATGTTCGCCGACTTCAGATCCTTGTGTATTTTGTAGTGCAAGTACTCCAGCCCCGTCGCTGTCCCCAATGCTATCCCGTGCCTCGACAACCATTCCAGCTCCACCGTCCCTCGACAACCATGCAAGCTCCTGATCTTCATAAACTCGTATGCCAAGTAATGGCAGTCTGGCCTGTGCAAGTGTGCAGGCAGGGGAAGTAGGTTCTTGTGCCTAGTCTCACCCATGATTCGGATCTCTGGCCGAGTCTGCCTCATCTTCCTGTTCAAAGCCCTGCTGTCTCCTTCTATCAACTCTGCGGCATCCTTGGGAGGTTGCCTTATATTCTTTATGGCAATTACCTTTCCGTCGCTCTCCAGCAGCCTCTACCGATGATTTCGAGGGACTGCCAGGTATCCTCCTCTAGGAATGCCAAGTGATCTGCTTTCTTAATCAGCGGACTGTAAATGGATGGACCTGTATTTTTTTTTTAAAGCGTCTTATGGCGGGCAAGATCTTCTTGTAGAGCATAGATAACAGGCCAGAGGTTGGTGTTCGCGTCTTTTAACACATTGTAAATGAGATGTGGTCGCCGGTCTTTGAAAAGAACAACAATGGAAAGTGCATAAATCCGATGGCAAGTACAAGAAAATTTACTTCCATTTTTGGAAAATATAGTACGGATTCTACCTTAAAACTAAGATAAAAGACAAAAGTGTCAACAATGCCGGAATTGAATCGATGGCAATGAGGATAGACGGAGGTGCGTCAACAATGCCAGAATTGAATCGACGGCACTGAGGTTGAAGGGTTCAGGACGCTGGTAAAAACAAAAGATAAAAGACAAAAGTGTCTGAGTAAAGATCGTCCCACCCTCAGACTAGCTTTTGGAGCGATGATTTCAGAATTCTTGTATTAAGTGGTATTAGAGCTGACTCCCACCATTTCGAATCCAATCGTGCGACACGACGGGTGACGTCGGCGAGAGGTCCGACCAGCCGTAGATGCCAGTAATGGCGGACGAAAGGAGTGCCGGGGATAGGTTAAGCTAGCGTCCAACCTGCCCGCATAGATGCCAAATCCGGAAGCGTCGGATGGGAACGATGTGGTATATAAAAAGGAAGGGCCTTCTCACCCTTTAGTCTAGCTTTTGGGGTGATGATCCCATAATCCTTTATCAGTTGGTGATTGAGAAGCTACAGTCGAACGACTTCTTTCGGAACACGCTGGAGATGGGGATGGTGAAGTGGATGAGGAATGTGGTGGGGAGGGAGGAACTGGGGAAGGGGTAGGACGAGACGTTGATAAGTAGAGGGAACGAGAAGGAGATGGTGATGGCGCTGAAGGTGTCTTACTTGTGCACCTTGGATGCTCCGAATACATCAAGCACCCACATTTTTAGAAAGATCGTCTTCCAGGAGGAGTTGTCGTCATGAAAGCATCGACCGGGTGGAGAAGTCGAGACCAAACGACGACAATGCAACGAGGCACAGCACGGACTGGAGGGAGAAGGCCAGGAAGAGCGTGGACAGGCTCAGAGTGCCAGAATACAAGTATAGCAACATCGAGAGGGCGGAGAAGATGAAGATCCCTTTGGAAGAGCGAGGATTGGCTGGACAGAATAAGAAGCGGGTGAAGCCACTATTATCAGTTTGGTTGGTAAAGTAAATAGTTTGCCGTGGGGTATGTGATCATTCCAATTCCATAAGTGTTGAGTAGCTTCATTTTCAAGAATGTGTAAGAAGCATGGTGGCGAAAAAGTAAGGTAAAGACTATCGTACTTAGGATTAGGTACATATTACTCAAAACTAAACATATAATCAACCACGTGAATCCATATTTGAATCACGTCTCGTAATATTTATGATGAATTTTAATTAAAATTTGAACTTAAGTGCGACCACGTCGTGGTCATCACACACTGTCTGGCTCCGCAGTTCATTGGAGTGGGTTGAACATCATCGGACTTGGCCCCGGTAATCCCCATATTACTAACTAACTAATCATCTGCTAAACGTAGATGAAATCGAGAGGGAAAACGCCACGTGTCGAATATATATCGTCGCCATGTCGCGTAAGTGGTAAAAAAAGAAGAGAAAAAGCGTAGCCATCCCTATATAAAAGCAGCCCCAGATAAACTGGCCCTGGTTTTTCTACCAGACGGGGATTCCCATTGTTTCCGCTGTCGTTCTCATCCATATCGCAATCCCTTCTGAAACGATTTCAGGGACGCCGAACTTCTCCCTTTTAGCTGGGGGGAATCTTGTGTTGTCCCCGCGTGTGTGTGTTTGTAGATCATTCATCGTTTTCTTTCCTTTACTCTCTCGTTTCTAGGGTTGCGGCTGGTTGGATCTTCCTTTTCAGGAGACTGGCGGCGGGGGATTCTGTTTCTTGGTGGTGACGATTTGAGGGTGTGTCTTTTGTTGGTTGTTTCGTATTCTGTGTGCGGTTGGAAGTGCGGTTTGATTTGCGGAGGTTCCTTTGTTTCCTTCTCGGGTGTTGCTCAAGATCCGGGTCAATCCACGGCCGGCTTCTGATTCCGTTTGGTCCCTCCCGGTGTTTTGGATCATTCAGGTTCCTCCCTTTACCCTCCTCCAACTACCTGTTTATCTAGTAACTGGAGATTTGTGGAGCGTTTGTGTGTTTCGCTTTTTGGAGCTTGTGGTTTTGGAGAGCGAGTTCGTTCTTAGGAGTAAGGGTAGGGCATTAGATGGTTCTTTGGTTGCGAACAGTCGTTCAATCTGTTCAAAAGAAAAAAGAAGTATATTTAGTGCTTTATAGTTGTTGATTACCCATTTATTCTATAGGCAGTGCGATGAATAAACTTGATGCTTTTGTATTCTGTTTTTTTAAATTTACAAAATTTGTTTTCCGGGTGATTTTACAGGGTGTAACGTCATAGATGGCCTCGAATGAGGGATTCCTGACCGACGAGCAGAGGGTGATGCTTAAAATAGCATCTCAGAATGCGGATGTCTTGTCGTCCTCTCCTAAATTGTCAACTTCTCCTAAACTTTCATCCTCTCCTAACTTGTCAACTTCTCCTAAACTTTCATCCTCTCCTAAATCGCCCAGAAGTTTACTGTCCGAACATCCATTGAAAGTTCCGGTGGCTGGTAAGGCGACGAATGCTGGGATTGCTGTTAGGCATGTTAGGAGGTCACACTCGGGGAAGTTCATTCGAGTTAAGAAGGGTGAGTGCCACTAGTTCACTACCCCATCTATTACCAAAATGTTGGGCATTTCTTTACTATATTTTGTCCTTGCATCACGAATGTCTGGCCGTTAGATCTTATGTTGTGGATTGTATCTTTAGCATGAGAAGGATCTTGTGTGTGACGTTTTTAGCTGGGACTCCATAAAATTGTTAGGGCCTACAAAAAGAAAATTTGACTGAATTACTGCATTTGTCATTTATCGATGTCTGAAGTGCAGAGTCAATTTTATCTTCTTCTGTCGCGATTTCTTATTGTAAGTTATTTGGCCTCATTGGCAGCCTTAAGGGTAGTTAAAGTTTATATATGTTGACTGCGTGGGGTGTGATGGAATCATGAATAACTGCTGTTCATTGTGGCAGTATGCTGCCTTTATTCTATCCATTTTCTGCTTTAGGGTTTATGATACCGGTATATATAGGATGCATATATTTTGTCCACGTTACATATATGGAAATTGTTATTGTCTTTGAGTTTTAGCAGATCAACTTGTGCTGTTGTAGAAATCTGATCAAATGCATGTTTTCAGATAATCTGTTTGAGGGACGACTGGTTAATGCTATTAGTTTGTCAACTGTTGATTGGATTTATTGTTTACTTTATAGCTTAGCGCTTACTATTCCCTGTTTTCATTAGGATAATGTGCCAGGTCATGGATCCCGTTTCCGTGGTTGGAAAATCTGTGATGCTACGTGTGTTATTTCCTATTTTCCCACACTAGTCTCAGCAGTTAACTTTCTTGTTCTAATGTTTGTCTAGAAATAGTTATTCTGTTTCTGATGACATGACATTTTCTGCCTCTGGAAACAGATGGCGCTGGCGGTAAGGGCACATGGGGAAAACTACTAGACACTGATGGTGAATCTCATATTGACAGGAATGATCCAAATTACGATAGTGGTGAGGTAATTGGATTCTACAGCGTGGGATGGCCCGTTTCCTGTAGTTACTTAAGTGCATGAATGCAGCAATGGTCTCTTTGCTCCTTGGTAGTGTAATACCTGGAATTTTGATTGTTGATGTGGCTTTTCTCCTTCCACAGGAGCCCTATCAACTTGTTGGGTCAACAATCTCAGACCCTTTGGATGATTACAAGAAAGTCATTATATCAATTGTGGAGGAGTACTTTAGCACCGGCGATGTGGATGTGGCCATATCAGACCTCAGGGAACTGGGATCAAGTGAATATCATCCCTATTTCATCAAGCGGCTGGTTTCCATGGCTATGGACCATCATGACAAGGAGAAAGAGATGGCATCTGTCTTGCTGTCATCTCTGTATGCTGATGTCATTAGCCCACATCATATAAGGGATGGATTTGTTTTGCTTCTAGAGTCTGCAGACGACTTTTGTGTCGATATTCCAGATGCAGTTGATATTCTTGCTTTGTTCCTGGCTCGTGCTGTAGTCGACGAAATCCTTCCTCCTGCCTTCCTGACAAGGGCAAAGAGAACCCTTCCAGAATCTACCAAGGGACACCATGTAATTCAAACTGCTGAGAAGACCTACCTTTCTGCTCCCCACCATGCAGAGCTCCTGGAGAGGAGGTGGGGTGGCAGTACGCACACAACAGTTGAGGAGGTGAAGAAAAAGATAGATGGTCTGTTGGATGAATACATAGAAAATGGAGAAGCTTTTGAGGCTTGCAGGTGCATAAGGGAATTGGGTGTTGCTTTTTATCACCACGAAGTGGTAAAGAGGGCATTGGTGCATGCTATGCAGACGAAAGCAGCAGAAGCATCAATCATGAAGCTTCTGAAAGAAGCGGCTGAGGAAGGATTGATTAGCTCTAGTCAGATGGTGAAAGGTTTCTTGAGGTTTGCTGAGAGTTTGGATGATCTGGCTCTTGATGTTCCACCTGCAAAGAAATTGTTTGATTCCTTGGTGCCCAAGGCTATATCTGAAGGTTGGCTGGATGCGTCGTATATAAAAAACTCTGGTATAGACGGAAATGCGCAAAATGAAGATGAGAAGCTGAGACGTTATAAGGAGGAAGTGGTAACTATAATTCACGAGTATTTCCATTCTGATGATATCCCGGAGCTCATTCGGAGTCTGGAAGATCTTGCTACCCCGGAATATAACCCTGTTTTTCTCAAGAAGCTCATCACTCTCGCCATGGACAGGAAAAACAGGGAGAAAGAGATGGCTTCCATCCTGCTATCTGCTCTTCATATCGAGATCTTTTCTACTGAGGATATCGTTAAAGGCTTTGTTATGCTTCTAGAAACTGCGGAGGATACTGCACTGGACATTTTGGATGCTTCTAACGAGCTAGCTCTCTTTTTAGCTCGTGCCGTTATAGATGATGTCTTGGCGCCACTGAATCTGGAAGAGATTGGCAGTAATTTGCCTCCTAACTGCAGCGGGAGTGAAACCGTTCGCATGGCCAGATCCCTCGTCGCTGCACGTCATGCTGGCGAGAGGATCCTCAGATGCTGGGGAGGTGGCACTGGTTGGGCCGTTGAGGATGCCAAGGACAAAATCCAGAAGCTCTTGGAGGAATACGAGAGCAGCGGCGTCGTCACAGAGGCTTGCCAATGCATCCGTGACCTGGGGATGCCTTTCTTCAACCATGAGGTCGTGAAGAAAGCCTTGGTCATGGCTATGGAGAAGAAGAATGATAGGATGTTGGATCTGCTGCAAGAGTGCTCCAGTGAAGGGCTGATCACAGTGTATCAGATGACGAAAGGATTCTCGCGTATCAGAGATGGACTGGATGATCTGGCTCTTGACATCCCTAACGCGAATGAGAAGTTCCGGGTCTACGTGGATCATGCTCTGAAGAAGGGGTGGCTCTTACCTTCATTTGATTTGTCGGCTGTTCAAGCTCCGAAGTATAGCTTCGGCTGATATGACCTGCATCTGCTTTGAGGTGAACCCCTCTTCTTATTTCTCACAAAAGCTTGTCGCAGTTGTTTCACGTTCTTGTGTTTGTCTTGTTTCCCCTTCTTTTATGCTTGACAGATTAGATGAGGGTTGTTTGGGTCCTTTTTCCTGAGTTGTCCCCCCGCCCCCTTTATGGTGGAGATTAATGTTGTTCCTTTCAGGTGATGTAAAAAGTTTAGGTCTTCGTCGTAGTGTTGTCAGTCCAGACAAGCCACGCAACCCTGCTCTTTTAGTTACATCTGTAGTTCCCGTTGTTATGACGATAGGACAAAGAATTCGTGCATGGTTCTTTTCTTAGGGTTATACGTCATTTTGATTCTGCAGTTGCTTGAATTAGCTAACGGGCAGGGAATCGACCAAGCTTCGCAGCCGTGCATTTAGAAGGAAATGTGATTCCGTTCTTCTCTGCCGATGTTTTTCAATTCACAATACCTCTTGGCCCTGTTTTACATTGCTGGGCTATACGGCATTATCTGCAGCGTGCATAACAGGCGATGATAATTGGTAAGGGGGGCCTCTATTACCTACTTTAACGAACTAGCTCACAAACTGCTTCTCGAGAAGGCTTCCACAGAAGTCCAAGTTGAATCTCTCTTCCGGAGGATCTCCGATGCAGTCGAATACCGCATCGGCATCTACAAAGTCCTCTTCAGCTGTGTATCTGGAAATAGCCACCCCACATGTAACATTTAGACTTTTCAACACGGGTTCGTCGTTATGCAGCAAATGCAAGAAGGTTTCAGGAGACGTTCACCCGCTCTTCGTTACAATGCACTTCATTCCGGCAGCCTTTGCAGCCGCAAGGCCAATAGCACTGTCTTCCACGACAACACAGCTGCAAACACTCCATGAAATATTTGTGTCAATATGTCCCTCATTCACTCCCTCCCTCCCAAAACGTAATTATCCATGGCCAATACCGCCATGACCTGACTATGATTACAGAGACCATTAAAGAGGTACCTCGAAGGATCAACACCTAAGGTGGTGGCTGCCAACGTGTAGATTGCCTGCCAAGGAAGAAGAGAGGTCATTCAAGTTCAGCAGAGATCAGTCTCAAGACTCGTGATGTTAAAGTCTACTTTGGAGCGGCAGTGTTCAAAACAAGGTTTTCCACAAACTCAATGCTTGGTTTCTCCCGTGACGATGTTTGACATGACATTGCAGATGAAACTTGTGTTGGGAATAAACAGACATTGGAAGTTTGAAACACTAGACAAATTTCTTAAAATGAAAGTAGAGATGAGAAGGGCAGAGCCTAACCGGATCTGGCTTCTTTCTGGGAACAACATCCCCTGCGAAAATCTTGATTTGTTCAGCCCTCTCGGGTCCCAGCAGGAAAGAAACTATGGCGGAAACCTGAGGAATGAGTTATATCATAAAAAAAGAGAGATCTACATGATGTATTTGCTTGATCATCGTGTAGAGAGGCTGGCTGCATCTACAGTAATCCCAGTCCGAGCATACATCTGAAGCCACCAACTCGACATGGCTACCGACCAATATGAAAAACTCAAGCAGAACTTCCCAACAGAATTACAGAACACAATCTCCCAATTGAAATAACAGTTTGAAGAACCTGTTAGCGCATACCGCCTTCTCATTGGAGGTACTGCAGACGGCCACTTTGACTCCATTGGACAAGGCTTGATCAATCAGCCTATGTATTGATATGAGACGATTTCATCAACCCAAAAATAGGAAGCCAGTTTTGGTAGAGATCTCCAAGTAATTTGCCATGAATTATTGTTGACAGCATTAAGAAACTGGATCATGAGAGGAAGATATCGGAGACTGACTTTGCAACTCCTGGTCGAAGAGGAAGTAATTTCTTTTCTATAAGAGCCATGAACAACTCCGTCTTTCTCTTGTGAAGCGAGGCTATGAATTCCTTCCTTTCTGCTTCGCCTTTTGGTGCTTTTTCAGGCCACCCAACTTTATTGAAGTAGGCCGTCATCCTACAAAGATATAGACAATCCCAGTAAGTTATCCGATCACCGCCGACAACTCCGGCCGAGGAACCGGATACCACTCAGGGCTCCACCTCTCTTTCCCGCCGCCAATTTTAAGAAGCTCTCCGTACAAATCCACATCCCAGGTCACTCCTAATTCTTTCTGAGTAAAGTTGGCAAAATCGTGAGCCAGGCACAATGACACAAACCCGCATAACTTACCCTGAAACACGAAGTTAGTGTAAGGGAGATCCATCCATACCTCCTGGAAAGTGTCGTTGAAGGAAATCCGATGACCATCCTTCTCGGTGTCCACGAGCACTCCGTCGCAGTCAAAAAGGAGAGCCGAGGGAAGTGCCGCAGAGCATGTAACAAGATAACGGGGTCTGCAGCGGCTACGCAGGACGGAAGGTGCAAGACGATTCAGAGCAGATGATCTGAGCATCGAGGGGAAAAGACGAGCGGTGGAGGCAAGGCAGGAAGAGGAGGAGAGAAGGGGCGATGTGTGGTTGGATAGGAAGGGAAGGGAGGAGGGGGAAATGAGGGAAGCCTTTGGGGAAGAGACGGTGGTGAGCGCCATTTGGGAGGCCGGGGCGCTCTAATGGTCTGCCTGCTCTGTCTTTGGAGCACGACAAGTTATCCAACACCCGATGGCGAAGACGATGCAGAGCAACCACAGGTTCCCCCCCTTCTATAATAATAGAATTAGTAATAGGACGGAGTGGACGGTTTATTGGGCGCACTGCGCATCGCGGCGCTGCTTAGAACCGAGTCGTCGCCCTCGAACTATCACTCGTTGTTTGGAAGTATGGGCCTGAAAGTTGGGCCGGGCAAGAAGAATTGAAGTGTTTAAAAGATTCGAAAAGATTAATAAAGATTTTCAAATTCAATATAATTCTTCTTTTTATTTATAATATGGATTCATAATTAACTAAGTTCCATCCAAATAGAAAGGATATGACACATACTCATAACTCCCCATTTCGTGGAATTTGTTCGCTGACAATGTTAGTCAGAAAAAAATTATTTTTAATTTTAAAATTTATTAATTAATGCCTAAAATCGGCCTTTTTAAGATTTTAAATTTAAAATAGGAAAATTCGTGAAAGACCAACTTTCAAATTTCTTTTCTATTTTAAATTTAAAAATCGATTATTAAAAAATTAATTTTCTTAAAGCAAAAAAATCGAACTTACGTCATTTTTAGAATCGATAAATTTTAAAATTAAATATCTTATTTCACAAAATTTTTTAGTCAAGAACAAGACTACCCACTCTGGTCTCTCCCGAGACTCGGTCACTCACGCCCTCCCCTGTTCTGCCCTTCTTCCCCCTGCCCTCCTCTGCTCTCCCGAGTTTCTTTCTTTTGCACTCCCTAAAAACCCCAACCTACCTACGATAATGTCCGAAACGGACAAATTGACCCCCGCCTAATCCGTAGGCTGATTACTAAGGGCCGGAGAAAGTGGTGGTGGGGGTGGGGAAAATATGGGGGGAAGACGGAGGAGGTGTTCCCCTGGCTGAAGAACTTGGCATTGGCACCGGAATACCACCCCACTCTATCCGAGTTCCAAGATCCGATTGCCTACATTCACAAGATCGAGAAGGAGGCCTCCTCCTACGGCATCTGCAAGATCGTACCCCCGCTCCCCCCCTTCCCCTAAGAAATCAGTCGTCTCCAACCTCAACAAGTCCCTCTTCTCCCGTTCCTCCTCCCACACCTTCACCACCCGCCAGCAGCAGGTCGGTTTCTCCCCCCGCAAGCCCTGCCCCGTCAAGAAGCCCGTCTGGCAGAGTGGCGACCTCTACTCCTTCCAGGGTTTTGAGTCCAAAGCCTGCCACTTCGAGCTCTCCTTCCTTAACAGCTGTGACAAGAACTCCCTCGGCAAGCCCTTCTCCGTCGAGTACGCCAATGATATTCCCGGCTCTGCCTTCCCTCCTAATTATAGCAGTAGCTGCGTCGGCAGGGGTGGGGTCGGTTCGAATGTGGGGGAGACTGCTTGGAATATGAGGTGGGTTTCAAGGTCGGAATGGTCACTTCTCCGGTACATGAAGGAGGAGATACCTGGGGTGACGTCCCCCATGGTTTATCTGGCGATGATGTTCAGCTGGTTCGCGTGGCACGTCGAGGATCATGACCTGCATAGCTTGAATTACCTGCACTTGGGAGCTGGCAAGACCTGGTACGGTGTGCCCAGGGATGCCGCGTTGGCTTTTGAGGAGGTGGTCAGAGTTCATGGGTATGGCGAGAAGGTCAATCCTCTCGGTGAGTTTTGCTGTTTGGTGTGTATTGTGTTTCTGTTACCCCGTTGCCCTGTTCAATCCCCTGGTTCTCTGTTTATTCCTGTCGATCCAATAGTTAGTGAGATATCGGGCATCTCCAATCTGACAGCCCGTCCTTTGTGTGTCTTTCTATGTTCTTGTATTTCTGTAGCTTTTTGAAGCTCAGTCCTATTCCAGTGAGATCATCCATTATCCGGGCCTTGATATCCTCTGTTTTTTCTGAACTTATATGTGATATCTAGCGATAGTTTTGTACCTCCATTGGGAATCTTATAAGGTCTTATAGAAATGGTGACCTTTCAGGCTTCGGACATAGAGTAAGATAGTTACAAGAGGGGTCAAAATCTCCAGATCATTGTTGGTTGGACATTGAGTTAGCTTCCGAAGAGCTCATTCTTGACAATCCCGTTGCCTTAAGTTCGTCTTTTCCCCTGCGTGATACCAAATTATTGTCTGCGTCTGTGATCTTCTGGGATTATTCCTTTTAAGTTCGTCTCTTTGGGCTGATTTATCCTCTGTCTAGTAATTGTTTTGCTGCAATGGTGTTTTGACAGTGACATTTGCAGTTCTTGGGGAAAAGACTACTGTAATATCTCCTGAACTACTTGTAGCTGCAGGAGTCCCATGCTGCAGGTAATCAGCTTCTCATTTATCTCTAGGTGTTGGCTTCCCCACCTTATCTTAGCGAACACAACTTCTGGCCACAGATCTGGGATGCTGATGCAGCTAAAATTTTATTTACGGTTGTTGCACTTGCACCTTGTTGTCATGATGGAATATGTCATATTTAAGGATTCTTTTTATTTTTTTTGGTGCTTGAAAGTCATTTTTTTTTGGTGAAGTTGTGTTTGAAAGTTGTAATCCCCTTATGCTTATCGTTTATTATTTACGTAAATTAAATCGATACTCATCATCTGGAGTGTCTTGGGTGAGGGTTGCTTGAGTGGAACATTTCCTTAATGTGATGTGTCTACATTAACTGGCATTATTTTTGTTTGAATCAGGTTAGTGCAGAATGGTGGCAAGTTTGTCGTCACTTTTCCTGGAGCTTATACCATTCTGGGTTCAGTCATGGTGAGGCAACGTGAAACACCTCGTTGACTTCTTATTGAATATGTGCCTTCGTTTTTTCATGGCAATTGCAATGGCTTCTTTATTTCTTCATGTTCAAAAAAGCAAGATTTTTTAGATCTGATGGGTTCAGATCTCATTATCCCAGTAGCCCCTCTAAAGTTGTTGGACATGGATTCTCATCTTATCTTCCAGGATTTAATTGTGGAGAGGCATCCAATATAGCCACACCAGAATGGTTGAAGTTTGCTAAGGAGGCAGCCATTCGAAGAGCTTCAATCAACTATCTTCCTATGGTGTCTCATTTCCAGTGACTTTTTGACCTTGCTCTAGCATTATGCTCAAGGTTGTCTCTCTAGCAGTCTTAGAACATTTTCATTCCAATTATTGATGTGTTCATGACCCTTCCATGAATTTGAAGTCTTCATTGTCAGTGACATTTTTTGTATTTCATATGTCTTTCCCGTATTCTGAATTTTATAACTTTGTCTATTTAGGGTTCATCGAGGGAACAATGCAGGGCCTCATAGTTCTAGATTGAAAGACAAGAAAAAGGGTGAAGGAGAAGCTACCATCAAGGATGAGTTTTTGCGAAACATCATTGAGAATAACAAGTTGCTCCATGTTCTTGGAAAAGGCTCTCCTGTTGTGCTAATTTCTCAGAGCTCATCAGATGCCTCGGTTTGTTTGAACTTACGTGTCGGAGCCTATTCAAGAGTTAACCAACACAACATTCCATTAGACGAGTTCTCTAAGATCAGACCGAAGCTTGCTTCTTTATGTGAAAGGAAGAGCACACCCTTATTGGATCCAAATGGGGAGTTGCCAAGGCCAGGCTTTCGGATTCTAGACACAGATAGGCAGGAGGATGGGGTTTCTGAAGATTATAGGTTTTCTCAACAAAGACTTTTTTCATGTGTTACGTGTGGTATTTTGGCATTTGATTGTGCTGCCATTGTTCAACCTAGAGAACCGGCAGCAAGACATCTTATGTCTGCTGATTGTAATTTGTTCAATGAATGTGTTAACTCCGGGTTTCTCAATGAAAATATCTTCGCCACTGATGTTGTCGTTTCAAGGAAGATGAGGCAAAAAGGTAGATTATCTAATATTCCATGGTGTTTTTTACATAAAGAAACATTTGTTGATTCCAACTGGTTGAATTCAGGGTTTAGGTGATTGAGTGAGTTAAATGGTTGCCGCGACCTTTCTTGTTCGGAATTTTCACTCTGCCCAGATGATTATTTTATCGATTGACCTCTACTGCAGATCATTTTATCCGTTTCAGAGACTGCTTCTACACTTCTTAGTTTATTGCATTCTGCAGATACAGTCAAATAGTTAATTTGTTTGTGGATGTTCCTATTGTTGCATGGGACTTGGAGCTTGGACAGGTGCTTCCCTGTAAACGGTTGATTTGGCTTGTTAGCTGTTACTGAATGTGGTCTTTCTGCCTTTATTTTTTATCCTTCTATGAATATTCTGTAAGTTGAATTTTTTTGTTCCAACGGCGTGATTAACTAACTTTTCAAGGGTCTTGCCGAATCAGGAGAAGAGAGTGTTACTGATGTTCTTCATCACATGCAATCAACTGGGCGGTGCCTTCAGAGCGCCCACAATTCTGGTGAAGAATCTACAAATTTGGAGGAACCAAGCGGAACTTCTGCCCTTGGTTTATTAGCACTGGCTTACGCGAACTCCTCAGATTCTGATGAAGATAGGGCTGATGATCCTTCCGATCTGGATAATGATATGTCGATAGAAACTGGTTCCCCCAAAACAAGGCACCTAGGAAATCCAAAAGAATACATCATGAAACAGGAAGAATCTAGCAGTCCTGATAACGATGTTCATCAAGA
This sequence comes from Melastoma dodecandrum, assembly GCA_029817715.1. NCBI lineage: Eukaryota > Viridiplantae > Streptophyta > Magnoliopsida > Myrtales > Melastomataceae > Melastoma > Melastoma dodecandrum. Next base: position 6,258,795 of record JARUPY010000465.1, on the reverse strand, counting down.
TGACTGTGAGGATTCTGGACCGAGGGGGGCCATTTTCACGAAAAAAAAGCCATCAAATTCATAATGGCTCCCCTACGTTAGAAAATAATCACAAAGTATCATGCAGGAGCACGGAAAATAACTCTGGATGCAGCGAGGAGTCTTCCAGGCTGCATATTTTCTGTCTTCAGCATGCGGTTGAAGTGGAGGAACGACTAAGCTTGTTAGGAGGAGCACATATTTCTCTCATTTGTTATCAAGGTACTTCCGTTCGAGCTTGCAACTTTTGCATTCTGTGATGAGTCGCATAAAGGTGCCCTCCCTTTGATCGTAGAGATGAAGTAGTAGAGGCATAGTTCCTTACCTACTGGCAATCCTTAACATCTGGGAAGCGTGCAAAAATTATTTTATTGAATGCTTAAATCAGTGGGAGCATTTTGTGTTTTATCTTTAGCTAGCAGATGACAATAACGAGGACGCCAAAGACAAAAAATCACTGCTGAAATATAAGCCTAGTTATGTATTTCTTAGATATGTGGCTCCAGAGATATTATTCAATTTTGTCTTTGAATAGGAAATCTGGAAATCGACGCACGAGTATAATGCCTACTTATTCCGTAAACATGGAATTGCAGACTATTCCCGGGTGGAAGCTGAGGCAAAGCACTTGGCAGAAGAACTAGGAATAGATTACTCTTGGAACAGTATTACATTCTTAAATGCTACCTCAGAGGATGAAAAGATGATCCAGTCCTCTCTGGACAGTGAGGAAGGTATACCATGGAGTGGAGACTGGACGGTAAAGCTTGGCATAAATCTCTTTTACAGTGCTAACCTTTGCTGGTCCCCTCTTTATAGCAAGCAGATGCCTTACAATTCTGTCATCTACAAGGCATTCGGAAGGGATTGCTTCAGCTCACCTGCTAAATCGGATGATTTTCATCGGGGATCGGTCAAGCAGAAGAAAACTGTTGCAGGTAAATGGTGTGGTAAGGTTTGGATGTCGCATCGGGTTCATCCACTCCTAGTGCAAAAAGACCCTGGGGAGCAAGAGGAAGAATCTAGCTTCCATGATAAGGTTGTAGGTAGGACATCGAGGGGTAGAATAGAACCCTCCTCTGTGGCCAGGAAGTCTATTAAAAAGAGAAAAATTGCTGACGAAGGTGAATTCGTTAAGGAAGACATTGCTGATGAAAGGGAAGCTTCAGAAGATTTGTTGCTATATTCTCGTCAGCATCATCAACGGTGTGGAGTACTCGGGCCTTCCAAAGGCATTGAGAGACGAAATACTTATTCAGATGATGCAATGGATGATGATGCTCATGTGTCGCGTGACAGGACCCTCAAACAAGAAGTGAGCCTTAAGGAAGGGTTATCTTCCATTTCCAGGAGCAAATTCACCCCCTATTCTTTACCTGGTCATGATGTGCCTTTGGGTGATTTACAGGAGAATGATTATCCGCTGCAGAAGATCCCCAAAGGAAAGCGAGCCAAATTAACCCGAGGGGAAGCTACATTTTTGCATAAGTTTGAGGCGAAATGTTATTTTCGGACAAACAGGCGGATGGTCTGCACAAAGCAGGAGATTGTTGAATCTAAAGATGATGTTTCGGATGGCCTTGATGAGGATGACCCCTCTGTGGCAAATGAAACTAAAGAGAGAAAGAGTACTACGAAATAAAGCATGTCCTTATGTGGAGTCTCTTCAACAAATAAAGGGTCAAAGGAAGCTATCGAAAGCTAAGAAATTGGTCGTCTCTGGGTTGACCAGAGTCGCGGCAGTTGAGTGTTCAAAGAAGCAAGAGCATGTGGAGGGCTTGGATGCCTCGGATGGGGAAGAGGTAGAAGGTCGTCTGAGTAAAGCACAGCGAAAGAAAACCTCAAAGCTCTCTATCAAATGTAGAGGTAGAAAGCTAGACAAGGGTAAGGGTAAGTGTTCGCGCACAGAATGAAACACGTCGGAAATATTTGGCAAAGGACTCACAGTAGTAGTATTGTGGTCGCCAGTAAGAAGATGCACTAACTTTATACAAAAAATAATGCAAGTCTTACAATCTTCAGAACATTAAAAGAAAAGGGCTTACAGCCATTAAAAGGAAAAAGGGACACGATGGTGACGACGTAGGATCTTGTAGCGGCGGAGAACGCGTGACGAAGGCCTTGGAAGCTCGCTCCGTCGGTGGTGGTCGCTGGCGGAGAGTTGTGACGAAGGCCCTACGAGCTCACTCCGTCGGTGGTGTCGCTGGCGGGGGTTGACGGCAAAGGCCCTACGAGCTCACTCTGCTGGTGGAAAGGGAGTTGACCGATGAACCGGGTCGAGGTGTCTAATTTCCTAAGGTTGACGAACAAACTTCAGTGTTTTGGCTGCGTGTGGTCGTCCCCTGTTTTGAAAAATCCCTCTGCTATTTATAGAGGATTTGTATGCGATTAACGAGTAACAGATAAATCTTTTTACAGATCGTGTTATAGATCGTGATCCCTAATGTCGTGGGGGTGTCTCAACAACCCCCTTGATATATGGGATCACGTTCCTGGATATTTAAGATCAGTTACGATCTTTAGCAAACGTGATTGAAAATGAATAAATTTATTCCGACCTCGTCGACTTGACCGATCTGTACGGACTGCGATCGACTTGGTCGACTTTATCCAGGATTCCGTCGATTCGACTCTACTAGTAGACCTAGCTACTGTTGAATCATCTTGATTGGCTTTGATCACCATGTTCCTTCATCGTGAGTCGACCTAGTCGACCCCGTTTATAAGTCGACCTAATCGACTTTGTCATAAATCGACCCAGTCGATTTCGTCGTGAGTCGGCCTAGACGACTACGTCTTGGGCCGACTCGGAGTGTGACTTGAGGGAATACTGGGTTTCTGTTCTAAACACAGGCCCAAAATTAATTGTCATGTCAACAGTAAGCAAACGTAGGGAAAGAAGAACAAGAATTCGAAGAAAGAGGATGAGGATGAGGGGGAGTACCAATGCGACCTTGAGGGCTGTACAATGAGCTTCGTGACATCGAGGGAGCTAAACTTGCACATGAAGAACGTTTGCCCAGTGAGAGGGTGCGGGAAGAAGTTCTTATCTCACAAGTATCTGGTGCAGCATCAACGAGCCGACCGCTGAACTGTCCCTGGAAGGGTTGTAAGATGACGTTCAAGTGGGCGTCGGAGCACATGAGGGTGCACACGGGGGAGAGGCCTTACAGATGCAGGGAGGCAGGGTGCGGGCAGACATTCAGGTTATTTATCGGATTTCAGCCGGCATAAGAGGAAGACTGGGCATTCTGTGAAGGACAAGGGGTAGCGAGAAGTATTAACAGAAGGGGGAGGCGAGTAAAGAGAGGTTAGGGGATTAGACTTCAATTTGGGGTTTAGATAATAATAGCAGAAGTAGCAGCATTACATTTATGTTGGTCTGGTCTGGTCCTTTCCTGGTTCTCCTCTCCTCTTTTATTGGGACAGAAGATCAAAAGCAGGAATCGAAGGAACGGCGGACTCCAGCTAAAATGAAAGGACAAATCAAAGTGAGGATCATATTGTTGTAATTATTTTTTATGCCCCGATGTAATTAAGATATTAGGTACAGTTCCAAAATGAAGTTAGTAATCTGTCGAGATTTTTTTACATATATATAAATATTTTCAAAAAATTATTTAAAAAAAATTTAAAATTTATTATTATTTTTTCGTGAAATATTTTAGAGAGTAGTAAATTCTGATTTTGTTTCTCCCCAAAGATACACCGCCTCGGAGGAACCAAGCGATGTGTTTCTAAAAGAAGAGCTGTTGCCGAGGGGAGTAACTTGTGTTCACCTTCTTTGCCTTGCCAATCTCCTCCTCCGTTTCTTGCACCGGTTTGTTGCCGAGAGACTCTGTCTTCCTCGAGGAGGAGATGTCGGGAGTCCAAAGAGTATGCCTGGAATGCGGTGCAACTGCTCCGACGCCACCCACGGGAGGAAGGAGATGGCGTCCTTGATGGAGAAGGAGGGATCTCTGGTTCTCGGTTCCTTCTTCAAGGTCATGATCGGACATCAGTTCTCCCACCTCCTGGTTGGTGTCTTCCCATAATCATCTCACCGGGGGGTTAAACTCTCTTTTTCGGCTTTCCTCGTCGTATATTCAGCTATTGTTTTCGGCCATCTCTTTTGATTTTTGTCCTAAAAATTTTGGTATGGTGAAGTTTTCGTCGTATCAACTTAATCTTCCATCTGATATCTTCAAGGGCTTGTCGCTGCTTCTACATTTGCTTTCCTAACTCTGTCATTGCACGCAGTTTATTCCTCCAAAGTTCGCCAGGAAAGTGCCCGCACTAGCGAACGAGACCGTCCATCTCGAGGACTCTAGGGGAAGGCAGTGGGAAGTAACTGTTTCTGAACATGACGGCTCCTATGCATTTCTGAATGGGTGGAACTCCTTTTCAAGCGATCATGGACTGGAGATTGGGGATTTTCTTATATTCTTTTGTTTGGGATCACGTTTTCTGGTCAAGATTTACGACAAGACGGGATGCGAGAAACAAGAACTTCCTAAAATCAAGAAAAGGTGCAGAACGACATTGGCCGGAGTTGAGAAAGGACGCACAACGAGTGAAAGCGCTAGTCATGCCAGTCGGATCAAGGTTTCGATCGATAACCAGGCTTTGAGTGGATCTGGTTCCTCAATTGCATCAGGGGAGCTCAGCCATTGTTTCGCTGAGAGAAATGGCGTCAATAAGGAAGCAAAAGATAGTGGCCTGCTCTGTCCTGATGCCCAACCTTTGCCTGTGAAAGGACACACCGAAGAACTGCTATGCGTGGTTGATAGAGTAATCAGAAGCACGGAAGAAGAGGAAATCAGAGCTGCTTTTGATTTGTCCGAGTTTGAAATGTGCAAGGAAAATATCCCCGGCGAGATGGTATCAGAGAGGTGCCAAATGCTGGGTGATAACGATGACAAATCACAGTCATTTCAAGGCATGTCTCAATCACTGGGCGCCCCTATTATTTTAACCAAGTTTGAACCAGAGGCTGGCAATGCGGAAATAAAGGAAACGGCAACGATCTGTCAAGGTTTGTGGATATATCGCTAGTTCGGTTGAGGGGTAGCTGATGTCTAATGCTTCGGCCTTGCCTTCTGCATCTTATAGGTGAAAGGTCAATGTCGATTCAAACAGATCAACTGCCGGTTTCGGGGGGCTTGATTCAACCAATGCATTTGCAGATGTCAGCTGATGCAAATGATACCTCAGGAGCTTTTACGGAAGAAATTGGTCTGAAAACGCCGAGCATCTTACTTCCACAGACCAATGATTTTGCAGGAGAAATATATAAACCTGACATTTTACATTATCCTAACCGGTTTGTTTCAGGTGAAGAGCCAAAGGAGGATGTCAAGGAGAGAATCAATTGTGTAGAACAAGCAGGAACGACATCAAATTCCGATGCTTCTGCTCAAAGATACCATTCATCTTCTTCTGTTCCTGATCGGTCCTGCACCGTACGAATAACTGCATTCAATAGAAATACTTTGGTAAGTTGATCCCGTCATAAATTCACTGTGCTTTCATTGTAATTTTTCCAATGCTTTAGACATAAGTTCCACGTTGAGAAATAAAAATGATTCCATAATTGGTGATCAGTGATAGCAAAGTAATGGCTCACATGTAATTTAAATTGTTCATTCTGGACGGAAAATGTCAAATATCTGATTTTCTTGCCCTTGTCGCGGATGCAGAAATTGCCTGGAAACTTGCCAGCGACATTCTTTAGGGGTGGGAAGAATAAAGATCGGAGGCTGTTGTTCCTGCAGGATCCAATGCGGAGGTTGTGGCCAATTGTTTACCTGGATCGTGGAGATGGTCAGTTCCTCTCGCATGGGTGGGAAGGCTTCCGTAGTGCACATAACCTCAAACCCGGAGACAACTGCATTTTTGAAGTTAGAGACGAAGCCAAAGCACTCTTCGGGGTCAGCATCGTCCAACAGGTAAGAGAAGCTTGTACCTAGCAGTTGTCGAGCCTTGAGACTCTGGGTTATTTGGTGTATTGGCACGATTTTGCGAAGCTAACACTCTGTTACTGCCATCACCTACTGTTGTTGTCAAACGTAAATAAACAAATAGTTTCAAGTGATTGCTATTCATTTCCTGAAACTAATGATATGCCATTATTGATTAAATGAAATTGACCGAAAACATGGAATTGTTTTCTTCTATTATGGCAACTTGTGCATATAATCCCTGCACATCAGCAATGACATGAGTCTACAATTACCCCATTTTCTGACACTTTGATTCTGTTCAGTGATCACCATTCTCCTTGCCTTCACCGCCCAGGGAATGGCCATCTTGTCGAATCACAAATGCTCACAGGGAAATCTGTAGCCACATACATAGGGGACAATCCTAGTTATCTCATGCTAGTGTATTGGAAAAACTCCATACATGTAACTGACTCCACCCAGTAGGGATATGGCTGTAGTGTTATTGCTGCTTGTGTGTCTTTCAAGAATACATCTCTCTAGTCAGAAACTGTTAATAGATATCCCTGCCAAAAGTAGAGCCTTTGCCAGATTATGAACTCTCCAGGTTGATTTAACAAACACTGCATTGGACGACTGGTCAAAAGTAGAGGCCTCTCTGAGTTTATAGAAGAAGATAATTGATTGTGACAGTGTCGTGATATCTTCGCCCATGGTCATTCGTATCCGTACCTGTTATACGGAGTGCACGGTCCATATTGTTGTTTGTTGGAGTTCATGGGCGAACAGCAAGTGGCATGCCTTCCCTTTCTTCCTATATCTTGGTAAGGAATCATCAATTTCCGTAAACTTAGCTTTGGCTACAGTAGATTTTTCTTGTGTGTTGCCCAGGAAACCTTTCCACTTACAGCCTCATCAAGGTATCATCACTTCTCGGGACTAATAGCACGAAATGCAAGCGAGATCAGTTCGTTTGATAGTAGAAAACCATCTGGGTCGCTTAGTCTGATATAGGCAGCCCTTCTTGCCTCATCTTCCTCCGCCAGCACTGCATCCAATTCCTCTGCTTTGATGACTTCCCTGTACTGATCCATGAAGATCACATGCCCACTCGCCAGATAAGGCCTGTAAATATTGCAGATACGCAAGAAGAGGGAGTCGCCGAATGCTTCTCTAAATAACTTCACGTCTAAACCATTGGCAGTTCTCAGAGCAAGCATCAGGACATCCATCGCCAAATCATTAGGTTCAGGAGGCTTATCCACTCCATCATCAATGTCTCCGCTCTCCAATTTATTGACAAATTCTGTATACTCTCTCATCTTCTTAGGTCTCGAGAATCTCCGTCCTTGAACATAGCTGGCAGACCCAAGCCCGAAACCATGGAAAGGCAAGTTCTTCCAGTAAACGGAATTGTGCTTACACTCCATCCCCTGTTGACAGTAACTACTGATCTCATAATGCTGGTAACCTGCATCACAGAGCATTCCCGATGCCACTCTGTAGAAATCTGCGGACTCATCATCCGACGGCAAGGGAGACTCTCCAGGCTTGTACCTGCAACCCATCATAAATATCAAAATTCTTGCTTCATGATATTAAAAAAGGACCAGCTAGCCAGCGGCTTCCGATAGCAACCTATCTAAGCAATCGCACTCACAATATGCCAAATTTGGTGCCTTGTTCCACTTGCAAGTCATAGACCGAGATGTGGTTTGGCCCTGCTTCGATGGTTAAACGCAGGCTCTCTTTCCACATTTCACACGTCTGGTGAGGTAAAGATGATATGAGGTCTAGACTCCAGTTTCGAACTTCAGAAGCCCTGATTATGTCAATCGCCTCGTATACTTGTGCAACGCCATGAGCTCTCCCGCAAACCTTCAGCAACTCCTCCTGGAACGCCTGAACACCCAGGGAAACTCTATTCACACCCAACCCCATCATATCCTTCATCTTCTGGACATCAAAAGTCCCCGGGTCCATTTCCATTGATATCTCCACCCCATCAGCCAAACCAAACTTCTTCTCCAAGCAGCTAAGGATGGATCCAACGAGCTTCGGCGGCACCAGCGAAGGCGTCCCACCTCCGAAGAACAGCGTCTCCAGAGGCGGTTGGCAGGCAGCGAAGTCATGCCTGGTCGCCTCGATTTCCCGGATGATCAAGCGTATGTAGTTGGATATCCGAGGGTCATCATCAGTTGGGTAAGTGGAGCCCAGTGCGACGATGGGGAAGTCGCAGTAGTGGCAGCGTTTTCGACAGAAGGGGAGGTGGATGTAAGCTGATCTTGGAGGGTGGTGGGCTATGGGCCGGGAGATTTTAGGAATGTTGGAAGGCGCATTAGGTCGAACAGCTGGTGATGTGTGGGATAGTTTACAGGAGACGGGGAGTAGCAGTAAGGGATTTGGAACGGTGGTGAATATGGGTGGGAAAGTTGATTTCAGCATTTTTCTTTCTTGGGGAAGACCAGTCGAAAGGGATCGTCTCCTAAAATATGAACGAATTTTGTAATGATTTTGTTTTGCCAAGTATAAAATAGTATTTCGTAAATTTATACGAGTTATTAGGAAACTCATAAGTCTAACGCTAACACGAGACGAGACTCGTTCGCTTTAGTTAAAATTTGGATTACTTTTCCTATTTTGCGGTTTTAAGCCGTGATTTTCAGTCATAATTTAAGTCTCGATCCCATTTTTATATATATCGCGATTTAAAATAACTTCTTTAAATATTTAAATTTATAATTTTAAAATACAAATTAAGAATGATATAAAGAAACTAAAAATCATAATCCATTTTACATTTTTTTTTTTTACCGCATAACAACTGTCGTCCAGTTTTTAATAACATAACAGCCCACCCTCATCTACCCCCAACCCCACCCCTCCTCCTCCACACTGCGTGCCAAACGTGATAACATTCAAGATCACGAGTTTCTATCTAATCTACTCTTTCCTCTTATATTCTTTTTACGTTTAAATTCATTCTTTCCTTTTTTTTTGTCATTTAGATGGAAGTAAAAAGAAGAAGGAAAGCCCCCTACCCTCCCTCTAATTCTACTTCTCACCATAATAAATCACATCCACTAATTCATCAACGGCTGAAGCGGTTGGGAAGGACCACGTGATCCCCCATCATCCTTTTCCTTCCTCCACAAGCTTTTGCTTACCTCCAAAATTTTGAATTCCTCTCCTTCTCCGCCCAAATCCAAAAAAAAAAAAAAAAACACAGAAAAATGGCACAAGACCAATCCACCTCACACCCCTTTTGACCCCAACCAACAACCATGGCCACGTCCGCTTTCAGGTCCACCACCAAACGGACTCCGATCACCTCTTCCACCTACTCCACTACCACCAATGACTCCTCCTCCTCTAACCGCGACTCCGCGGTCCGACGTTCCAGGAGCCTGAGCCGGTTCTCCCGTAGGCTTACTATTGGGAATGACGACTCTTTCGTCGACGACCCTCCCAGGGGAAGGTTCGTCAACACCGTCAGGGGTTCCTGTTTCCCCGAGATCACCCTCGACGACCTGGCCATCGACTTCTTTGGTTCCGCCGGTGACGCTGGAAGGTCACAGTCCGGGAGGCTCGGTGACGTCAGCCCTAGTAGCTCGGCCGTTAATAATTCTCGCAGGGGGCGTTCTGTCAGCAGAAAGAGCAGTGCCAGCAGTTACAATGGTGGTGGTGGGAGCACCAACTCGGAAATTGCTAGGCGTCGTCGTTCCGTTTCGGTTGTTCGCTGTCCAATCAGCGACTCCGAGGTGAGGGAACCCCCCCCCCCCCCCTTCATTCCCTCTTTTTCGAGCATATCGTTTGTTGACCCTTCGGAATGAAGATTCTAGGGTTCCGTCCCATAATTGTAGTGGGTATAGGCTTTGCATACACTCCTATTATGGCAGCCCAATCCAGAACTGCTCCATGCCTTGTTTACTCTTTCAATTTTGTGTAGTCCACGCTTTTGCTTGCTGTTTAGCATCTTTGTCGTTTGCATTTTGAACTCACGGATGTTTTTCTGATGATAGAGTGATGTTGATAACTTGCACAAATCGGCTGGTCGTGCAAGTAGCGTTGTGTCTAGTAGAGCGAGCAGCCAGAAGCCAGTTTTCCGTAAACCCAAAGTATCGAAAGATGCACAATCTCTGAGAAGGTCCAATAGTCAGAAAGATTTCAAGCCTTACGATGACTATTCTGTGAGTATTTGTTTAATGCCACAGATGGCATGCTCAAATTTCATTGTTCCACGGACAAAGTTATGGATTAACAATTCCCTCAACAATTTCAGAGTCATTATTCAGTTTTAACTGATGAAGAGGCAAAAGATGTTGATTCTGGCAAAGGCGCCAAGGAGAGGACAATCAGAGCTGTTTATGCCCAAAAGGTTGTGTGTTATAGCGAAGTGGAAATGTTTGAATTGGCAAATTCTAATGCATCGGCTTTTCTTCAGGCAGAGCATCCAATTGGGGAAGATATGAATGCGGGACTATATCAAGCTATACGTAAAGAACTCAGGAATGCTGTGGAGCAGATGAGGATGGATCTTGAGCAGGTCCCTCCAATTTCTTATGGACCTGTACTCCTCATTCGTTTTTCTCCATCTTAATGCAGCAACATATCTCCAAACTATTGCAGGTTATTTTGAAAAATAATCCCTCTCTTGCAAATGGTGGTCAGTTGCACTTGGATGATACTGATGTTCTCCGGGCAGTCTCTTCTATCAGAAGGAACTACACAAATAAGCTACAACAGGTGCACATTCTTAACTTGTGAATTCTGGATCACGCGTTGCTCCCTGCATAGTGCTTGAACTTGAATGAAAGTGGTTCCTTCTGTCTCAGCATGGGTAATTGATGTGGTTGTAGTCTGTGGGAACTTTTGCAACATTGTGAAGCAACAATATATGAAACTCAAATTATACATCACTTCGTTATATTTGTTAGTTCAGATGTTCTGGGTTGCAGCATTAGTTCTTGGGAACTTTCTGACAAGGTGACTCGATTCATTTTGCAAATTGCCAGTCGGAGAGATGTAAACAGGACTTGTTGGCTGAACTTCTATTGGAGGAAGAACGAGGACGGGATATATCTAAAATCATGACGGATCTGCCAGCAAAATCAAAAGCCAATGGACAAGAAAAGCCAAGATCTAGAAAGGTGACTTGTGTCCTTGTAACTTGCTCTTGAGTCATCACTCGCACAAAGTTTTTCTGACTGGTGGTTTAATCACTTCCCAATAGAGGAGCAATGACAGGTGCAGGATGTCAAAGCGTCTTAGCGAGGAGGCTGAGAAATACATACAAGATTTTATTTCCAATGTTGAGGATACTGATATATCATCCCTTGATGGAGAGAGGAGCGATACAAGCTCAAATATAGGAGGAGTTTTGAAGCTAGACAATGTCCGTGTGACAGCAGACCGCCAGCCTCCCGCCGAATTGGATGGGGTTGTTCTGCCTTGGTTACAGTGGGAAACTAGCGAAGATGTTTCCACAACCCCATCGCGCGAGCAAACAACCCTGCGGTCGCCTCCGACCGGAAAATCCTCCTACACATGGAATGCAATTAAGGTACTTAATAACGACGTCCTTGGACTTTTACGTTTTCTTTCTTAGGCTAATGAAATCCGAATGCTTCTGTGAGGAATATATTCCCGTTACGACTTGTTTTCTCGTCATAGGACTCGTCTAGCAGCCTTGGCAGCTGTAGCCCAGGAACCGCCTCTGGCCCTTCGGCAGCTGAGAGATATTCCGGGATTCTGTCATTAGAGGTGAGAAAGTCAGATGGGGTTGGGCAGGGTGGTCAGTTTGACATGGACGAGTATGTGAATGGGCAGAGTGAAGAAGAATTTCTGGTTGAGAGATGGAGGCTAGGTAAGAGGATTGATTCGGGCGGAATGATGGTGTGTGACCAGCTGTTCTTCTAGCATCCTGATTATGTATGTGTGTATGTTCCCTATCTGGGGAGTGGTATCGCACTGCATTTGCCCACACCGCATTCCGGGCGTAATAGTGTATCCCAAAGAGGCCAAATATTATGGAATCGGGCTTATAAATAAATCTCCCCGTGATAATAATCTCCAGGTTTTATCTATTTTTAATCACTAGGAAACGACCTCCCTATCCAATTTCGTATCCTGAAGAAGTCAGGATCGTGTGGATTATCCAGATCTGATACCTCTCTCGATCAAGTCCTGGAGTTATTTTCATAAACCATTCAAAATCTGATTATTTGGAGTTGTTCTGGATTCAACACATGGTGGTTGTTGTTATCATGTTGTGTTAATATTTAACCAGATTTAAAATAAGGGCGGGCGGGGTGATTCGGTTACGGATAAAAAGGTGAAGATTTTCGGATCATATCAGACTTGGCTTTCTAAGATCTCCAGAGTTATCTCTATATATAGATAGATAGGTAGCCCCCCTTCCCTTGAATTGAACCCCCCCCAAATTCTACTGCTATTTTGTGGCGCACGAATCGTTCAACTGAACTGGAGAAGAAGGACAGAATCCCTTGTCACTCTCAACAAACTTCCTCCTTCCCCTTTGTCTCTCTCTCTCTCTGTTCTGTCTCTCCCTCCCTGGTGGTGTTAATCATCATCCCTCTTTGCCATGGAAATCGAGCCCACCCAACCCGCAACCAAGCATCAGGATGCCATCAGCCAGGACATCGATGACTGGCTTCCCATCACCAATTCCAGGAACGGCAAGTGGTGGTACTCTGCTTTCCATAATGTCACCGCAATGGTCGGTGCGGGCGTCCTCGGCCTCCCTTATGCCATGTCCGAACTAGGATGGTATGCCTTTCGTCACCCCCTCCCTCCCTTTTGTGTTATCTACTCATAGATGATTGGTGACTTCTTGATATAATTGTGCCTACTGGTGATGATCAGGGGACCGGGAGTGACGGTGATGGCCCTGTCTTGGATTATCACTCTGTACACCCTGTGGCAGATGGTGGAGATGCATGAGATGGTTCCTGGGAGGAGGTTCGACCGCTATCACGAGTTGGGCCAGCACGCTTTCGGGGAGAAGCTGGGTCTCTGGATAGTGGTTCCGCAGCAGCTCATCGTGGAAGTCGGCGTCAACATCGTGTACATGATCACCGGCGGCAAATCACTGAAGAAGTTCCACGACACCGTGTGCACCGGATGCAAGCCCATTAAGACGACTTATTTCATCATGATCTTTGCATCGGTTCACTTCGTGCTCTCTCATCTCCCCAGTTTCAACTCTGTTACTGGAGTATCTTTGGCCGCTGCAGTCATGTCACTCAGGTATAAGCCCATTCATTCGTCTTGTTTCAAAGCTATCTCCTTTTCCTAGGCCTGATAATTCTGTTGGCATCAACCTCTTGGAACAGTTATTCAACGATAGCATGGGTTGCATCGGCACACAGGGGGGTTTCCTCGGATGTGGTCTATGCGACCAGATCTTCCACCACGGTCGGGAAGACGTTTGGATTCTTGAGTGCCCTTGGGGACGTGGCCTTCGCATTCGCCGGGCACAACGTTGTTCTGGAGATCCAGGCCACGATTCCCTCGACGCCCGAGATGCCGTCCAAGAAACCAATGTGGAAGGGAGTGATGGTTGCGTACATTGTGGTAGCACTCTGCTACTTCCCCGTGGCCTTTGTGGGATACCTGGTGTTTGGGAACAGCGTGCAGGACAACATCCTCATCTCCCTTGAAAAGCCCCGCTGGCTTATCGCGATGGCGAACCTGTTCGTGGTGGTCCATGTGATCGGAAGCTATCAGGTGAGAACTCGGCCAATCTCTACAACACAGTAACCGTCCATTCAGATTTGATGTATTGATATTCGAGCTGTGAATTGTTGAACCTCAGGTTTATGCTATTCCGGTTTTCGACATGATGGAATCCTTCCTGGTGAAGAAGTGCAAGTTCCAACCCAGCAGAAAGCTACGGTTCATTGCACGGACCTCATACGTCGGTAGGAACACGTACACGGGTGGCATACTACTCTAAATAAAAGTGTAATAGGCAATGTATTAAAAAACAATATCGTGTGTTTTGCAGGCTTGACAATGTTCTTGGCCATGTCATTCCCGTTCTTCGGGGGGCTCCTCAGCTTCTTCGGGGGATTCGCTTTTGCACCCACCACATATTTCGTAAGCAAAGTTATGGTTTCTGTTGCCGGTTTGAATCTCAGGAACCTTTTAACCTTTCTGCGTTTTGTTCCAGATCCCCTGCATCATTTGGCTCGCTGTTTGCAAACCGCGCAAGTTCGGCCGGTCGTGGTTTATCAACTGGGTAATGTCCGCTCTTCAATTCTTAATTACATAATTCTACTTTGCTTGTTCAAGGCCAATATTTTCATCGCCTTGTTTTTTTTTTTTTCATTTACCTCCTATTTCAGATATGCATAATTCTGGGGGTGACGCTGATGCTCCTGGCTCCCATTGGTGCATTGAGACAAATAATCCTCCAAGCAAAGGACTTCCAATTTTACTCTTAGTTCAATTGTAGTCGCTGTCTTTTGGCCTTCCCCGCCCCCCCCCCCCCCCCCCCCCCCCTTTTTAAATGTAAAAAAATGGCCAAAATGGGATTAGTTTTTATTCTTTTAGCCTTTTATTTTCTAGGACAAAGCAATTGAATTATGTTTTATTCTGTTTAGGGGAACAATTTACATGTTTGGTCAAAATCTGATCGACATTTAATTGCCCATCAGGCGCGTTTATTTAACATTTTTGAGAATAATGTTTGACATGACCCTCTCTTTTGTAAATGTGAATAACACAATTCATTATATCAGCAGTGGTGCAAATTACACTCACTTCTCACACCCTCCCATCTATATATAAACGAGAGGGTTCGTCAACGCTATCGATCGACGAGAGACGTTAACTGAAGGGCTCTTCCGGAATTAAGGAGCCTTCCTGCTCCCACTGATTCATCTGTAGAAAGCACAGGTTTTCCCAAATCCTTGTAATAAGAAAAGCTCTATCATTAAACAGTGGAAAGGAATGGCATTGTAAAATGGTCCCAAGGTGAAGTTCAAATTCATTCCTTAAGTCAGTTTGCAACAAAAGCAATGAGCTTCATTTTGTACTCACTTTGGAAGGCTGCAGGAATCCCATGGCTTTGTAGTTTTCCCGATGGTCTCCACAACCACAAGATCTTGGAGTATATTTCCACGAAATACAATCGGCAAAAACTTTACGCCACAGAGAACACTCTGCCGAGGCAACCCGCCCTTCTCGTCTCTCTCCTTCGTATTTTGTATTTTTCATTTATCTGGGAGATTATATCGCAGGAATCACAGATGACAACTGGAAGTGGTGCTTAATGACCCGAACGGGATTGATTGTTTAAAGCAGCACCTGAACCAGGTGCTCATTGCAATGTACTAAGTCATGTTAAGTCCCTGTGTGGGTCCATCCATCGAACCAGACAATTGCCGTAAATTGTGTGTGCTGTGGCAGAAACCGAGTGAACATCAGAGGATACATTCATTGGTCACTAGCGGACAACGGGAAATGGGACTCGGGCTTCGGTCCAAGGTTCGGGCTATACTACACCAACTATGAAAACCCCAACCGGATACCAAAGAAGCCTGCCCGGTGGTCCCAGAGTTTCCTTAGAGGAAACACCATCTAGCTGGAAGAAGTTCAGATCATTCAGTGTTACTCGTACAGAAGGATGTGTTGCTCTAATGTAGCGAGCGCACTGGGACAACTTAAAACAAAGAAGAATTGAATTTCTACGTAGTACGAGCTGTTATTAAGACCGCCTAACCCTATTTATGATCCCGAAAATGAAACCATTAGAGGTAAAATTTTCTGCAATAATAACCTACCCTGTGATGGTTTAGAAGCTTATCTGGTTGGCTGGTACTTCAGGAAGTTGGTTATCCCGGCTACTTCCAATTAACTTGGGATAGAACACTTCTGTGCCTTTCACCTTGTTACACCTACAATTGTATAGCCACCATGTGATAAAATAAAATGTGGATTCCACCCTAAAGAGTGAGTATCAGTAAAAGGTATATGATGAGACAACCATCCAAAAAATGTCGAGAATTGCAGGGTGACAATTATTATTACAATTGGAACCACATTCCTCCAAGAAGCCGCCAAATCCACATCCCCCCTGGGAAAACTGTCAATAGCTCAACTCAGCAATCTAGATGCGTAGCCGATTGGTCTGAATTAACAAAAAGGTCTGGCCAAGGTCCATGGCCACTGACAACTTTCCTTCAAGACGAGAGAACTTTCTGAACCTCCAACGTAACCTCCTGAGGAGGTTTCTCAGCTGGAAGATTGGCAACTATCCCCTTCTTCGAGTAGTAATCAATTACCTGTATGGGGACAAACATACAAAAACAGCATCGGCCATCAGACATTATCCGGCTTCTTATGATGACCATAGTGAACCCTGATATTTAGAAGTATGGCTTATTGAAGCAGGGACCATTAACCCATGCTTACAGGTTCAGTTTGCTTGTGGAATGCATCAAGCCTAGATTTGAGAACTGCAGCTGTATCATCCTTGCGCTGGATCAGAGGTTCCCCAGTGACCTAGATATCACCAACATGATAGTGTTCAGATATATGCAGCGTCCCAGGAAGTGGGATATGCAAGTTTGATGATGGTCATTAAACCCAAAGGAGTTATCTCCTCCCAAAAATTCCGCTGCTGAAACATACGTCTTCCTAAGACCACATGACGAAAATGAAACTGTGCTTACGTCATCAACCCCGGAGACCTTAGGAGGTGCAAATTTGGTGTGGTAGGTTCGCCCACTATTAGGATGGATCCAACGTCCAGTGATTCTCTCTTCCAAGATAGCATCATCAATTGCAAAATTCAGCACCTTGTCAACTTTGACACCTTGCTTTTCAAGCATCTCGTCGAGCTGTTCAGTATACACAGTATAATTCGGAGAGAAGACTAGGAACCAAAGAGGAAATAAAAGAAAAGCAAAAGCACAGGCATTGGACCTTCTGTGCTTGCACCACGGTTCTCGGGAACCCATCAAGAATGAACCCTTTCTGGCACGAAGGCTTTTTCATTGCTTCATCAATGATTCCAACAACCAAATCGTCGGAGACAAGTTCTCCCTGTTAATAAATTTCAGATACCACACTTATAAATATATGTGTCTATTTCAGATACCACACCGATCCTCATTGTGAGAGATGGCATCCACGAACACATAAAAAACGGGCAACTATAAATTAAAATACCTTGTCCATAGCCTCCTTGGCCTTGACTCCAAGAGGGGTCTTTGCAGCAACCGCAGCTCTTAGCATGTCACCGGTAGCCAAGTGGCATAAACAGAATTCATCCTTGATGATAGGAGATTGTGTACCTTTACCAGAACCAGGGGGTCCTGCGGCCAAAATAGGTAAAAGTTATCTGCCCTGGATCTTCAACAGTTGCCTTCTACAAGAAATCATGTTAAATCATGCAAAATAGTGAGAATTGAACCCAAAAAAACAGTCCAAGGATAGGGGCATGCCACAACTGCCATCTGCAGCCATATTCAAGAAATTATCCAGGAAACTAAGGCATCCGGGACCCGATTCCAAAGGTAAGAAAAAGGAAGGCAAAACAAAAACGCAATGGAATTGTTGTTTTGGAATAAAAGAAGTTGAAAATAGGAAGATAATTACAGTTGAGGAAATGTTGTTCGCTCGTTCTAGAGGAGGGTGATTCGTCCTTCCCTATCAAATAAATAATTATATCCAAGAGAGACAATTTTTTTCAAGTAAAAAATGGAAACAGAATTCCTGATCCATCTCAAGCCAAAAAAAAAAAAAGCAGTCGGGTAAAAGAGAGAGGATAACAGCAGCAGCGGGATAGACATCAAAATAGAAGGAAAGGGTTAGCAAGCGCATCGACCTAAACCCTAATACACAAAAACGAATGAGGGAAACAGGGGAAGGGGGAGTGGGGGAATGGAACCAATGAGGATGAGGCGCTTGTCGGGCTTGGAGGAGCACTTCATGCGGCGGAGGAGCTCCGACATGAGATCGACCGACGGAACATCTTCCAAGTTCAAAGAGCTGCCGCTTGCCATGCTCTCTTCCTCCTCCTCCGGTACGAGATCGAGCAGTAGGAGAGAAGCAAAGACCTCCCCCTCTCTCTCTTTTTGGTTGCTTAGAAAGCCGCACCCCCAACCCCCCTCTCTCTGCCTTAATAGCAGGTTTGGTTTGGTTTGTTTTGGTTTGGGGCGGGGCGGCGATTTCCATCCACTACACCAACCACTTCCTACGGAAAACGTTAGTTTATAATTAGATGCCGTCTTCCGTTTCCGTTTTGCTAATTTAATAAAATTTACCACCATTCCCTTTGCACACCTATATGCTTTATTTGGCAATTTGTTTATGTGTGTGTTGTCTAATATATATATTTTTATATAATTTTAAATAAGTTTTAACTAATATTATTATAATAAGACAATTTCATTCAATTAAACTAAGTCATAAGAATTTTCTTGAAGTATGATGTTTCTCCATATAGTTAGTTGGTTAGAAAAAAAATAATGCGAAACATCTTAGAAAATTCCTGAGTTTATTTTTATAAATAACTCCTCGTTTGAATAACGAATTTATACTAGGAAGTTATTATTTTTGCTTTCCCATTCGCTGTGGTTTCTTAAAGGGATAAAACTATCCTTTTTAACAACGAATTCATGATAGTAATTGAGGAATTTTCAATTTATACACATCGGCTAATTGGTACAAATATGGACACAATGTTTAAAGAAATGTTGGGTTAACTTAATTTCTTTTCATATCTAAATTGGTCGAATAATTTATACACGAAAATATTTGCGTTCACCTTCATTTTTTTTTTTTAGGATAAACTGTTTCATAACAATAAATATTTGCGTTCACCTTCATTTTCATCGGCACTGGTGAGTAATTGGCGCCATACTTTCACTACATTTTTGGGACCTCAACCTCCCCTTCATAATTTCTCCTATCATGATATATCAGCTTCTAATCATCCCGTTCCAATCTATCTACCACTTAATATTTACCATCAAATTCACCATGTCAAATTCCAGTTCTACTACCACAACCAGCTACAACTACTCCAAACCAATAAATAATGCCAAGATATCTGCACTCATCATAGCAAAGACAACTCGGGTGATTGGTTTAAACTCAAATCGAACACCTCTTATCAGCTAGCAATGAGAGAGAGAGCAGCGAGTTTGGCAAGGCTACTGCCAATAGATCGACTGTAACTTCTTCCACATTCAACAACAACAATTCCTAAGCTATGCGACCCCTCCTGATCGAGTGAATTTGATAACCAATCCTCCCGGCATACCCTTTATCAAACATCTACATGTTATCCACCATTCAAGCTCAACTGTGTAACCTGGTAATCGAAATCGCTTCATGCGGCTGCTATAAGGGAACTACCTCTCTAATAAAGATTGGTAACCCCACCCCAAAATGGGTAAGGTCAAAGTACTAGAAACCTGTCGCCTTTTCCTGAGTTACTAGTTGAAACAATAGTCCCATCTATCCCAATTCAAAACAACTATATCCCAGTTGATTATCCATGCTATAAAATCAAAATAAACATCCTTCAACTCTAAAAGTCCAGTTGGCATCCTCTCATCTTTCAGAAATATTTCATCAAAATTTAAAATTCTCTTCTCCCTTTGCATCCTTCTTATGCAAGGACACCTTCACTACTACCTTAAGAACATTTGTTGGCAGCTGATATCATAAAGTACGCAGCTAAATATAAAGAACACTCCCAGACCGGCATAAGTTTAAGCACTAAAAAGGAGAGAAATTGATGAGGAAAGATCTCCACAAATGTTCGTCGGCCTTCATGTTCCATAAACTATGTAATACCCTGTAATCCTGCAGCAACAAAACAAGTTTTTGATAAATAGCATGTCCAACATAAGCAACTTCTTTCTTATCTTGGAAAAAGAAACCCGCACAGTCAAAATTACTAAAATGAGCAAGGCATATATCATCAATTTGACGAAAAAAATATCCAGAGCAACCACAATAGCCCTTTCAAGAAAATTGACACTTGTCATTCTGCCAGAAGGGATTGTCCGAGCTTAACATGAATGCTTGAGCTCTAGTAAAATAAAACTTGACAAGGAGGTAACTGGACCAGCTCAAATTGAATCAGACGGTGTCAATATACAACCTGGTAGTGATGCTGCACACACATGAAAAAGAGAAAAAAACCTCTACACATAATCCACTGAATAAGTGTCCAAAGAACTGGGAAAAGTAGAGAATTCGCCTCCAACAATGCCAGGGACAAGAAGGCAACTAATGAAGTACACCAAGATTTTATGCAACATAGTGGTGAACCATGAATAAGAATGCAACAGAAAAAGAACAAAACAACCAAAACTGAACTGGAAGTGGAAGACCAGAACAATCACTTGCACTAATGCAGACACAATCCGGTTGCGATTTGTAAAACTGAGACAATGAAGGATAGATGAACGTGCCGAACAAGCAAGTATAAACCATGAAAAAGTAACTTATATAATTGTGATCGACTTCCACTTCAATTTTGAAAGAGAAGGAGAAACAACTCGAGTCACGGGGACATCTTTGGAAGTTATAATCAGACGAACTACAGAGAAAAAGACCATTTGCTACATGGCGAATCATCTGAAAGTGTTCAATTTCTCAGCCCACGGAAGAAGAACGATTATAACATTTATCAAACGGGGCATCGGCGAGGAAGACCAATGTTTAGGGCAGGAATCACCGGGGGGGGGGGCAGAAGAGGTGAGGTCGGGAGGACGTACCTAACCAGAGCCGACGATGATGTTGTTGATGGGGATGAAGATGAGCTTGACGAAGAATCCAACGAAACCCATGACAACAAACCCTATAGCAGTGCGGATGGCGACCTTGGAGAACTCTGCGCATGCGACCGGACCGGATCGGATCGAGAAAAGGTTGGATGGACGAGTGGTTGGGGGATAATCTAACCTTTACGATCGGGCTTGTGGCATCGCTTGACGAGACGAACGCTGTCCTTGGCGAATTCCCTGAGGGGGTCGATCACCGAATCGATGGCGTCCATCCTCTCTCTCTCTCTCAAAAGTCTGATATCAGATCCCTAATTCTTGCCTACTGCGTTACATAATTCCGTCATACAACCCACAGGAGTATCTGTTTCTGGGCTGTAGCTCCTCTAATTGGATTGCCTATAGGCCCATCTACCTCCATTTTCTGGGCTCCAACGTTCTTGTCATCGAGCATCCACCGGAAATCCGACCATCAACCACCACAGCGCCGCCGACACAGGCAAAATCCACCAGACGCATGCATGACCTCTCAGCTCCCTTATTCTCCAAACATAGAAAATGTAAACCCAAGTTACCCAACCAACCAACCCCCCATCTTCCCATGATCATGACCCTCTTCCATCCTATCCTATCAGACCAACTAACTCATGGCGGGTGCAAGCTGCATCAGTCGTGTTGACTAACTCTTATTCCACATCCTTTCTTTATAGCCAAGGAAAATGGCCTGTCTTCCCTTTCACTCAAGGGAAAGGAACCCCCTCCCCCATATCAAGCCAGCCCAATGGCAGCGTTCCATCAAACCACATTATCATATCATGATATCCCTACATTCTGATGGTTTTCCCGATAAAGCGGAAAACAAAAAGTTAGAAACAAAGAGAGGATGCCACCACAAATATCTAATTATTCTCTCATCACACCTCCGGCAAGGCATTGCCCATCCATCTCCGCCGAGATCTGCGAAAACAGATCCTCTCTCCACCGGAAGTTCAAGCCATCCAGGAGAATGGCGTTCAACCTCAGGAGACTCGTCCCTGTTCTTGTTTTTCTCCTAGTTTCTATTTCCCTTCTCCGTTTTGTCAGGATCCTAGTCACAACTTCGTCCAACCTTATACACTCAACCTTCCCCCAACCCCCTCGTGTACCATGTCCCTCCCTTTCGGCCTGCGACGCTTCTGTCAAAGCCTATGCGCCTCTCACCACGCCTACCCCGAGAACATCCCTGACAGCAAAAGAGTTTAAGCTCCTGGCCGATCTTGTGAAGCAGAAGGCGCCTTGCAACCTTCTCATATTTGGCCTCAACGACCAGTACCTGACCCTCTCGTCACTGAATGAAGGAGGTATGACGATGGTGCTTGAGGATGATCCCAACAAGCTCAGATCTAAATTTGCCAGCTCCAACACTACCCGGATCTTCAAGGTACAGCATGCCGTACCCTCAAAAAGAGCCTACCATCTCCTTAGGCATGCGAGGCAGGATAGATCTTGCTTACCGGGGTCATCAGAGCTCAAGTCATCGAAATGCATTCTAGCATTGAGAGATTTTCCTCGTGATGTGTATAGGGTGAGATGGGATGTTATAGTAGTCGATGGACCCCAAGGGGATACACCCGAAGCGCCGGGGAGGATGGCGTCTATATATACAGCCAGCATGTTAGCAAGAGCTGGGAATTCATCGACATACGTGGCGGTCCATGACGTAGACCGAACCATTGAAAAATGGTTTTCCTTGGATTTCCTCTGTGAAGAGAACTTAGTCTCTTCAAAAGGGAAGTTATGGAACTTCAGGATCCAAGGAAAAGCGGATTCAACAAGCTTCTGCGTCTCCCGGATAGTCCAAAGCAATTCTCAAACAACACAGGGTTAGTGCAAGTCTCTAATATTCAGGGCTGCCTCTTACCATGATCCAGAGCTTTCACAGGGAATACAGCAACCACCATAGTGGACGATGAGGTGTGAGTTTGAGGAGGTGGAGAAACAAATGGAAAGTGGAACTTCGGGCTTTGCTCAATTTGGATTTGATTCAGACATCAGGGTCGTTTGAAAGAAGATGTATCGGGCCTTCCTATCACTAAACAGATACAAAGGAAGATAACTGTTCTGTTACTAGACAGTTTTGGTTCATCGGGCCGAAACCTTTTGAGACCCAAAAAACGAATGTTTTTTTTTTCTTAAGAGCTAAGCTAAGCTCATCATTCCGACAAGAGGTCGAAGGAGTGGAGTTGAGACTGAGGGGGGACACCAGCACGTGGTCCCTTCTGAATCACCTTTGTAGGATTGTCAATAAAATGAGGAATACGATCATGGGTCTTTATCTTTGACGTGGCCCAGGGGAGGGTGTGCTTTTTTCTCTTTTAACTCGTCTGGGCGAGGTGAAGTGAAACCCACCGAAGAAAAAAAAGGTCCATTCGGATTGGGATGGATCGGTGGCTGCAAAGTCTCTGTGACCCTCTTCCCCTGAAAATGATCCCTCTCTAGTTCGACAAAAAAAAAAAAGGAACAAAGTAACTAGAAAAAACACATCTCAGTTTGCTGCCCGGCCTTGTCATTCTATTTGGGATGTTGCTGAGGTTGATAAGATGTATGTGTTAAAGGTATGGACGTTGATCTTACACGAAAATGCAGTTCGTTCGAGTACTTCACAGAGCGCGGAAAAAGTACAGTGAAATGTGGTCGCCCTAAATAAAATAAAAGTCTAAAACACAAACAGTAAACGCTGCTTTCATTAAATAAAGATCAAACTTCCAACAATTGACTGCATACAACCTTGCGAATATAGTGCAAACATCATGGGTAAACATTTTGCCCCCGATGCTCATTTAAATGAGTATCATTTACCCTCTTTTTATTTAACTTTGGAATTTTTTTTTTGTCGACTATAGAATCTTTTACCCCATAATGAATTAAATGGAGGAGGTGATGTTGTCCAAGATTTTCTTTTCGTATGCTTCTCGATCGAGAAGATTTTTATTCTTAAGGAAACTTAATGCATTTTTGGATCAATCTATCTAAGTCGCACCCCTTTTTTTTTAATTTTTAAAGAAAAAAAAAAACAATCCATCTTCTCGATCTACAATCAACTTTTTTCTACAACTCGAGATTTTTTCCATAACTAAAATCGAGAATATTTTTTATCGAAATTTTTTCCTGAAGGAAATTTGAAAAAATCTTCTTATCAAATGAGAAGATTTTATCGTCTTCGAATTTTTTAAAAAGATTATACACTCTATCTGGCTGGACATACTCTTTAACATTAATTATTCGGATGTATCCCCCCATGTTGAAAGTCGACTGATGCAACCGATTTGCTGGAGATGTGGTACGTCGTCAGTTTGTGAATGTCACGCATTATCTTCCATCAGTGAGAGAATTCTTTGGTCCCATTTGTAAATTCTTTGATACAGGGGCTCATTGCTCTTTTGGAATCCATTGCATACTCCCACTACACTATGATCACCAAAACAGGCCGCCAGAGCACTCAAAAATACGGTGGAGTGCGGTTGCCAGTCAAAGTAAAAATACGAACAAACTTACAACTATTGCAAGTAAGTGGAGAGGAAGAATACTTACGATAAGAACGTACATATATAATTGTTCGTATCCTTACAAAGAAGAAAATGACACATTCATATCGGAGTGCAAAGACTTCGCGAGAGAAACCGTCAGAGTTTCGTGGAGAAATCAAGGAGGACTTTCAAGGATCCCTAATGAATCCAAAGTACTATGTCTAGACATTATCACATGTAGTTGCCAAATCGAGGACCCAAAATATCATGCGTAAAACAGATGCATAAATATATATATAAATAGAGAAGGAAGGGCAGAAGAAAAAGGATGCAGGGAGGGAAGGGGGGGAATGACTGTTGATGACCGATTGCTTTGTCTCCCGACTTATCAGCACTAAGGGCCAACCGCATATATTCAGAATTAGATGGTGGGTGGGGGGGTCTTGTAATTTTTGATTCCTCCACATGGACCTTATCAACTCTTCCCATCCCACCGTCTCTTGTCCCCCTCCACATATTGGCAAAAAAAAGAAAAGAAAAAGAAAGAAAACCCTCAGCTCCTCCCAGGAGGAGGAGGAGGAGGAGGAGCCCTCCTCTGTCCTTCCCTCTCCCCCCCCCTTCAATCAGAAAAAAAGAAAAAGGAACTTTCACATTCCCACACACACACACACTCACTCATGATCAATCCAGCTTTTCTTTTCTTTGTCAAGCTTTTTTTCTTTTGGCATCTGACGAAGAACATGCAAATGCAACGGGAGCATATCCTATTGCAGGATTTGCATCCATGCACAGTGACCACCCCCAGAGGTGGGTCTGACAATTTATACGCGCGTAGAGACAAAATTAAGGTTCTGTCACTCGATGACTGAACTGGTTTTGATTATAACATAGAAGGAGGGTGGTGGCGGATACCCTACACCCCTCCCCCCACTTGACCATTCGTACTCTGAATGAATGAATGAATGAAACACTAAAATGGATGTCGGCCTTAATCTCGTTTGTTCTCACTCTTTTGGGTTGTGGGGTGGTATTTCATATTAAGCGAAAGGGCGGCAGGAATAGAGGTAAGGTAAGGTAAGGGGGGGATCTTTGGAAAATGGTGATCCAATCCAAGGTAAGAGCCATGGAGCTGGAAGACAAAAGGAAAGCAGAGCTCATCCTTGACCTTCCGGGGTTGTTTGGATCCCAGACACTGGATCGTGGCTTATGTGCCCGTAGAAGTTAAACCATTCCAGTACAAAAGCACCCCCGACTATAATTGAGTCCTCTCTCTCTCTCTCTGCCTATGGTGGGCTACCTTTTGTTCTGATCCTTTTAAGTTTTTTCTCTCCCCGCATCAATCAAGAGGAAGGAGTTTTGAGTTTTGACTGCTTGAATGAGCCAAACTATCTTTAAGTCCCCCGCCAAAAGAATAAAAGAGTAGGGAGGAATTAAGTTGCGCGGATCTCACCTCCCTCATCCCAGAATCTTAGCAGCCCTACCCCCCGCCCCCCCTAATCAAATCAATTGTACTCTGCTGATTTCGTCAGAGGGAATTTTCTAAGCGACCGAGCGACCCCTTGACGTGTACGCCTGTTGTTTGATGTACATCAGATGAAGCTCCGCATAACGCCGGTTGTATATACTCACGGAGTGCAACCTCGTCGACTTGGATGAAAGGTGTAGCGTAGGTGGGTCACCTTGGGGGGTTGCTCTAATCATTGATCCCTCAATGCACTCACTCTCCATCACCCAAGAGCAGCCGCCCAAGCTTTTTGTGCTCCCTCTCATATATCGGCGTAGCGTTTACGTAATCCCACTTCAACTGCAAACTTTCTTCCTATTATTTTTTTCTAATAATGGAATTGTTCTTATACCACCCCCAGGTTGTCCCGAATGTCATTCCTAGAGGAAACTAACTGTGAAGGTTTGATTGCTCCGAAAACTCAGACTCAACGCCACACCATATCAAACATACGTCTTTCGAAACGTATGAAAGCGCGGAGGGATCAATCCCGACATGAGATCCGTTTATTCAGAAGTAAATCAGAAAGGAACAAACGAAAACTTGAACTTGGTTCGGTTGACAGCGAAGCCTCTCTTTCAGCGTCGGAACTGTCTCCCGCAAGATTGACAGGTGATCTCCATGCATGGGGAGCCAACCTGGCGGGTTGCCCTATCTTTGATCCTCTCGGCCCTGTCCACCTCCTCCCTTGCCCTTTCCCAGAGCTGCCTTGCTCGAGCAAACTCCTCCTGGGCCAGCTCAACTTCCCGTCTCGTCAAGTCCCTCAGGCGTTCCGCGTAGGCCCTCTCGATGGAGGCCAGCCGAGCTTGCTCGGATGCCTGCCATTTCAAAGCCCTGATGGAACCTTTGACAGGAACGTCGAGGCATTCCTGGTGGGAGGGATGGATGCTGAAAGGGCGGAGGCTGATGGAGAGTTGGAGGTCGAGAGAGGAAGAAGAGCGAGGAGAAGAGAGAAGCTGTAGCTCTCTCTGTTCATCCTCATCCATGTTTTCCCCTTAGTTATGAACTGAATTCCCAATTGGGGATGAGGAAGGAGCTCTTTAGCAGCAAAATGAAAGGGGCGGTATAGAAGGGCAGAGTAATAAGCGATGCGTCTATATTTGTATGAATATGAACGTGTGTGTGGGTGCACCGCCATGCAGCTGTGTGGTTCTGTTGGACTGGCCCAAATAAGTAGCCGCCAATCGACCCACCTGACCGCTCGCTCATCAAGAAGCCCCCTTTCTCAACTTCGACGGAAATAGGACCTTTCTCTACATACATGACACCATGCATGGCATGCCCAGGAGAGACGAGGTAATCTAATAATCCGGTGGTTACTTCGGCATTGATCTCAGGGGTTCCAAACAGAGGCTGGATAGAGGTAATCTTCTGGCCCACTTAGCTCTAGAATTTTGCGGCTGCCTGCATGCCCTCCCGATAGGATCGTTGGCCCCGGCCACCAGCAATATCCTGTTAATCCACTCCAACCCCATCAAGTAGAAGCTTGACTTTGTTTATCCATGCTGATTCTGTTGTCCCCACGACATACACCCTTCATTATTTCCTCCGTCCCCACTTCCACGGACCTGAACCTGCAAACAGCCCCACCATAAATAACCCCGTGACATGTTTAACTGATGTTGGTTTTCGGCGTGTCAAATGGAAAGCAGACTCTAGAGGCAGATGCCGAATGGTGAATTTAACGTCTCCGAGTTAAGGATCCAGACTCATCCCCGGCTAAGAACTTGCCCTGTGTCATCTCTGATTCAACCAAGCCTGGAGTCACAATTGTTATGGTGATATCCGATGCCATCTCTGATCTGAGTGTCTCATAGAAGCTTACAGCTGCTGCTTTCGGTGCCTGCAATCACAAATCATGGTTAGCCTTGAAATCCCACTGACAAAACGAAATGCCAGTTTAACATTTCCTATCAACTTTCACAAACAGGTAAACACATATGAGTATGTGTATGGATAGGGAGGGTATGTGGGAGATTCGTACATTATAGATGCTCATTCTTGGGACGGGTAGCCATACTGTAGAAGAAGCTATAACTGCTGTAAATTTGTTGAAAGTGTCGCCACCAAAAAATGGTACAAACCCAATCCCACGTCGGAAAGATATAAGAGTCCGGACTAATATATATAACCCAGCATGACAACCAAAAATAAAAACATTTGGGGAAAGGGGACAAGGACAACCTTGCTGGAGACATCCTTTGGGAAAGCGGGAGGGAAGGGCCAGAAGAGGAAGACGTCCAACGGATTCCTTTTGGTTTTCTTTCTCTGATTCATAGACTGTGGTTTTTGGCCCGTGTTCCCCGGGCGGTGGTTCAACTAAGCCCACGGGGTAAGACAGGAGAAGAGTCAGCAGGATTCGCTTGGGGATGGTCAACTCCAGTATAACAGGAGCAAAGGCTTACACAATTAATCATCGGTCCAAACTAAGTATTCATACTCCCCTCGAGTTCATTAGGCCAGACTGCTCTTTCAAACTCCACCTAGCATACCAATGTCGAATTTGTGATCTTTCTGTCAGGGGATAAGCGCCAGGGCAAAATAGATGGGTTTGCAGATTTTCACCTTCTAATTCCTGAAAGCCTTTCTCCCATATCCTCCCACTCTTATCAGATTCCTCAAAAAAGAGACCCCGCCATCATATTACTTTTAATTCGCAGCAGTAAGTCAGGCCCGGAACCAGGGGGAAAGAGAAATCCCTTACAAAAAAAGGTCGCCCAAATCACCGCAGCCTAAAATTCAAGACAGCCAAACTCACAAGTTGCACAAATTTTAACATTTGAGAGTGACCAAGGCAACACTTTTTGGCAGTTAGAAGGTGGTGGTGGTAGTAGTAGTTGTAGTCCCCAAAAACACACACTAGGAGCAAAGTTTCTCCAGGGCTAAATTCTCATCGCCACCAACAGCTTGCAGTGTTGTCCTCACCAGAGCTTCCGGAAAGCCCATTTCCACCAGTTGCTGCACCTGTATCAGACCAAATAAAAAAAAAGCATCCCCAGTAAATCCTCAATCTGAGGATGGCAAAGCTTCGCCTAAAAAGATTTCATTAAATCATAACAAGGGTATCGGATTCTTCGCTTGAGCGCATCGCTAGGACACATGTCAAGGGAACCCCTCCTGCTTAAGCGCATTAACAACCCCAGGGGTAAAAAAGTGCCATAAACATTACCTTCTCCTCAATCCCAAGGCTAGACTTCTTAGCGAAAGTTTCGGTCCAGTATCGAGCAGTGCCAACAAAAGTCTGGTAGTCTCTGAGATACTGCAACACGATACATAACCCCAACACTAAATTATCACTGTTGACAAGAAAGTAGAGGAAAGGAAGGAGCTTGATGCGGGCAGAGGTCACAGAAAATGAAGACCTGTTGAGCTACAACTGCGTCTTGAGGATCATCGGGTTCTGGGGCAGAGAGCAGTGCTTGTATGGAAAGAAGCGCAGTCTTCAAAGTTAAAGCAGGGCTCCACTGCTCCTTCAAGATGTCCAAGCAGATTGCTCCACTTTGACTACTAATATTGGGATGCCTGCACCAGGTCAGGTTCATCAAACAGTTTGTGCGATAGGTTAATGCCAGCATGAAGTCACAATCAGGGCAAAGAGTGCAGATAGTACAGATTGAATTGAAATTCCTAGTATCTGGTTGAGAAACCCAGCGGTTAAAGAATGGTGTAGAAACCATCAAGATCGTCCTAAAGGGCGGGGACGGGCTTGGGAAACAAGATTCGTCCGAAAACAGTGAGACAATCTACCAAATCCGTAAAGGAGAAGTTTTTCCTGGAGCAATTAAAGGGAGGTGGTCGTACCAAACTTTGGTGGCGAACTGCATCTTAGGAGGCTGGAAAGGGTAAGCATCTGCATTCCCCAGGTCAGAGGGAAAGAACAAACAGGGAAGATGGGTAAGGAGTGAATAGAAAAGGTACCAGGGAGGGAGATGTCGATTTGGAAGGAGCCGCCTTCGTAAGGGGTGCCGAGGGGACCGGGGATGGTGCCGACCAGCCGAGTGAGGTTGTCGGAGACGGTGCTCACTTTGATCCCCGAAGCCTCGAAGTCCCTGCTGCACTCCTGCAGCTCCTTCTGCACCCTCCCAAAATCAATCATTACGACCAACGCCCCCCTTTTTTCAACCCTAAACCCACCAACCCCCAAACAAACAGACAATCAATCGGCGATTGCCGACCAAAACAAAAAAAACAGTCAATCGGCGATCTTCCCACCCCTACCCCAAACCCTTCCTGATCGACCCTCCTTTATTACTCTCACTCTCACTCTCTCTCTCTCTCTCTCTCTCTCTCTCTCTCTGGCTTTTGAAGGTAAGAAGGAAGAGTAACCAATCACAAAAAGCAAATAAAATAATATAATATATTATAAGGATATTATACCATTTAAAATTCATTTGATTATTTATTACAACGTCTTTTTAGTAAAATAAAAGTTTTGATCAGTTAACGCGGTAAATTGAAAATTTATGAGATTGTTGATTTTAGTTAATTTTCTTGAACTAAGGGTTACTTCGTGCAAACTATTTGAAGTGATGAAAACACAAAGGATTATACGAATTAAAAAAAAAAAATCATAAAGGATCAGGAAAATTTTGTCACGATTAATATTTGAAACGATGCGGACGCGACATAGGAGTGATATTTTAAGTAATTTTAAAGTGTGTGAATTTAAACTCATGACCGCTCGGATACAACGTAGAAATATTACTATTTGACCTAGTAGCATTTGCGTATGAGGAATTTAAATTCATGACCGCTTCGATATCATGTAAAAACATTATAATTTGATCTAAAAGCTTAAGATATTACGTGAAACTTGACGTATTTATATACATTATCACTAAGGAGAAGAAAAGAATTCATTGCCGAAACTTTCCCATAGAAGAAGAGAGTCCAACCTGGGAAACTCATTCGACAGGGAACACAATGTGGAGGGAGGCATTCATTCACCTGACATGCCCCCGAGGAACAGAGAACCCGCTGTGGGTGCAGGTGTCGGTGGCAGTTAAGGTCTTGCAAAATGAGTGAAACTTAAGCCGGTGTGGAGGAGGAAGGAGGAGGTTCGGGGAAATCTCGTCTTCCTAGCACATAAGTGGAAACTCAAATACGAGGAGAAGGGAAGTAAAGCTCATCGGTGTCTGGCTCAGCAGCCTAAAGAATGCCTGCCTTTCTCAAACAACTGCGTATTCAGCCTCATTATATATATAAATTTATTAATATTTATGGAATATGCATACAAAAATACTTGAGTATGAGGGCGTGGAATTACCCGAGCAAGACGACTCCTAAGCCTAAATATAAACTAAATTGGTCATTTTAAAATTAATTGGCAATAAAGAGATTTGACAACCAGCCTTATATACTAGAATTATCTGGGCCGATCCAATCCTAAGACTAAAATTAATTGACAAGAGTATTTGACCTGGGTTCAATGAAATCTAAGAGAGAGATATCGTCAATGAAATCTAGTTAATTACAACCGCGAAAAATAACGTGAGTTGTTCGAGCGAGGGGGAGGGGGGTGAGAATTGGCTTTTAGAGTAAGATAAGAAGTGGGTGGGGTGGGCAGATGGCCACGCCTTTCCACTTTCCAGAAGACACCGTGGAATCGAACTACTTACTTGATGTGAGTGGATGAAAGCCAGCCAGCCAACCAACCGACCACTCCCCTCCCATCCCTTCCCTTTGCACGACTCGGGCCGGGTTGCTTTCTTCTCTTAGCATTTTGCTTTGGGCAGAAAGGACATAAGATAATGCCGGCGGCTTCCCTACTACAGTCTCCTCCATCCGCACCGTCGTTGCCCCGAGGCTATGGCCGACTACGACTCCAGCCACGCTTGCCTTTAGGAGGATCGTCCTTCTCCATCTACCCCTCCCTATTCCCCTTGCTTTCCTCCACTCCTGCCTCTGCCTCTGCCTCTACCTCCCGCCTCTCCATGCGCCTCGCCTCCCCTAAGCAGGCTTACATCTGCCGGGACTGCGGGTACTCCTCTCCTTTCCCTCCGATACATGCCTACGGTGCTCCTCTAATTGTCACTCGTCGTCTTCTTCTCCTCGGATGCAGGTACATTTACAACGACAAGACTCCCTTTGAAAAGCTGGCTGACAAGTACTTCTGTCCTGGTTTGCCCTGAATTCCCATTTTCCTTTGTCAATGTGATTCATCTGCTCAATGTGCTTCATTTTGTGCTTAATTTCCTATTGCCTTGTCCCTCTTCTACCTGCTCTGGAAGTAGTAAACGGTCAGATTTCAAAAAGAAAAGGGGAAAATTGAAATGAGGTGTTCCGATGTCATTGTTGCAGTTTGCGGTGCTCCAAAGCGGAGGTTCAAATCATACACGCCTGCTGTTTCAAAGAATGCAAATGAAACAGAAGTTCGCAAAGCAAGGAAAGCTCAGATAAAAAGGGATGAGGCGATAGGGTATGCAACCTAAATCATTCGCTTGAATCATAATGTGTTGCATAAATACTTCCTACCCTCTCATCCATATGCTGTATTTTCCATTGGGTGTGTGTGTGTGTGTGCAGGCAGCTGCTGCCTGTTGGCATCATTGTTGGAGTTGTCGCGCTTGCTGGGTTATACTTCTACCTGAACAGCGTATTCTGAGTTGGGTGAGTTATTGAAATGCTGCTCATTCTCTCCTCATAATCCTTCTTGTGGTTTGGGTCGCTGAGGGGATTGTCTTCTGTTCCCCCATTGTTCTTGTAATGTATTTTGATGCCTTGGTTCTTGTCATCTTCCATTTAACCTCAATCTGTTCCATCCTGCTCTCTCCATGGACATCCTTGACATTTTTCCATATATTGGATTGCTCTCCTACCCTTTCATCGGCCCTCGTTTATCCCCCATTGAAGCGGGGAGTTCTCTTCATCTTTGTCATGCTTTTCTCATCAATTTGGATGATATCAAAATAAAAATTTTGGTTGTACGTTTAAATCGTATTTGTAAAAACTATCATTTGAAACCATAGATTCGTTAAGAACAAGTACGCTTAGATGAGGGGTGAGGACAAGATTCAAATAAGTTCTAATGACATTTTCTCTTCAGCATGCCAGCTTCGCATGCTAATGATTCCTCCCTGGCTTACTTCCATTGATGTGCATACAATACTGTCCTCCGCAGCACGCTTGGCCATGGTGTTACCTCGTGATGCTTACTCTAAACTCTTTGGTGGGTGACTGTGAAGAACATTACTTTTCACTTAATGTTAAACATGTGCTAAGCAGGGTCACGGAAAAGGGGAGTCCTACAAAAATATTGGTTGCATCTTAACCATGCCAAGTAAAACATAACTACAATAGTGCCTGTAAATAAATATAAAGAACTCAATCTCTCAAAGAAAATTAGAGGCACGATATGAAGTTAGATGCACCTATGTGATATCCGCAAGTGCTTCAGAAGCATATCTTGCGCCGTTCTGCAAAAAATTTACCACTCGCTGCTTCATCTGGGAGAAGTGCAAGCCACACTCCTGTATCCGCTCCTTCCTCCGGCAAAACATTACCGGCCCAGCCGATCATTGCAGTTTTCACCCAACCGGGGCAATAGCAATTCACCTCTCCAATTCAGGCCGATCAGCCAGGGTTTTCGCCCTCAACCTGGTGTAGGCATTTACAGCAAGTTTGGAGACCGAGTAGTCGGTGAACATTTGTGGCCATCCACCGGATCTCCAAGTACCTGCATCCACTTGTTGCACGAAACTGGAGACGGTGTTGTCAATAAACTCTTCAGTAAGGGTATTCAAGTCGCTTAGCTTGTGCCTGAAATCGGGGTCTTCAATTCTCTGTTGAGAAAGGAGGAGGAACTTCCAAAAATTGAACTAAAGGGAAAGGCATTCATAATGACTATAATGTATCAAAAAACTTACATTCCGCCTTCCATTCAATCTGCCAAGCCGAGAACTCACATTTACAATGCGAGCGCCGGCAGCGAAAGGTCTCATCAAAGGGATCATGGCTCTTGTGATGCTTTTAGTTCCATAATAATTTGTCTCAATAACCATTTTGACAGACTCCACAGAAATTTCCGTACCAACACTTCCATTAACGCCCGCGTTGTTGATCTGCACGAAAGGATCAGTTGCAGGCAATTTACCTTCTCCACAAAATGCGTAACTCATTAATTGATGAGACGAGACTCTAACCAGAACATCTGCACCCTCGTAGTTTTCCCGCAACCAATCAGCCAACAAATTTGTTATCAACAATTGACAGTTTTAAGACCGATTGAATCCATTTAAAATTTTTAGGAGTAAATGAAACTTTAGGCGAGTGACACTATATTTATACCTTATGCAAAATAATCCAAATTTTAGGAAAATCAATGGATAACAATACAAAATAGTCGCAATATTTTTAAATAAATAGGAAAAAAGTATGTTTCACTTCATTAAATTTTTATAAGATTGACTACGTCTTTTGTCAAATATGTTTTTGGCTATTAAAAAAACGGCAAAAAATACGTTTGTAGCCCTAAGTATGGTCGAACTTTCTTTTGTGTTCACATTTTTCTTTGCTATATAAAAACGTTGGTAACTTTGTATTGTACCTTTTTTCTAGGCATTTCGTGACGGCGTTACCACGGAGTCTGACGTGACTTTGCGACATCCTACGTGGTAGTTGATGTGGCAATGTTATGTGAAAGAAAAATCACCATGTCGGGCAAATGTGCCACGTGCCACAACACCAACCAGTGGGTGTGATGTGACAGTTTGTTCACATTTTTTTAATAGTCGATTTTAAGCGGGATGATAAATCACTGAAAGAAGGTAAGAAAAAGCTTCTTGAAGTAAATTCATAAACTTTTTATGCACTAGTTAAACTTTAATTATCAACAATGTCAATCGACAGGGTGAACTAAGATTTCAACCAAAGGTGTAATTTTTTTTTTCCCAGGAAGCCCCACATTCGAAAGTGAAAGAGGTCAAGGAACTGGGAAGAAGTGGATTAGGGATGGACCCAAAAAAGTTGCACCTACGATGGGGGTGTTCTTGATGCTCAGGTGGACGATCCCCGCCAGGCTACTAACGTGAACCGGAGTGAGAGGAGCTCCCAGCACCCAGAGCAGTAGCCTCAGATCCGAGTTCTTACCAGAGCACGTAACCTGTCGCCTGCCCCACCTTTGGGGGTACCTGACGACGTAACCGTCCTGATAGGGGCCCTCGTTAAGAGGGGAGAGCGCGAGGGAGGCGTTGAAAAACCCGGAGACCGACCGATGAAGGGAAAGCATGTTGGAGGCAGCAACATGGGGATGGGTCTTATCTGTGGGATTTTGTGATTTTGTGAAATCGCTAAACCATAATCGTTCTGGCTGAGATTTTGGGATATCGATATGGGAAAACAATTGGGCCCCGACCGTCGTTTTTCTTTTTTAAAATTGATTATTAAAAAAATGTGAACAAATTGCCACATCGGACCCACTGGTTGGTGTTGTGGCACGTGGCACATTTGCCCGACGTGGTGATTTTTCTTCCATGTAGCATTGCCACATCAACCACCACGTAGGATGCCGTCAAAGTCATGTCAGACTCCGGGGTAACGCCATCACGAAATGACTAGAAAAAAGGTACAATATAAAGTTGCGGACGTTTTTATATAGAAAAGAAAAATATTGACACGAGAAAATTCGGCCATACTTAAGGCTACAAATGTATATTTTGCTTAAAAAAACTAGCAAAACCTATTTGCAAAAATAAAAATAAAAGAAAAGAGTTCACCTAGGTTGGAAGATTTATTACATCTTTTTATTTAAAGCTTGACAACTTTACAAAGATGAATGAAATCATGGAATGTTATCCTCATGACATACATATCATTTAACATTACATGTACTATTCATATGATTTTGCAGCTTTTTCAGCAATTGTGGGGCCTATCGTCGGAGGACTTATCTCCTAATGGTGTGTTTGGCTTAAGGATTTGATGAATGAATGAAATTGACCAATAATACTATTTATTTCTCTTTTTCCGTCTCGTTAATTCAATTCATTTCTTGTTCATTCCATTCAATTTCCTTAATTTTGACGGGAAATTGAAGGAATGAGCATTCCCTTGGTCATGGTAGGGAATGATCATTACCTTCTCTAATTCATTTACTTAATCTCCTTCTCTTTATTCTTGTTTGTTAAACAATTTCCTTTTTAATAATTATATTTTTTCCTCCCTTCCTATTTCATTCCGTCCAAAATTCCATTCTTAATACCAAACGGGCTATAAGGAGAAAGTATTTTTGACATGTTAAGT
Source organism: Melastoma dodecandrum (assembly GCA_029817715.1). Lineage (NCBI taxonomy): Eukaryota > Viridiplantae > Streptophyta > Magnoliopsida > Myrtales > Melastomataceae > Melastoma > Melastoma dodecandrum. Next base: position 6,222,836 of record JARUPY010000465.1, on the reverse strand, counting down.
AGCCGAACAACTACATGGATTCAAGGTATTTTATCTCGTGGAATGAATGGGTTGGTTCGTCGTGTTTTATTCTGTTTTGATGCAGAGTCCCCATGAGGAATGATCCCCAATACCGTTAGTTGAAAAACTATTTTCAAATTTGCAGTTTTAAGTTTTAAAATTCCAACTATACAGCCCTTTTTGAACTCTTTGAGTTCGGCGTTAAAATAGAAAGAATTCAAACTCTAAGAGTTCGAGTTCCAACCATCTAGAGCGAAGTTGAATTCTATAAGTTCGATTTTATAGGTATATGATTATTTCACATGAAGTCGAACTCATGGAGTTTGAGTTCTTTACGTCAGACATAGGGGGAGGAGCAGGGGCAGAACGGGATAGATAGGGGCGGGGGGATAGATGGGGACATGGGAAGTTTGGTCTAACAATCGATTTTTTTTAATATAGCTTAGGAAATTGAACTCATAGAGTTCGACTTTCTTAAAAGAAGAATTTTGATATGGCAAGAGAAAAAATATGAAGTATTGAAACTTCTTACTCCTTAAAGAACTCTATGAGTTCGACTTCATGTGAAATCACCACAAACCCATGAAGTCGAATTAATAGAGTTCGACTTCATTACAAATAATCGGAACTCGAATTCTTAGAGTTTGACTTCTTTCTGTTTTGAAGTCAAACTCGAACAAAACTCGTAGTCTCCATTAGGGTCTCTAGTACTACTCCGCCGAATATTTTGAGGGAGAGGATTTACGAATTCACCAACATATATAGGTGTTCTTTGACATGTTAGACCTAGAACCTTTAAATACCGGTTCCTTTCGTGGCTTATTCGGTTCACAATGTGTACGAAATTGTGCTCATTGAGTATTTTAATTAAAAATCCAGTGGTATCCCTTTTTTGTTTGTGGGCAATTCGCTTCGTGAAATTTGAAAGTACGAATTTTGAACGAAAATATGATTACTTTTAAAAGAAATTTACGAAATACGAAGTGCGAGACCTCCCTCTCGTAAGGACTCTAACCAGGTTTACCCGCCTCGTGTTCATTTAGTTAAAGGGACAGATTTGTTTATTTATTTAAATGAACGGGTTAACAGACACCAGGACTAAGCGTAAAAACCCATTTTGAAGAGGCGTTCATTCAACGGTAAATTCATATTTTACAAAACAAGTATTTCACAAATTTTGTTTAAAAAACTAACCGTATTTTCATCCAAAACAAGTATGCACATAATGCATAGAAAGTGTTGGCGATCAAAAACTAAGAGAAGAAAAGAAAAAACATCCACGAATCACTCTGCACGGGGAATGAATTATCCAGAAACATGTGCCCCAAGATATACATCCCGCCCCAAGCAAGAGGATACAACTTCTCAGAGAAATGAATCAGCTGGACTAGTGGCAAGAGAGAATCTATAAACAAAGGACCTCAAATTTCTTCCTCAGTTGATTTGGCCCACCCAACCTTCCTCCAGTAACTCTGTTGATATGACTCTTTCCTAAAACCCAGACACCAGACGTCCAAAATCAGGGACTGGAGATTTTTTCATCCTTTTGAACTTGGTTGACCTTGATCACCAGGGGCCTGGCCTCGGCCAACACGTCCCCCACGTCCTCGAACACCACGACCCCGTGCTATTCTGCCCACCCCTCTCACAGACTGGGTGGGCTGGGCTCCAGCCTGTCTGATTGCAGCACGTTGCTTTGCTCGCTCTAGTAGATTTATGGTGGTTGAGGTGCTGCTGACTGGTGATGGCCTTCTGCTCTCTTCTGCTTCAGATGGGGGGCGAGGGGACACACTCCTCCTAGAGGTAACAATCTCCGCAGGAGCACTGCCAGCAGTCTCCCCAATGCTTTTCTGGGCCTCCAGGGTAAGCTCTTCCTCGCCAATACCCAGGCCATCCCCATCAGCAATCTTCTCAGAACTCTCATTTGTGACCTCTGTTATCTCACCATCTTCAACCTTCTCCTCCTGTGGAACATCTGTAGCAGATACATCACCGAGGTCTGTACTTGTAGCTTCTGTATCCATGTCATCACCGCCCAGAGGGGAATCCACCACCATCAACAGCTGCTCTGGCTTCCCTTCCCCAATACCTGGGTTTTCCACAACGTGAGGCAAATCACCCTCACTCTCATCCTCCCCGGTTTCAGAAATCAGCTCCCCCTCTTCTTTGTCGGTTGAGAATTCCATCCCTGAAGGATTGGGGACCTGTTCCATTAGATCCTTTAGTCCATCATTAACTACTGTTTCACTTCCACTTGGTTTATCCAGGATGTCATCAATTGTTTTTAATGCTTCAGCAGACTCATCTGGTGTGACATCCTCTTCTGGATTCTCCACCATGACCTGTGTGTCATCGCTCTGAGAAACAAGAGTTGCTTTGCCTGATTCTTGAGGGAAGTCAGACTGTGTAGCCACGGATTCCTCAGCCGCTTTTAGGACACAAAGATCTTCTGCGGGGGACCCACTATGACCCTCAGAAGAATCAAGTAAGACATCAGATCCTTTAGACTTCTTTGGCAGATGAACAGACACGTCACTCGGTCCTTCCCCCAGGTTCTGAGATTGATCCAATGCGTCAGAAGCAGAAGCTAAGCGTTTGCGCAAAGGATTTTGCACCACAAGAGAGAGGTTGCTCTCAGTTTCTTTAGACAATGCAGGCTTGCCCACGTTCAATGAACCCTCTCCCTCCGACATCTCTACTTCCTGAGTCTGGTCAGCTTTTAGACGAGGCCGAACCAACTTTCTCCCAGCTTTACGAGTTTCAATGATGGATTTTGGCATTGTGGGTCTCCCTCTTTCTTCGAGGACTGTAGGGACTGGATTACTTGTTTCCATCACCATTGTGGCCTGACCTGGAGCTGATAGAAAACGAAGATAAAACAGAGGATATCAATGGACAAATTCTACTAAGGCAATAGGCCCATAGAAGCAATCATTCTTCATAATCGACCAGAAAATCTCTTCTTCCTGATTTAGGATGCTGTGTCAGTATCCAAAATAGTAGATCGGTATATGAAATAAGACAGTAAATTGCCTGAGGCCACTGCAGTCGAAATGTCTGTATCTGGAAGATTTGTATGACCGCCAAGGTCATTGGCAATAGATTTTGCAACACGTTCAAACTTCTCAATAGCCGATACATAGCTGGTGGCAAGATCATCCAACACATTTCCAGAAAGGAGTTGAACTGCAGAAGTTCCCTGTAACAATTGAAACTCCATCCTAACTTAGTAGTGAAAAAGAAAAAAAATCCAAACTAGAGAAAAGGTAGTCGGATTTCAAATTGTACAAACTGGTATCATGTTAAAACTACCCAGAGCCCGAGGCTTATGCATCGGGAATGTAATTCACATAGGATGACATATTTCGATATCTTAAACTTTAGCTATTCGATGTTCTAAATTGTGATATATTTTTTTCCGCAAACATATGTAAAATTTCAGAAAACAGACACTTCGCATCCTTCACTATATCAACCCATAGTTTTCTTAAAATGTACTGCAGTAATCCCAGCAGTATATACTTACGACCTAAGCTAAATTTTGGGAAAAATAGCTCCTGTTACTACGAAAACCAAAGAAGAAATGGCCCTTTCACAGTTTATCGCGTAAAACAGACAATAAAGAGACCAGAAATGACTTTTGACAGTAAAACCAACCAGGGCATCAGTTAGCCCCTAATAAAGTGACATCCAAAGAAATGGCAAAGCGAGAATTTCTAGCCAAAGTAAACTTTAAGATAACATGTAAGCACCTCGGACCAACTTTCTCTTGCTCCGAATTCGAGCAAAAAATACTACAAATACTGAAAGGGATTTCAGTTGAAAAACACATCCATTACCTCAGGAAGACTATTCTCCATATGCTTTAACTTTTCCATCTCACCAACAAGCTGTTTAAGGGCTTGCTTGTGCTTCTCCAGTTCACTTGATACTTTCACTTTCTCCTATACAATAAGAAGAGATGATATGTTCAGGACTTGCCAGAGTTAACAAAATGGAAGCAACTTCTTCTAAACACAAACGCAAATAGAACCAGCAATAACACAGAAAATGATATAATCCATCAAAAGACGAATATCACTTTGGCAGATGAGACCTCTTGGATCGATTTAATGACAGATTTTGTGGTTGTTGGAAAAGCATTCAGAAGACGACCATGGAACATAATTTGATCATAATTCAGCCGAAAATGTAATTTGCAGATAGGACTGGTAGGCCATGAGTTATGAACTAAAAGGATAAATGTACTCTTGATTTTCCTCATCACAAATATCCAAGAGAAGTTTGACAAAATTGACTCTGCGTTAACCATAATAACCATGAAAAGTTTCTGTAAATGATTGATGACAAGTTCAATGAAATAAGCCACCTCATCTGCTCTTCTGTGAGAATCCATAACGGACTCTTCAATTTTCTGACGCCTTTCTTTCTCTTTCTTTAATACCTCCCTCTGTCTTTCAATGGTCTTCTCCATGGTCTACAACAATTTAAGGGAAAAAAGTTACAAAAAAAAAAATCAACACAAACCAAGGAAAACAGATAAAACAGCCTTCTTGTAAGACCTGTATTCTAGTATCCTTCTCCTCTTTTTCCTTCATGATCACCTCCAGGTTTGCCTCGCCTAGCACTACATGTCCTGAACAGGCCACAAAACAATCAGCAGTCCAAGAAAAGGATGATCACGTAATATAGATTCAAATCAGCAGTTGTAGCACTTACCCTGTTTTAGCTCTTCCAGCTGCTTGGAAAGAGTTTGATTTTCTCTTGTTCGTTCTTCCTTTTCCTTAGCTAAACTGTCCACTTTCCTCTTTAAATAGAGAGATTGATATAATTAATAATGTAGGATATCAAAAGGAAAAAGACAGTCAAACACCACACAATAATGCAGAAGCTTCTCGGACAACCTTCAACTGGGTGATTATTTTCCTTTGCTTCTCCTGCATTTCAATTAAGCTTAATGAACATCCTGTCAAAAATAATAAAAATATACATATATTATAAACAAAATTGGATGAATTGGACCTCTGTCAGCAGCAAATCATGCACCCTTTTCTCTTTTTCGCTTAATTGGGATCTACAGCTCTCAAGGTTCTGCTCCAGCTGTGACAGTCTAAGCAGCCTCTCCGAAGCTAATCCATTAATTTCCTCAATTCTCGTCTCCTTTTCTATCAACCTCAACTGCAAAGCATGGAACAGAGCTGAGATAGGAAAGAGACAAAGTCCAATGAAAAGAAGATGACTCGTCAAAAATAAAAGAACAGCAAAAAAAAATATGAAGCTTTTGTTGGCGAAATCTTTTCCAAGTTAATAACTAGATATTATTGGAGTAGATTGGAGGGGACCTTTATTAATCCTAAATGGAACCACTAAAAGCAGCCATTGTAAGAAGACTGGGCAGTGGTCAAGTGCACTTTCATGTCAGAACTTTGGACTAGTTCCGAGCAACTTTGCAGAACCATAGGTAAATTTTCGCATCTTACAGGAAAACAAATAAACAATCACGAAAGGTTAAGCAACATGATTACAAAAGGAGTACACACACCTGCATTTGTCGTGCCTCATCCTTTAAGCGTCCATAGTGCTCCACATCAATTGTCTCACATCTCTGAAGTAGCTATAAGGAAATAAATGGATCCAAAATTTTAATATTCACTTCTAACTGCACTAAAAAATTCTACAGACCTCTTACCTCACATATCCTCTTTTCTTGCTTGTCCTTCTCCATGCGGAGCGATTCACATTCATTTTTCAGTGACTCGATCTCCACTCGCTGTTCTTCCAACAGATTTGAAATCCTTTCACGCTCGACAAGAGTATTTTGAGCTTCATCACGCAATCTCTAAGATGACATAACACCATGCACCCATCGAGACCAAGAAAATTGAGAAAATGGAACATCCAGGCAAACTTGGCAAACCAAAACAGTCCTGAATAGCGTAGTTTTTATGCCTTCTAGCATAACAGGTATCATAGTCATTCATGATCGAAGTGTGAAATGGCATACCTGGCATTCCATAAAATTATGCTTATTTTCTTCCCTGAGTTGCACGTTGCTCTCCCGGAGCAGGCTCAATTCTCTAATCTATTAGCACAATCAACAAAGGTAAGATAAAATCACGACACTAACGGACAATAATAGAACATAATGTAAACTCAACTATGGGTGAATAAACATCACACTTCTAGCATTTTCTATTAGCATATGTGGCATAGGTTTTGGTTGAAAAACTCCCAAAAAAGCTAGCCGTTCAGATAGAAGAGTCAAAGCCCAAATAAGTTTATTAACTGGCAACAAATAATATTGAGTCTCGATACAGATACGAGTGCAGGGAAACAAGAACTGTTGAAGAAGAAATGATATTTAGTTCTACCAAAACAAGAATAGTTAACCAAAACTGTCATAGACATCGTGACTTTGTTATCGACATCATAAAAAGAAGGGGATTGTGTTTTTGAACACCAATGAGGCGACCTGAAGCTGTAGGGCTTTGAATTCTGCTTCTGTATATAAGATCGACTTAGCACTTGCACGTTCAGCACGCAGCAAAGCCTCAGCACTTTCAGCAGCCTTGAGCGATCCCTCAAGCTATAAACATCAGAAACATATCATGAAAGATGGCAAGTATTAGTCTCCATCAAGATTAATCATAAAAATCCAACAATAATAAGAAATGTATAAAACCCACTATGTTCCTTTCCTAGTAAAATTTTACGAATGAAAGAAATCATAGAACAGAGAAATTCAAAATTTTTGAAGTGACAAGGAATTTTGATGCTTCAGTGAAATGCCGAAGACTGTGTTTGTTTTCGACCGAAAAGGAGGGAAAGGAAAGGAAAAGGGTGAAAGACCCGATTCCCCGAGGAGTTGTCCCCTCTCATGATTTCAAAAGACACAGCCTAAGTCAGCATCTGGGAAAAGATGCCATTCTCCATCTGATAAAGAAAAGATGCAATTCTCATGTAGTTTATGCAATCATATGGGACCAATTAGACAATTCCAAAAAAATTTAATGAACTACATCAAAACAATACAAAAATGTTTCCGATAGATACAATTTGATTTTTTTAGCATGTAATGGAAAAGCAGTAACTTAAAAGCATAAAAGTCTTGCTCCCTGTTTCGGATACAATTAAACAAGACTACCCATGCATTCCGTGTCCAAACAAGCAGGATATTCCACAATAAAAGCACTTCAAAAAAAGCAACATCAACAAAACATATTTCAGCAGTAACATTCTTACTTGTGACTGCAAGCGTAGTTTCTCTTGTTTAAGCAATGATATTTCTGTTTCTACCTGAAAGAGACATTGCATTCTGTTATAGAGAGGGTGAGAAGGACAGGAGGACAGGAGGCACAAGATTCCCTACTATTTCTTTAGATCGCCGGAGATAACTGATCACAGGTTGCAAATTTCCATCACCCAATCGATCCATACCCATAGCACCAGAAGTTCCAACAGCATTCTGGTCATTCTCAGCCATCTTAATGTGCAAAGCTTCAAGTCGATCCAGTAATATCTTGTTCTGCAAAGAGTGTATAGGCTGAGTCATGCTACACAACAAAACATTCGACGGAGAAATCAGACTTAAAAATTAAAAGACAAGAAGGGAGGTTAGGAAGGACTTCAAGGCGTATAACAAATAGACAATAACCAATGACAGGTACTCTCAGTAGATAGCTTAACATATCTGAGTCTCCAATAAATTACACAAGTTTTATCTTCAACCATTTCGGACCGCCTAGTTCGAATTTGTGACTCTACAGTCGAAACATTTCAAATGAAGAACACACTTGCCAAACTACCTGTTCATCTAGCTGCTGGCACTTCTTATCAACGTCGGATTTCGATTCCATCAAAGTTGATTTCTCAGCTTCCCATTTAGCTTTCAATTCGTCCTACAAAAGACAATGAATAAAGCAAAATTACATGTCAAAATTAAGGCCGTGAGACTAAAATCCTAGAATAAAACATTGGTTTTCATTATAAATCCATTATAAAAAGCACGTACAGATGCTTCAACCACTTCCATAATGGAGAAAGAAAACAGAGAAGTGCCCTATTTCCATTGATTTTCGAGGAATAAGATAAATGAACAAGCAAATGAACTCTAGGGTAACAACAGACTCAGTGGTTCTCCTTTTTTTATTTAGAAGAGTCTTTAGGAATTTATCAACCTGTCCTACAGCTTATTGCTAAAAAATGAATTGCAGAAACACTATCAAAATATTGCAATAAGGCCTGATTGATGTGATATCTTTCGGCACCACCATGAAGGTTTATCTGCCATCAAGACTATCCCCCCAATAAAAGAAAAAAACTGTAGATGTTTATGCTAAACAGATGAAGCAATGAGCAAAGTGATTGCACTGTGGGAGGTACATTTTCTGTTCTCTGCTTATCTGCCAATCTCCGTAACTCAATCGCCTCTTGCTGCAACAATGACAAAGCTTCCGATGTTCTTGTTAGCTCCTGTATTGTCTCTGATTGCAGGACAACCTGGTCAAGATGAAGGATTCAACAAGCGAAGAACATAGTACAGCTATCCCTGTCAATCATTCATTTGGCTTTAAAAGACAAGGAAATAACCAAATAGTGAAAAGCTACAAGTGTCACACTGAACGCTTCTATAATGCTACCTATCCTACCACTATAAAAAAAAAGCTACAAGTGTCTACAATAACAAACGGTTTCACCAGTGATTACAAGGCGCTAAGGCGCCACCAAGGCGAGAAGGCCTCTCATCGCCCGAGGCGCTAGGCGAGGCGTTAGACGCCCATCGTCGGATCATATATCCTCCACGTCCTTCCCCAACCAGAACGCAGCTCTTCTACCCTCCCCCAGCCCCCCCCCCCCCCCCCCCCCCCCCCCCCCCCCCGCCAAAAAAAAAAAAGAAAGAAAACGAAAAAGATCTCACCTTTGTGGTTAGGTCCAGCATAAAACACAAAAACCAACAACACCCAGATGAAATCTACTGGAAAAAACCAGGCAAAGCCAAAAGCAATGCCCAGCGGACCAACAAAAAAGCTCGGAGTCACCCGTTACACAGGAAAACAGGTCTTACCCTTCCGGGAACAAGACAAATCCACCAAGGAAAGGAAAAAAAAACACAAAAAGACAGAAAACAATCAGTCGTCGGCTAACCTCTCTTATACCATGACATCCCACCGACTCGATCGAATCAAACACTCCCCGTCCCAACAGGAGACGGTCCCCAAATCTGAATCCCAGAAAACTAAAACAAAACAACACAAAACCCATATAAAAGGATGGAGATAGGGAGGAGACTGACTTTCCTAATCGCCTCCTCCGTTGATCACAAAGGGAGAGGGAGAGGGAGAGGGAGAGAGTCGGGTTCGGTGGGCTGCGATCTTAGTAGCGAAACAGGGATTGAAGTGGAACGGTGTTTCTTTTTGTCTTTTATGCTTCAAATAAGGGGCTGAAGTGGGTTGGGGGGAGGGGCGCCTTTTAAGCGCCTAGGCGCCTTGGACGAGGCGCTCGCCTAGGCAGCGCTTAGTCCTTGTCGCCCGCCCTAAGCCAAAATAGGCGAGGAGGCCTCGCCTCGTCTCGCCCGAGCATCTTGTAATCACTGGGTTTCACAGATTATAACAATACAGGTCATCTTGGTTTTCAAACACTACAAATGGCTACATTCCAGTGAACAACTAGCCCCATTCGTCGTTTCATATAAATAATAGGACAACCAAATTAACAAGCACTTAGGAAGGCTCCCAATAATAAAATCAAAGACCGATCCAAACCAACAAATCAAACTATCAAAGGCACTTGTTACTTAAAAAGCAGGCAGAAAAATCAACAGTGGGATATGAAAGAATACAACTATATAGGACAGAATGAAGTCAGCATTGCTATAACCAAAATGACAACAAATTACAATGAATATTTTTCACTCCATGAACTAACCATTGTAAATAAAATTAGTGCACAAATTGGCATCCCCCATTAAAAGATTTGTTAAAAACCAATCGGTGACCCTCATAAGTGAGTAAAGATACCAGGTGCAGACAAGATAATAACAACTTTAACAATCCAAACACAAAGCACCTGTCTTTCATAGTTTGCCTGAGCGGATCGCCAGCGCTCATGTTCATTCTTCCATTTTTCTTCCAACGAAGAAACCTTAGTACCCAAGGCTGTAATTTCAACGCTGCAAATACATAACAAAATATAATAACAAATGTTATTAAAGAAGATCACTTGAAAAAGTGGAAATGAAAAACTAGTAATGGGTTATAGGGTTAATCAAACAAGTATAGACAGTTTCAGGCACCCAAGTGTGAATCAAAACATGGTTACTCTGACCAAAATTAACGAGGATAAATTTACCAGAACAGTTAGATGTTCAATAAATTATATAATGTCCCCTAAGATTAAGTCAGTTACTTTCAGGGAGGGAAAGACAAGGACATTGTGAAGTATGGTAATGTGTTCAAGCGGGTTTGTCAGTCAAAGGTCGGTTAGCAATTTCCAACCAATGACAAAGACATGCTTTTCCCAAGTTCCATTTCTTCATAAAGTACTTCCAAGATTCATGGGAATTCATTGAAAAATCTTCATGGACTTCCCCATCACCTAAAACTATGAAATCTTGAAGATGAACCACACAGAAATATAAGGTGCCACTTACATTTTTGAAGCCCTGTCATCCCTCAGTTTCATAATTTCTTCTGAAACAGATGCAAGTGACTCTTCATTCTCAGCAATGACCTTTGTCACTTGTTCAGACTTAAGAGCTACTTCAGACTCAAGTTGAGAAACTCTTTCTCCAAGTAAGGAAACTTTAGCTTCTAGAGATTTCTTTAGAGTCTCAGCCTGACGAGAGTCCGAATCACAAAGCTATGAGGCCTTGTGGAAAGAAATAACTCCACGTCATTCAAGCAATATGAATGCAAGAGGGTACCTCAGTCCTGAAACTTTCATGGGTGTCCTCCATCTGCTTCAATGCAGTTTCATTAACATCTGCTATGCTCTTGTACTGCGAAGTTCAGGCAGCAATCCATCATTTTTTTGATCTCATGGGAAGTACAAAAGGCTTAAAGAAGAAGCACCACCACCTGAAGCATGTGCTCCTTGTAGACTTTTGCCTCTTCTTTCAGTTTCTCCATTTCTTCTTTTGCTAGTCCCAGTTCCACAGCCACCTTTCACCAATAATATCCAACATAATAACAAAACCCTTCAAGCAAATTGTGAACATATCGGCCATCTTTGAGAACTTAGCTATTGGATGGACATCCAGTTTAATGCTTTTATGTTCAAACTCTCCTGCCACACTAGGCTCACATCTATTGGGCCAACACAAATGTGGACATTAATGTAGATGGGGTGAACAAATGCCACAATTACGGCCATCAAATATACCAAAAGGCTTAATTTAATTGGTAGAAACAATGTTTAATATTCATATTTTGACGCATACAAACACATACCAAATTTAATTAGGTTGCAGGAAGCAAGTTAATATAACATATAATATAAGCAGGGAATTTCATAAGGACCTGATTAGATGAAAGTGAAAGGATTGCATCTCCAGGATGAACATCTAGACCCTGTACAAATTAGATGCAAATGATTTTCAACCAGAAAATAGAACAATGTTCCCTACCACAAGCTTACACGTCACAAAAATGTGTTATGATCCCATGATATTTAGCTTAATATTTTATTTGTTCATGACACTGCAATTCATTCAAGCAGGCGGAACAGGATGACATTACAGGTGAACATTCAGTAACATGATGGAAAATGAAGCACGGTACGCTAGGTCAATAGGGATTGTAATGATTGGATAAGAAGGTTCTCCAAGCAATTTCATCTTTTGGCTGATGAGGCTAGACAAATGGTGAAGGTGGGGCCCTTTAACTGAATCCGAATACAGAAAAAGGATATTATTTTTAGGGGTATTGGGTCTCTATTTGGGAAGTATTGGAAAATGGACAGAAAATGTTTCCCGTTCAAAAACGCAAAACCCCGATTCATAGTCGTTAAAAACACAATACACTAGACGAGGCACTTGCGTGAAAGAAAATCCGCTATCTTACATATATGTTGCAAGCAAGAAAAGAAAATTACTCCCTTGAGAGAGCTATTCTCTTTAGGGTCATTCATCAAACAAATGTATGCTTCTGATTTACATAAACTCATTGAAGCTATCAGGACCAACATGTGAAGTTAATTTCTTTTTAAAAATAGCAACCAGAGTAAATCTAATATGATTATCTTTAATCTAAAGCCTAAATTGCACCATCAACCAATCATAATAAGAATCAAAATAGCTGATGGTTCTAATATGGTTCTGTTTAAACTTGGAAAGAAGACATCAACCAGTGACAACAAGAACTCGAACAGATGTAGATTAATTATGGAATTGGAATTAGTTGGAGGAAGTCTCATTGTCAATGTTTAACCCGATCATATATAACGGGTCTTTTACATCATGCTTTCAAAAAAAAAAAAAGAGTATCACCTTTGAATCGTCAGATTTCATCCCTTTGGCAGCAGGAGAGTGCACAGCCTACAAAGTGGTTAGATACTTTAGACATTTCTTACAGTATTTTAAACAGAGATAATATGAAAGCTACCAGTCTCGCCAGCAGAAGCAGCAATTATCTAAGAAAACATATACCAGTCTACATGAACAAAGAGAACACAAAAGGCACCTCAGCAACAGCTGCCCTGGTCTCGGCAGCAGCAACAGCACGCAAGGCGTTAGCTAATTCTTTTCCTAATTCATCCACTTTTCTCATTGCATCTTTCATACTCTGATCGCGATCCATAGTTAACATTCGCACATGGTCCTTTTCCGCATGCAGCTCCTTCTTTGCCTCTGCCCACTCCCTCTGCCATGTTTACAATTTACAATACAGTTCAAAATGCAACATGTGCAATTAGGACTTCGCTAACAGTAGCACAAATGAAGATTAGCCTGAAAAAACACATCCCACATTTTGTTATAAGATTCCAATAGACATCATCTAATCGCATGCCATATTAGTGTCAGAATAATAATCTGATTGAAGAAAAAGATGAGATACAAAATGACGCTCTCGAGTTGAAGACTGACTCAAATCCAACAGGCAACTCAGTAAGTAAATAACTATCTCAGACAACTTCAAGTGCATTCCAGAAAGCACATGAAACTTCAGGATTAGTGCCAACGTGAACACAAATGGACCAACCTGGATATGCTGGAGATATTCCTCTTGCTTCTGTCTATCTGCAGATCTTACAGACTAGAATTGAAGGAAAAACTAAGAGAACAGCTTAACAGCCCAATTCATCAACAGGCAGAAAATAACAACAAATATTTCACCTCGCGGACTTCCTCTGCACTCTGAATAGTGTCCAATGTAACCTGAATATGGGAAACGAACCAAAGTCTCAACAGAATTCAATTCAGCATTGCTTTTCTAATGGCCTTGACAATAGTGTTCATCCGTTCAACACTAATACTTACAAATCAACAAATTCATTATGAAAGCACAGTGAAATGTTGTCAAACATACAGCGTAGTGGCAACATCACTTTCTCCTAATAAAAATTCATCTCGACGCAGAATTCCGATGCATGTGGAGTATGTGACAGCAAGCCTGATAATTTAATAATCAACACAAACCTGAAGCCGACTGACTCTGTTAGTCAATACCCGAACTTCATCGCTTGCCCGCTTCTCAGCATTGGACAATATCTCCTTCTCTTGTTTTAAAACGGATATCTACACAACAATAATAAAATAAATAAACTGAAGTAGCCAAATCAAAGATAATGTCATGGTCGCCTGCCTTGCTTCAGCAAAGTTAAATGATAGAGCTGTAATAGGGTAATTTAACAAGTTAACTACTATCACAGTATTTGTAACATGGCGTGAACTGATTCGACCACTAAACAAAATTGGCTGATTTATACTAGCAAGTGTGCATTGGTCAACTTGTCATTGATAAGCAATGTGCCACCTAAGATATGTCTGAATATCAGCGGGTTTATATTTGAATTACACATTATTCTAGAGGAAGCGGTCATTGCTCTCCCAGGTACTCATCCTTTGCATATAAAAGTACATATTATAAAAAACAAAGTAACAGATAAGGCACAAGGACATCAACTGACCTCCATTGTTAACTTCCGTACAGATTCATCAGCAGACTGCAGAGAATCTGAACTTTCACGAAGCTTTCGCTGATAGTCAACTATTAGTTGTGAAAACTCCACATTTCGAGCTAGAACTCCATTTATTTCCTCTTTCTGTAGAAGATGCAGAGCATACAGAGAATAAGAAACATGGAAGAAGCAGCAAATGAACGAGAAAAGGATCTAATTCGGATGGAGAAAGAAGAAGACAAAATAAGGGGAAGTCCATTACCTTGTGTTCAGTTTCTTTCAGAAGGCCTTCTAGTTTCTCTTTTGCAAAGTCAGCCTCGAGGGCAAATTTGTCCCGTTCTGACTGCACCAATATCAACTTGCTCCTAAATGTCGAAGAAAAAGGTAAGACTAAGACTGAGGACCTCCACTTCATCGGAAAGACTTTGAAGTGATGAAAGCACTACTGAGGATTTCAGACTTGTTCATCCCTGCCTATCCCCGTAAAAGTGGGGAATTGCTACCGAGAATGCTTACATAAGTACAAATACTATCAAGTCTTCATCCAACTAGCTGGAATCAGCCAGAAAAGATGATGCCAAGAATTTTCCCCATGGCAAACAATTCAAAGAAACGCCAAAACAAATGGCATAAAACGAGAAGGCCATTATCGTTTGCAGATAAGGTTCCCAATTCCCAAAATGATGATAATCAGAGGATAACAAAGCTGCACAAAACACCAAAAAGAGAAAATTGGCCATCCAAAAGCATACACTGCTCCCACCTAGCATGATGTGACAAACATAAAATCACAAGAAACTTGCCAAGGACACTCTTAGAATACATCTTTCAAACAACATAATCTAAATATTACAAATTTTGAAGCTAGAAAACCATACCTGGACTTGGCCAGCTCTTCTTCAAGATATTTTACACGCTCAGCAGCCTGTTGTTGAGCCTTTTTTGCAGCTTCCTATATTTCATTGTGCTTTAGAAATACAAACATCTAAACAACGCTTGATGCAGGTGTCATGGTAGGTTATACCTGAGAACTCTCAATAATTGATCTGAATTCAGTCCCACGATCACCTGTAAAGCCAAAGGCAGCTATGGTAATCTAACTAACAAGAGCCAACAGCAGGAGCTAAAACTGCTGCCTAACAAAAACATTTCCATGTTTTACAACAGAAACCTTGTATTGCACTAGTAAAATTGGGGGACGATGAATGAAGCCTGTGCTCCTCATATAACTTCTTGTACATAGCAACCTGTCAATAATGGTGCACGAGATTTTCAAAAGTCATTCAATTTCGAGTATAAAATAGAAAAAAGTGGGTGGCGTGGCAGTCAAGATAATAAAGAAAAAAAGAAATACCGAATTGTGAAGTGATTCAATCATGTGAGCTTGCTCCTCTGCCCTTTGTAATACTGCAGCGACTTTTGAGGCAGCTTCGCCAGTTTGCTTATTAAGCTCCATCTCAAAATTTTCCTAAAGTCAGTATACAGACCCTTATAAGCAAATTTCATTGTGAAACACCTAAATCATTAGGTAACAGTCTGGAAAGACAAAGATGACAATTTGCTCTCTTGTTTATACCTTTAACTCCATTTCTTTATTCTCCATCTGAGTTGAAAGGCTCCGCACAAGGCTTCTAAGATGGACATTTTGCTCCACTAGTGCATTTATATCTTTATATGTCAACTAGTGAGAGTGTTATCAAGACACATTAGTTAGTTAACCAACATGTACTAAATGCTTCAAAACTATCAGAGCTAATGCACTTACTAACTGTTCTGGAATCTCCTTTTGCAGGTTAGAATCCATACAACCCTCCAGAGGCATAACAATCGTGTCCTCATCTCCAAAACTATGCAAATTGGATCCACATCGGAGTTGTATATCGCGGCATTCCTTAAGAAGAACCGTGACCTGAAAAATGACTGATTCAACTCCTTTGCTTAACAAGCTACGGAAATTATATCAAGATAGCTTTCAAGGTTTGGGATACAACTTATTGAAAAATTTATTACTAAGCATCGCAGTTTGGCGGCAGTTCATGCGCAGAGTATGTCTTACAAAGTATATCAGCCATCTAACATTGTTGCATTTCCCGAGAAGTTTGGTCTCACAAATTCAAAAAATCTCAATGTTTCCCTTCATTCTGTTAACATTAAGAATCACAAGAAAAGAAAGACAAATTTGTCTAGCAAGACTGAAAAAGAAAGCTGTGAGGTTCAACCTCAGTTTGTATGTACGGTTAAGTATGAGCGCAAGAAATAATATATATTTAAGTCGGATATGTAATCTAAAAAACACCTCAAGCTATATTGTTTATTTTCAAGGGTCAATTTTGGAATCAATCTGAGGCTTTCTCAAGTTGTTTTAAATTTCTCATTTCTAATGCTAGAAAATGCTAATAACAAGGAATATGGCCAGGCGGAACACCTTGCAATCACAGAAAAGATTAAGAATGAACCAAGTTTACGGGATTTAAAGTTATTCATACGTTTGGCAGACTTACTATACACTATTTGAAAGAAAATCATCATTATTAACTAAAAAATATTTTTATGCACATGACTTTAAGAATAAAATATCGTTCCACCAAAACTGATTAGTATAATACCTGCTTCTCCAGGTCAACTATCTCCTCCTGTGTCAGAATGTAATCCCGTTCATGCCTTTTCAGATCAGCCTGTAAAATAAGTTTAGTCAGCAATCCTTTTAACATAAAATTTTATGCATTGCAGATTATGCTGAACCTTTAATTCCTTGACAACTTTCTCCAAATTCAACTGTTCAGAATTTGCATTCTGCAGCTTTTGATTAATTGCATAGTAAGCTTCAGCCATTCTTTCATGTTCAGCTGCATAGGAAAAACAAGAACCCAACCAAACATTAAACCAACAAAGCTGAGTTCTTTTTTCTACTACAGAAAATTGGGAACAAAATATAGTCAAGATCGATAGCCAAAGACACCAAAGAAAGGGAGGAAGACTTCTTAACTACCCAGCCGAACAAGCAGAAATAAATATTATGGAAAATAAGGATATTTGGGATTCTTTCTAATTTCAGTTGTATAAAGGCGGCCTATTCTTCTAGAAGTAAGTAATATCTTCTATATGATTAAACATGTCTGTGTGGGTGAACATAGGTATATAGGTTTATCTAATGCCTCTGCTTGCTTCATCATCTGAAGCACCCCAGGCCATGACAAACATAAAGCCATGCTGCTCGTTCAGGTTTTTATTGATCATGGCAAGGAACTAATTGTTAAGACCATTCACTACATTGTAATAGACCGACACTGCTGAAACTGGGAACACACTGTACAATACGACACCTAGTGAAATACAAAATTTTTTCCACATATTACACTTACAAGGGTAACACAAGAATACTGGTTCCGGTTGATCTATTGTCGGATCTACGGAAACATAATACATTGGGATTTAAAGTTCAAAACTTATATTAAGGTGAAAGGAAACAGATAAATGTGCTGGAAAAGCCTAAATTAAGGCAATATCCAAAGCTGATACGAGTGACATAGCACTACCATTAACCAGATCTAGTCATGTAAGTCTAACCTCTTTCATCGAGAATAATTTCAGCTTTTTCTTCTAGTTCACATAGAACCTACAAAAGAAGACAGGCATGTATCATTTTGAAATTCCCATTAAAAAAAGTTCCAATTGGCAAAAGCAACAGATTAGACCTTTTTAGGCTTTGGTCCATAATTGGCAACACCCATTTTCCAAAGGTTATAAAAGAGGTTTAAGTCACCAACACCCATAATCTCTTTGATCTATAGCTCAGGACATGAGTAATAAAGCTTTTTTCCTTTATAATTCTTACGGCATAAACAGAGCAATTGCAAACGTGTCTTTCAAAGCGTCTATTAAATGCATTTTAAATTACCTTCAATCAATTTCAAAAGTTATTAAAGAAACTTCAATTGCAAAGTACTGTAAGCTGAGAAACTGTTGAGAAACAGACAACATTGTGTGGACTGACATTTTTTAAAGCCTCCATAAAACCTTCATTTGCAGGGTATTCCTTCAAAGCATGGCCATGTTTCTTCTCACACAAACAGAACGATGCCACAACATAATGTTCTTTGCACTAATATGCACCAAAATAACAGAACAGCATTATCAACAATTTCATAGTGAGTCATACCCTTTGCAAAACTGATTCAGCCTCCTTTCTCCCCATCTGTTCATGTCTTAACGCATCAACAGCCTCTTGATACTTCGAATAAATTTTGGCAAGCTGTAAGATAGAAAGGCTGAGCAAGAAAACAAGATACAGATCACCAAAGTACAATAGGCAAAATAAACAACTTACGCTCCAACCATCCCGCAATAGAGAAGCAGCCAAAGCTGTTCCAGAAACACCAACAGGCACCTTGGAAATAATCATTTGATTACCATCAGCTACGTCAGTAGCATCCGAAGAGACCATCCCCCTATATACAAAATATAAGCATCAGCCAAAACCATAGGAACAGCGATAATAGATACCAGGTCAGGTCATTCAAAGAAGAAAATTAGCATGATGACAACCTTTCTGAGCTAAACCAACTGACAGGGAGAATTCCCAACTCATTTTTTTTCCTCACTGATTCAACCTCCATTTCCAATTTTTCTAACTTCAACTTTAAATCTTCAGCCTCCTGGAAAATGAAATTCAAAGATTCAGTCTCCACTACTCAAGAACTTTACGGTAGCATTGACTCAAGTTGAGAATAATGTGATGCAACATTCCATCATCGAGGAATATCCAAAATTTCTTCAATTAATGTCACCTGCTCCCAAAAATGTGAAGCAGCAAAGACGGCGACAGATCACCATTAGCTAGAAGGTGTCTTCTCTTAAACAATTAGTGAAAGTGTGAAAGACCGACAACACATTACTAGAGGAAGTTTGACCTTCTCCACAAATCGTCTCGTAGATTGTTCCTTATCAAGTTTATCATTGTAATCATTCTCCACCTGACGTAGATGCATCTGCCACCCAATAAAGAAAACAATATGAGCACAAACAAGTAAGTCTCAGATCAAAGTGGTACAATTCCCAAACCCTCACTTCAAGAGCTTTGACAACACCCTCAAGATCTGCTGCCTTTCTGGACCATTCTTCCGAGCTCTCCTTATACAATTCAACAAGTTTATTTATCTGCCAAATAGGTTATTATCCATTAAAATTAAGACTTGAACCAGATGTCAAGAGGAATCAAGCAATTGATGTAATACCATTTTCCAAAAATATAACAGTTACATTAGCCAAAATAAACAGTTTTATAGTACTTCCACAACACCATCGGGTTTCAGAACGGATATATCAAGAACTCACCGTAGAAATTTCGGCCAAAAGGCGCTCTTCATTGGCAGCCGCAGAATCTTTCCCCGAGCACAATTCCTTCAAGTTACGAAAATATTTATAGGAGACATCAACAACTTTGACTGAAGGCGATAAGCAGTGAAACAATCACATTTTACCTTTTGGGAGGATGATAGCATCCGTTCTAGCTCCCTGACTCTTTCCTTGTGCCAGTTCAAAGAAGTGGCAGATTCATTAAGTTGTTTCTCCAACTGCAAGGATTCAGTGGCATAGTTTAGCACGAACACAATGAGCACTAAATTGAAGGAGAAAGCAAAAATATAACCGAACTTCAATAAACTCACATCAACGATTTTGGAAGACAAGTCCCCCTCGAGATCAGCCTGTAATTTCCGCGTCTCAATGAGACTCTCATGTTTGCCCTTCAACTCTTCGTTAAGCCACAAATTGTGTTGCTGAACAATCTCCTTTTCCTAACAGCAAATTCACAGCATCAGAGAGACAGATCAAAGACAAATTTACACTCTTCTCTTGGAGGAGGGCATGAACTATCTGAAACGACAGCCATATCAGAAAAAATGATGAGATAGTAATTTCTGTGACTAGGGGATTCATAACAAAAGATTATAAAGACAAATAGAAAGGCATATACTGAAATAAAACACAATCCACAAAGATCAAGCAAACAAGAAAAGCTTCGAGAAAATGAACCAATTGAAAACCTAAGAAAGCAGCCAACCTGCGTAAGACGAGAGCAGGCAGCCTTACATCTACTCAATTCTGCCTCAATTTCACGGATGCGTGCCTCCTTTTGTGAAGAAGTGTCCGTCAAGGATACCTGAAAACTCACCATATTACAATCTTTCTAGCAAGGCAATCAGAGAGAGTGTGAGAGAATGAGGAGAAACGCTTAACCAAAAAAAAAAAAACAGAAAGAGAGAAGACGCACGATCTTGTCAAGATAATTCTTGATGGAGGCGGTATTCTCCGAGAGCAGGAGGTCCTTCTGTTCGACCAGTCCCATCAGTTGCCGTTTTGACTGGTGAAGCTCCGAGACCTCGACGGCAAGCCTCTCAACCTCGCCATCCTTGTGGGAAAGCTGGAGACGAAGGCTGTGCTCACGGGCCTCGACCTCTGTGAGGGAGAAGCGGAGCTGGGCGCACTGGGACTGGAGGTCGGAGAAATCCGAGGAGAGGGATAGGTGCTTGTGCTCGAGGATGGAGCAGGTTTGCTCGGCCGTGATTGAAGAGGCGTCGAGCAGGGCCTTAACAGTCTCCACCTCCGCCATCAGCTTCTTTATGTGGTTGTCCGCCTTCTCCGCCAAGGCCACCGCTGCCGCATCATTCGAGTATCGGGCGAACTCGTCGCCGGACATAAACAACGGCATCTTTGCCTTCTCCTTGATTTTTTTCTCTACTTCCTACCCGAACGCACTCAGGGAGACGAAGAGACAGCCCCCGTCCGCTCTAACCCTAGAAAATTAAGAATACCACCCAACCAATTCGAAAGAGAGAGAGTTCTCGGGGGAACGAACCCCTCGGACCCTTTTGCTGGCTGTTCTGTTCTGCTGCGGCTAATTTAATTTTTTTGGTCGCCGTCACCATGCGGACAGACTTCTAGGGCTCCGATTTGAATGGGCCTCGGCCCAGTCTGAAATGCCGACGTTTAAAGGTATTTTGGGCCTCTTAACCCAAAAAAAGAATTGCCGACATCGCATTAAAAATAAATTAATTAATAAAAGTCAAAGCAGAGCAAAAAGGAAAAAAAGAAAGCTCAAGGAGTGGGCAGCTGACAGAGTCCAATCAAGAGTGATCATGGCGAAGAAGGCGGTGTTGATAGGTTGCAACTACGCGGGGACCAAGGCGGAGCTGAAAGGCTGCATCAACGATGTCAAGCGGATGTACTCCTGCCTCGTCAGCCGCTACGGTTTCTCCGAGGACGACATCACCGTCCTCATCGACGCCGACAACTCCAACACCCTGCCCACCGGCCGCAACATCCGCTCTGCCCTCTCCCATCTCGTCCGATCTGCGCAGCCGGGCGACCTTCTCTTTGTCCACTATAGTGGCCATGGCACCCGCCTACCCGCCGAGACCGGCCAGCAGGATGACACTGGCTACGACGAGTGCATCGTCCCCTGCGACATGAATCTCATCACGGGTTTCCCCTTCTTCCATCCGTCGTTCAATGGGTCTATAGGATCCGGCTGACCGATCGACTGGGTTTTGACTCCCTTTGCTTGCTTTTTGGCAGATGATGATTTCAGGGATTTCGTGGACCAGGTCCCGGATGGTGCACGGATCACTATCGTGTCTGATTCCTGCCACAGTGGAGGCCTTGTCGAGAAAGCCAAGGAGCAGATCGGTGAGAGCACTATCCAGGGCTCCGGCTCTGGCCCCAGATCCAGCTCCTCTTTCGGCTTCAGGGATATGCTGCATCAGACCGTGGAGAACGCCATCAAGTCTAGAGGGATCCACATCCCCTCGGCCCTCCGCCATCACAATCACCGACGTCATGGCGACTATGAGGAGCAGGAGGTCGAGACCCCCCGCCACTCTGACAGGGGCTACATCAGGAGTAGGTCTCTGCCTCTCTCGACCCTTATCGAAATACTGAAACAGAAAACTGGTAAGGAGGATATCGACATGGGAAAGCTGAGGCCTGCACTTTACGACATATTTGGAGAGGATGCAAGCCCCAAAGTGAAGAAGTTCATGAAGGTGATCCTGGGCAAGCTCCAGCACGGCGGCGAAGAGGAAGGTGGGCTACTGGGAATTGTGGGTAGTCTGGCGCAGGAGTTCCTGAAACAGAAGCTGGATGAGAGTAATGATGATTATATGAAGCCTGCCATGGAGGAGGAACTGGGCAGTAAGCAGGAGGTCTATGCTGGATCAACCAAAGGATCCCTTCCAGAAGGAGGGATCCTGATAAGCGGGTGCCAGACCGACCAGACCTCAGCAGACGCGAGCCCCTCGGGAAATGCCAGTGAGGCGTATGGAGCCCTCAGCAACACCATCCAGACGCTCATCGCGGAGTCAGATGGCACCATCACCAATCAGGAACTCGTGCGGAGAGCAAGGGAGATGCTGAACAGCCAGGGCTTCACCCAGCGGCCCGGCCTCTACTGCAGTGACAGCCATGTTAGTGCCCCCTTCATTTGCTAATTGGTTCTGCTCGATCATTTTTATGCATGCTCCTGATTGTTTGCTTGGCGCTCTTCTGGTTGTCGAGTTTGAGTTGGTCTGGTTGTGAACGTTTTTCGACGGTGGAATGGTATAAACTTTTCCTTTCTTCTGGAGCCTGCTGTAAAAGAAGAGGAATGCAGTTCAATGTTTCCGTGGACTATATTACTAGAATAACTAGGCAATTCTCCCGTTACACTTTGGTCGTTGCTCGCTTGCTCGAGACATTCAGGATGAGGCCAATCCAAATACCATACCAATACCATTTCCATTTGACAAGCTGCAAGATGTCCAGTTCAATATTGAATTAGAACACAAAACCCGCGACGCGTTCGCAGAAGAAATAATATTAAATTTGTACCTAATAAACAAAGTATCTGCAATGATCTTCGTGGCTGCGACGACTGGATGACCTGCTTGAGATCGGTTTCCATCAACTCGTAGGCCAAGTAAACATCTTGGAAGGCCAATTTCTCAGCTGGCATCATGACATGCTTCAGGTCGATCACGTTCTTGTGCTTAAGAATCCTCAGAAGGTACATCTCCCTAAGCGCCATCAGCACTTCAATGCGGTTCCCAAGGGTGGCATGTATCTTCTTGATGGCGACCTTATCGCCTATTGCGATGTCGGTCGCCGAACAGACAAGTCCATACGATCCCCTCCCGATCATCTTGATAGGGATGTACTTGGAGTCAACATCGAACAGGGTCTGCAAAATCGATTTGTGCTTCTGTCCACCTAGCCTGATCCCTCGTGGAGGATCGATTACTCCAAACCTCATCTCTCAAATTCACCCGGACAACTGCGAGTACTACCGTCATATCAAATTCACAAGCCTAGTTCTGAATGAATACATGAATTGTCTTCTACTATATATATAGAGACGAAAAAACCAAATAAAATGTATGATTACTGACAAATAATATCCGTGACGAATCTTTTAACTTGCCCCGCAGATATAAAATTACATCATATGCAAAATCCATCCTTAATTCCTTCTCCTATTTTGTGATTAGATCTAGAGAAGAGAATTAAAAAAAACAGAGGATATCTCAACCAATTATAATTAACAATAATGTCACGATAATTACTAGGAAGTAACCGATGCTATTTATTATTAGTTCGCCTGAGTTCCCATCCATTCTTGGATGTTTCCAGTTGTGAAAGCAAAAACTTCTTTTTCATGGGGTTCTCAATTCTTCTTTCCTTTTCTTTTTTGCCCTTTTACCCCTTTTCGCATACGCATTCCATACCCGACAGTGGTATCAGAAACACGAGGACGATCAGACAGTCCATGTACGAGGAGATTCTTTGCTACCACAGCCTTTAAATTGAGTCGTCACTCCTTGTTCATATTGTTTCATTATATTCGCATTTAGGAAGAAACCGAGTCATGTAATTTGGTTATCCCTTGTTACTAATGAAATAAAAATTTCTCATTCAACTAAATTCATCATATGATTAGAAGAGTTAAGTTGTTTTGGCTGAAGAGATTCATCGAGACGCTGCCGCACAGCCCGGGCGTCAACTTTTCGGAGATGTTCCATGGGGCCAATCCCATGGCGATTGATCAAGATGCTGGTTTTCGATCCAAGAAAGAGGGTCACGGTTGCTAAAGCGCTCAGACATCCATACCTGATAGAATATTACAATTCCTCGTCCGACATTCCCGCCAGATCGCAAATTCAACTGGATATGAGCAACATCAGAGACATGAGGACAATCAGAAAGGCCATGTACGAGGAAATCCTTCGCTACCACAGCCTTTAAAGAGAGTCGCCACGTTCGTATTGTTACATTATATTCGCATTTAGGAAGAAATCGAGTCATGTAATTTGGTTATTCCTTTTACTAATGAAATAAAAATTTCCCATCCAACTAAATTTATCAGATGATTGTAGGAGTTAAGTTGTTTTGGTTTATTAATCACTTCCGTTTTGAAACTCAGAGATTATTGAAATTGATTTTATAACGATACGATTTTGAGACATATTTTTATAATATTCAATGGAATATTTAACCTTTTACATGTCATGAAAATGACATAGTATTGAAGTACTACTTAATGGTAGTTTCAAAGTGTTCGAACTTAGTACGTGTAATCTGATTTGGGAAAGGTGATCACCCTTTGCTATTTACTGAATGACATCATTTATTTATTTATTTATTTTGCTTACCTAATTTTATTTCATGGAATAAGTGGTACGAGATGAGGTGTGGATTATGATATAATCACCTGAATTTCAAAGAAAAGAATTTTGCATATTCCACAATGGTAAAAAAGAAATGAAAAAAGAGAGTGGAGGAGAAAGATTCCTCGGTTGATTAATCGAATGATTTAAGTGATTATAAATGTCTGGGCTAGGTTGTTATTACGTTGTTGACCTTGAGTCCGATGATAAGAATTTTACTAAAGTAACCTCAAGTACATAAAACTAATGAGAGTGAGGATCCGACAGTTGATATAATGTGGGATGAATCTTCTTCAAGATATCACATCCCATTCTTTTAATAATAATACATGTTCTAAGAACCCATCGTATATTTCTAAACATAATATATTTGGCTTGCAGGATATATCACGATTGGAGCAATATATTTGCATATGTAGTCTTAGTATGATATTTTTTTCCTTTATGTTTAGTTTAAAGTTTATACTTAGAATAATATCTTTGAAGATATTTAGCTATTTTTAAGAAATAAAATTACAGCGTATTTTCGCTTCCGCATTCCATACCCGACAGTGGTATCAGAGATATGAAGATGACCAAACAGTCTATGTATGAGGAGATTATTTGCTACCACAAGCTTTAAATTGAGTGGTCACGTTCATATTGTTTCATTATATTCGCATTTAAGAAGAAACCGAGTCATGTAATTTTGTTATCCTTTGTTACTAATAAAATAAAATTTTCTCATTCAACTAAATTCATCATATGATTATAAGAGTTAAGTTGTTTTGGCTGAAGAGATTCATCGAGACGCTGCCGCACAGCCCGGGCGTCAACTTTTCGGAGATGTTCCATGGGGCCAATCCCATGACGATTGATCTGCTGAAGAGGATCCTGGTTTTCGATCCAAGAAAGAGGATCAAGGTTGCTGAAGCGCTCAGACATCCATACCTGATAGAATATTACAATTCCTCGTCCGACATTCCCGCCAGATCGCAAATTCAACTGGATATGAGCAACATCAGAGACATGAGGACAATCAGACTGGCCATGTACGAGGAAATCCTTCGCTACCACAGCCTTTAAAGAGAGTCCTCACGTTCGTATTGTTATATTATATTCGCATTTAGGAAGAAACCGAGTAATGTAATTTGGTTATCCCTTTTACTAATGAAATAAAAATTTCCCATCCAACTAAATTCATAAGATGATTATAAGAGTTAAGTTGTTTTGGTTTATTAATCACTTCCGTTTTGAAACTCGGAGATTATTGAAATTGATTTTATGACGATACGATTTTGAGACATATTTTTATAATATTCAATGGAATATTTAACCTTTTACATGTCATGAAAATGACATAGTATTGAAGTATTACTTAATGGTAGTTTTAAAGTGTTCAAACTTAGTACGTGCAATCTAATTTGGAAAAGGAGATCACCCTTTGCTATCTACTGAATGACATCATTTATTCGTTTAGGGCATCAATTTTTTTTGTTTCTTTTTTTTTATTATTTTTTCTTACCTAATTTTATTTCTTTGAATAAGTGGTACGAGTTGAGGTGTGGATTATGATATAATCACCTGAATTTCAAAGAAAAGAATTTCGCATATTCGGCAAAGGTAAAAAAGAAATGAAAAAAAGAGTGGGGGAGGATGATTCCTCAGTTGATTAATCGATTGATTTAAGTGATTATAAATGTTTGGGCCAGGTCGTTATTACATTGTTGGGCTTGAGCCCGATGATAAGAATTTTACTAAAGTAACCTCAAATACATAAAACTAACGAGAGTGAGGATCCGATGGTTGAGATAATGTGGGATAAATCTTCTTCAAGATACCACATCCATTCTTTTAATAATAATATATGTTCTAAGAACCCATCGTATATTTCTAAACATAATATATTTGGTTTTCTGGATATATCGCGATTAGAGCAATATATTTGCATATATAGTCCTAGTATGATATTTTTACCGTTTTGTTTAGTTTAAATTTTATGCTTAGAATAATATCTTTGAAGATATTTAGCCATTTTCAGAAATAAAATTACAGCGTATTTTCGCTTCCACATTCCGTACCCGATAGTGGTATCAAAGACACGATGACGATCAGACAGTCCATGTACGAGGGGATTCTTTGCTACCACAGCCTTTAAATTGAGTTGTCACTCCTTGTTCGTATTGTTTCATTAGATTCGCATTTAGGAAGAAACTGAGTCATGTAATTTGGTTATCCCTTGTTACTAATGAAATAAAAATTTCACATTCAACTAAATTCATCATATGATTAGAAGAGTTAAGTTGTTTTGGATTATTAATCACTTCCGTTTTGAAACTCGGATATCATTGAAAATGATTTTATAGATCTTGTTGAAGGTTTGCATTAAATTTGACCCAGATATCACCAATATATAAGATCTGAATAAACTAGTGTTCGACTTTAAACAAAGATACGATTTTGGGACATATTCTTATAATATTCAATGAATATTCAACTTTTAAATATTTCATAAATCCTCGCCCGAATTCGGTGGAGCGGATGATGTCATTGTTGCGGGGGGACGAATTCCGCTGGTGGATGACCTTCCAAATCCAAAATAAAGAATTGCACGCCTGCAGTATCGGACGTCATTATATGTAACATTCGATGGGATGAGGTATGAGGCGAGAGGCCAATTCCATAACGTAGTGGATGCGGTGGTCGGCATGAAAAGCATTTATAAATCGTGGACACGATCTGTCAACGGGACTATGTTCATACTTGGTTTGTCTACCTTCCTTGGCAATCGCTCCTCATGGAAGACGATGATTCCTCCACAGGTATGGACTGGAGCAACATCACCTCTTGGATGATGAGAGGTATAAGTCTCACATGCTATGTGTAAGCGAGATCAACATGACCACAAGATGGATATTCAGCGTAGCCCGTTACGAGGACGCAGTGCCTAGAGGACATTGTTGTATACCCATGCAAGGACTGTTGTTCTGCAGGTTTTACGATAACGGTACTTTCGTACTTTATGAATGACGATGTAAATATTTTGTTCATACATTGGAAAACTCTTTGGTGCGAGTTTCGTAAAGCTTTTTCTCACACTCCTGTTACACGATCAATTTCTTTTTAAAGTTTCTCAAAGTTTTGTGATGTGTATAACATTGTTCACTCTTTGCCGTCTAACGAGTTTCATAAAGTTTGTCATATTTTTGTAATTCGCGGTTTTGGGCACTTGCTTTCAAGCGAGTATCATAAAGTTGGTCATAGTTTCGAAATATAGAAAACATTCTCGTACACTTTTGTGATTTAAGAAAATATATCATGTAGTCTTGAACTCTATCATTCATTGTGTTCCACAAATTAAAAGATCGCCGGTGAAGAAGGGCGAGACGATGAAAGTTCGTCCCGTTTATGATTAAAAGTATTTTAATTGATGTAAGTACTCAATTTAAGTATATGGAATAACTTGTTTTAATTCTTTATCCCAATCTTTACTTCGTCTGATCATCTTAATGATCTAACAACCTTTAACCATTTCTGTCATTGGCTCATCGTACTATGATAAACCGGAAACAATTCGATGAACTTATAACATATTAATAGCGAAAGCGAATGAAGGTAATTTGTAAGGATTTCGAATCACGGTGATCCCCTCGATGACGAGGGAGCAACGAAATCGTCCTCCTGATACAAAGAATTGAGGTGGAAGAGAGAAGTAAGCTGTTGGACCAGGGAGTTGTGGGCTGGAAGCTTGGAGGTGCGGCTAACACAAGCGAACCAGGAACGCATGGGCCCTCAGGAGGAACTGGATGGGTGGAAGCTGGGCTAGCGTTGGAGAGTTTGGAGGAGGACGAAAGTGAAAAAGAAATGAAAGAATGTGGGGAAAGAGGAAATCATGCAACAACCTGGGTAACGGCCTGACAGGGGTGCGCGCGGAGGTTATAACAAATGGGGGAAAGGAAAGAGAAGAAGACAAAAATTAGTTGGAGAAGATGGGGAGCGGAGGCGGATAAAAAGGAAGGAAGAAGATGAGTCAGAGGAGCGGCCACTAACGTATGACTTGGGGGAACTTTGTGTTCTTTTGTTTGTTGTTGTTGAGACTAGAATTTTCTGGGTTGTGTTAGTGAATGCGAGAAGTTGGCTCAGCTTCGCCGGAATCGTTGTTATAAGCGTATCAAGTGCTATCAGAGCGCGCGAGCTCGGCCAACAGCCGGTGTATGCCAGTTGCCGATCGTACCAGATCAAAAACGGGATAGATCGAGACGGATTCAGTGAAGCCATGTTGCAGGAGGTAGCTCGACGGATGGAAGGGATAAGCGCGGGGATATCGTCGATAGAGGATCAGGTTAAAGGTCGAGGGGTGGAGAGTTTAGAAGAAGGATCTGAGTCGGACAACCGGAGGGATCCCAGAGTAATGTGGCCCACAGACCGAGTCACTAGACAGACCAAGGTCGAATTTCCGTCCTTCGATGGAAGCGAGGTCCAGGAATGGATTTTCAGAAGTGAACGGTTCTTCGAACTGGACGGCACGCCGGATGAGCTAAAGGTGAGTATTGCCTCGGTGCACTTATTTGGATTAGCTGTGGAATGACACTATGCTTTCTTAAAGGGTCAGGTATTGAAAGGGCCGGTCAGCTGGGAGGAATATGCAGCTACCATGGTCATGCGTTTTGGCCCCAACGAGCAAACTCGGCCAATCGTCTTACTTAAGGAGCTGAAAGAGGAAGGTAATTTTACAGATTATGTTAATGAGTTCGTGTCTCTGTCAACCAAGGTGGAGCTGGCGAATGAAGACTTAGTTGCCCTTTTTATCGGAGGGCTGAGGAGGGAGAACAGAAGGTTATTGACGGTGCTAAACCCAAGGATGTTGCATCAAGCAATTTCTCTGGGCAAAACTCTATCGAGTGATGAGGCAACACCCCATAACAGATTCAGAGAAGGAATTCTTCGGGGGTTTAGAACAGAAACATTCATAGGACAAAAGGCCATCGCAGCAACCCCGATCAACAAAGTTCCACCCAAATGGCCGTCTGGTGGAAGGTTGGGAGAAGGAGGGAGTCGTGGCCAGAACCAGGTGGGATTTAAGGCTCAATATTACCAACATCCGCACAGGAGATTGTCAGCAGCAGAGATGGAGGAGAAACGACAAAAAGGGCTCTGTTTTTTGTGCGATGAGAAGTACACCATGAGCCACAAATGCAATAACAGACGGATGTATTCGATCACATTGGAAGGGATGATCATGAAGGAGCAGATGAGTAACTAGAGTTGACAGAAGATGAGTTAGTAACAGAGGATTCCCCCGTAGTATCCCTACACGCCCTACACGGGGTAGCTCTATCATTCAAGAATCGCACCATGAAGGTTGTTGGGTTGTATAAAAGGCGAAAGCTAACGATCTTAGTAGACTCGAGCATCACACATAACTTCATAGATGCAGAAGTCGCCAGGCAGCTAGGTGGTAGAGTCCAAATTGCTGCGAGTAAGAGTGTTATGGTGGCTAACAGGGAGCGACTGCTCTGCAATTCAATGCTGAGGGCATTTCGCTGGTCAATGCAAGGGGAAGATTATGAAGCAGACATGCTAATTATGCCTTTGAAGGGTTGCGAGGTAATATTGGGGATGGAGTGGCTGAATTTGCTGGGGAAGGTGATGTGGGATTTCCCTAGTCTCACCTTGCAATACCAGAGGAACGGGAAGACGGTGACACTCACAGCGGGAACAGGGAAGTGCACCCGAATCACTACTGGTTCGTATGCCATAACAGGGGAGGAAATGGGATTAATAATCATTCCCACAGCAAGTGAGGAGCAAGAGCTATAGAGGGCACAACTACCTGTTGTTATTCAACAAGTGGTGGACCAATTCCAAGGAGTTTTCGCGGAACCGTCTGGTTTACCCCCTCAGAGAAGGCAAGACCATGCTATACCTCTTGTAGAAGGGATTCAGGGGCTGAGCACAGACCTTATAGATATTCTAGTGGGCAGAAGGACGTCATCGAAGGATTAGTGCAGGAAATGTTGTAGTCAGGTATCATCCGGCCTAGCACCAGTCCTTTTTCATCTTCGGTCGTCCTGGTTAAGAAGAAGGACAGCAGCTGGCGTCTCTGCATCGACTATAGGGAGTTAAACAGCAAAACGGTGAAGGATAAATTCCCAATTCCGATAATCGAAGAGCTGTTAGATGAGCTGCACGGGGCAAGCTAGTTTTCCAAACTTGACCTGCGCCCGGGGTATCACCAAATCAGGGTGAAAGAGGGTGATATTCACAAGACGGCCTTTCGTACGCATGAGGGCCACTATGAGTTCCTAGTCATGCCCTTCGGGTTGACTAACGCCCCGTCCACATTTCAATGCCTGATGAATGATGTCTTCAGACCCTATCTAAGGAAGTTCGTACTGGTTTCCTTTGACGATATCCTAATTTACAGCGACACCTTGAAAACGCATGCAGGTCATCTGGCAGAGGTGCTTTCGGTGTTGCAACAGAACTTCCTCTACGCCAAGTTGAGCAAGTGTTCGTTTGCGAGAAGAAAGGTGGAGTATCTAGGCCATTTCATCCAAAAGGAGGGTGTTTCGACAGACCCCGCCAAGGTTCAAGCCGTGCAAGCTTGGCCAACACCAAAGAATCTCAAACAGCTACGTGGGTTCCTGGGGTTGACAGGGTACTACCGGCGTTTTGTCCGTGGCTATGGGATCATTAGTAAACCGCTCACACAGCTCTTAAAGAAGGATTCATTCTAGTGGGGATCACCGGCGCAAGAAGCTTTTTTGCAGCTGAAGGAAGCGATGACAACGACCCCTGTGCTGGCCTTACCAGATTTCTCGAAGAATTTGTGGTGGAGACAGATGCAAGCTCAATAGGAATCGAGGCAGTGCTGATGCAAGGAGGCCAGCCTATATCTTTTATAAGCAAGGCACTGGCACCGCGACACCTGTCCGCATCAGTCTATGAGAAGGAGTTGTTGTCAATAGTGTACGCAGTTGACAAGTGGCGCCACTATTTGATGGGTCGTCGCTTCACAATCAAGACGGATCACCAAAGCCTCGAGTATCTACTGGAGCAGCGAGTGCATAATGCAATGCAGATTACGTGGCTGGCCAAGTTAGCCGGATTTGATTACGTGATCAGCTACAAAAAGGGAAAAGACAATGTTGTTGCGGACGCTCTGTCTTGCATCCCAGGAGCTGAGGTAATGTCCCTGATGATTGGTCTGCAGCCGGGTACCATGTCGGATGACATTGCAGCTAGTTGGCAGAACGACAAAGCCTTGCAAGAGATTATACAGCAGGTGCAGAAGGGACAGATCACTAATTTCGAGTGGAAGTATGGGCAATTGTTGAGAAAGGGGAAGTTGGTGATTGGAGTAGATCCAGACCTTAGACGCAAACTCATCAGAATGTTCCATGTGTCTGCTGTCGGGGGCCATTCCGGAGTTAATGCAACGCTGAAACGAATCTCCAGCTTTTGCTATTGGAAGGGGCTACAGAAGGATATTGAATTGTTTGTCAAGGCTTGCGAAACATGCCAACGATGTAAATATAATCGTGTTGTTTATCCTGTGTTGTTGCAGCCCCTGTCAATACCTGCAGCGGTTTGGACCGACATCAGCATGGATTTCATCGTTGGGTTGCCAAAGTCTAAAGGCAAGGAAGTCGTTATGGTCGTTGTGGACAGACTCACTAAATTTGTGCATTTCATCGCCTTGAGGCACCCTTATACAGCATCAACTGTGGCTGAAGCCTTCCTCTCTAATGTCTACAAACTGCACGGGCTGCCTCAAACAATCACAAGTGACAGGGACACCATTTTTCTGAGTGAATTCTGCCAGCAACTATTCAAGCTGCAGGGTGTGGAGTTATGCTTTTCGTCAGCATATCACCCACAAATAGATGGGCAATCGGAGGTGGTAAATCATTGTTTAGTGACGTATCTGCGATGTTTCTGCGTTGACTGCCCAACCCTCTGGAACAAGTGGTTGGCATTGGCGGAGTGGTGGTACAATACCACCTACCACACTGCAATTCGGACGACTCCGTTCCAAGCCCTGTATGGATACGAGCCGCCGGTCCACTTACCATATATCAGAGGTACAACTGCAAATGTCGTGGTTGACAGAGAGTTATCGGACAGAGAGGAGATGGTTCGGCTTCTGCGTTTTCACATTTACCGGGCCCAAAATCGAATGAAGCAAATTGCAGACAGGAAACGATCAGAGCGGAGTTTTCAGATTGGCGACTATGTATATGTTAAGCTTCAGCACCATAAACAGAATCTGGGAGAGGGACAACACAGCCACAAGCTCAGTCCTCTGTATTACGGGCCTTACAGGGTGCTAGACAAGCTGGGAGCTGTGGCGTATAGATTGGAGCTACCCAGTGACTCCAAGATTCATCCGACCTTCCATGTTTCGTGTTTGAAGAAGTTTTTGGGTGCTGCAGATAAAATTTCTCCTGAGTTACCAACTGTTGGCGAGGCGGCCGCAGTTCCTGAGTACATTCTGCAGCGAAAGTTGGTGAAACGGAAGCGTCAGGCTGCTACCATGGTTTTGGTGAAGTGGAGAAATCAACCAGAGCATCATGCTACATGGGAATTCTTATTTGACCTCCAGCAGAGATTTCCGCATATCACCCTTGGGGACAAGGGTGACTCTGAGAGGAAGGTATTGATACAAAGAATTGAGGTGGAAGAGAGAAGTAAGCTGTTGGACCAGGGAGTTGTGGGCTGGAAGCTTGGAGGTGCGGCTAACACAAGCGAACCAGGAACGCATGGGCTCTCAGGAACGCATGGGCCCTCAGGAGGAACTGGACGGGTGGAAGCTGGGCTGGCGTTGGAGAGTTTGGAGGAGGACGAAAGTGAAAAAGAAATGAAAGGATGTGGGGAAAGAGGAAATCGTGCAACAACCTGGGTAACGGCCTGACAGGGGTGCGCGCGGAGGTTATAACAGATGGGGGAAAGGAATGAGAAGAAGACAGAAATTAGCTGGAGAAGATGGAGAGCGGAGGCGGATAAGGAGGAAGGAAGAAGATGAGTCAGAGGAGCGGCCACTAGCGTATGACTTGGGGGAACTTTGTTTTCTTTTGTTTGTTGTCGTTGAGACTGGAATTTTCTGAGTTGTGTTAGTGAATGCGAGAAGTTGGCTCAGCTTCGCCGGAATCGTTGTTATAAGCGTACCACCTCCCTGACGAACCTCTGCCAATACCAGTGCTTCTTCCATACCATGCCCATCTCTTCGATTGGGATGCCCTTGGTCTCCGGGACGAACATGTACACAAACACGGACATGACGAGCATGAATCCTCCGAAGAAGAGGAACAACCCAAACTTGAGGTGGCAGAGCCTTGTCAGGAATACCTGGGCCACGATGAAGGTGAAGAACATGTTGACAGAGACGTTGACGCTCAGCCCGGCAGACAGGATCTCCAGAGGGAAGATCTCTGATGTCACGAGCCATCCCAATGGTCCCCATGACCACGTGAAGGCGGAGACGTAGATGCAGATGAAGGTGACTACGACTATGGCATACCACTTGGGCAGCTCCCCCGGGTTCCCTTCCACTCCAAACTTGGCTCCAATACAGGCAGCCACAACAACTTGGCAGATGAACATTTGGATGCCTCCCTCCAGGAAGAGGAACCTCCGGCCCCACTTATCGACACCGTAGATCGATACAAAGGTGGCGAGTGCATTGACAAATCCCGTGATAACGGCAGACATGAGTGACGCGTCCATGCCAAAACCGATGGTGTTGAATAAGACGGGTGCGTAGAACATGATGACGTTGATTCCGGTGAATTGCTGGAAGGAAGGAATCAATGTGGTGATGCAGAGATGAGGCCTATACTTCCTCTGAAGGATGGTCTTCCACGGGTGCTCCACTTGCTTTGACGCCTCGCTGGCCGCAATGATGTCATTGAACTCTGCATCCACATTGTCAATCCCACGGATCTTCTTGAGTTTCTCCTTGGCCTCATCGATCCAGCCACGCTCGATCATGGAGTTGGGGGTGTCAAGTAGGATCAAAGCACCAACCATGAGGATCATGGCCGGGACCATTGCGCCTCCCAAGCTGAGACGCCATCCCCAGCCACCCTCGATCTTGGCAAAGAAGTAGTTTAGCACTTTGGCAATGAAAATGCCGATGGTGATGGAGAGCTGGAACCCAATGTTGAGTGCTCCCCTGTATTTGTAAGGTGCCATCTCCGAAAGATAAGAGCGGAACAGACTGATTGGCGAAACCAATTCCAAAACCAAGGAAGATACGACCGACAATCAACATACACACCGCATTAGCAAACGCATTCAGCAATGCTCCCGCGCAGAAGAGGAGACCACCGAATAGCATGGACAACCTCCTTCCGAACTTCCTGGTGATGGTGGCAGCAACAAGGGAGGCAGCAAGAGCAGCCACGTAGAGAGAGGATGTGAAGAGGGTGAGGGTCTCGTTGTTGTACTGGCAGTACTCATTGTTCGACTTGTTCTCCTGCTGTTTCTTGTAAACTGAAGGGAAGAACTCCTGGAGGAAGGACGGCATGGACGTGACGCCCCCAGAGATACCGATATCGTAACCGAAGATGAGACCGCCCATTGCCGCTATAATGCAGGTTATGAGGACGAACCCGGTGAGGTTACCGGGGTAATCCGCCTTGACATCGGACACTAAACCTCCCACGGCCAGCATTTTTTGAAGAACTGGCAGGCGCTGCTATTAGGGACGTGTTGGATGAAATTGTCAGGACTGATGGATACCGATTTACTTATTGGAAGAGTTTTAATAGCTAATGATAGCAAAACTCGTGTTGGATTAAAAACTAGATGAGCACCACAAGGTTTGGATAAAGATCGAATAGTACTTCTGGGCGATTTATAAAAGTTCTGGCACTGGCTGCCTGAAACAATTTTGTCATCAAAATATCTTAAAAACTGATTTTTAATTGACTTCAGCGAGTGTTGTCTGTCTGTCTGTCTATTGATAAAACCACCATCTGCAACAACAAAGTCCTCTTTACGTCAAACACTATAAGCGAACATTTATCTCACGTTGACCACAACTTTTATGAATTTTTAAGCACAAAAACTACTAAAATTACTCTGGTTGTTATTGCAAAAACGTGCAACCGAATACAAAGAGCATGTCAAACCAACAGCACAACATCATATGCTTTTAACTAAACGCCTTCGGAAGAGTTTCTCGGCAGTCTCTTTATCTCGGCCGTCTCCACCACCACGGCCACATTATCCCTGTCCGCCACTCTTGCCGCGAACTCGAAGTATGCCTTCATCTCCAGATGGCATTCTCAACAACGAATAATTAATGTAATTGTTTTCTTTCACCGATAAATACATACATGTAGGCCTAACATTTGTACGCCTAGAACAATTTCCAAAAGTACTTCTTTATTGTATTGGGGTTCTTATTCCAGGACAAGTTCGTCTCACAAGTCACAAGTGAATAAATTCAGAGCCGAGACGTGAAAAGAAACTTGGGAGAAAGAACCAAATTTTTATTTCTCGGATTTAAATATGATGTAATACAAGAAAAGCTAGTGGAAAAAATAAATCAATCCTATTTCTACACTTAGCCAAAGCGAAGTAAAAAGCAAATCTTCCACCACCACATTTCATCACAGACGAAATCCCAACTTGTCGCTCTTGATGACGGGATTTTGCTCGACCAAGGTGCGCCGACCGATTCTCTTAAAGTTCACACTGCAGGCGTGGTCTTCCGGGTGACGATGGCTTCCACAAAACACGTCCTCGCAGTGTTGACAGGTGAACCCAAGCAGCCCAGTGCGTTTCTTGCAAACAGTGCATCTTGAGGGCACCTTGGTTGATGAGGAGGGCATAGACAATTTTGGGAGATGGCTCATCTGAGACCGCAGGTCTTGGATCCGGGAGGCCACCTCATCGCTTGGCATCGGACGTGTTTGGCCTCGATTGGCTTCCTCCTCCAGCTCTTCTTCCGGTTTTCTTTCGACCGCGGAAATGCTGGCACTCATCATTGATATATTTCCCCAGAGATAGTCATTGTAGCAGCTCGAACAAAAACCATGGTTCTCTTCACAGCCGTAGAAGTCGCACCCATTAGTGCAAAGTCCCGCGGTCTTCTTCTCCGAATCACTCATCTTCTTTCTGTATGTTGGCAAACTGGCTTGGTTGATGTGTGTACGAGTCATATAGTACGTCTACGTATTTATATTGGTAGAGGAGTATAAGGTAATCATGACCATTGGATGTGACATTAGATTTTTCGGGATAACAAATATTCAATGAAATATATCACGTGAAGATTGTTTATTTAATCAAACATGAACAAGAATAAGATGAAACTTAAAAACCACCGATAATCAAGAAACCAAATATTCCGATAATTTGATTAGAGAACTGCTCTTTAATAACATTTTCTAAAAGATAGAGATCATTTCGATATTTTGATGCCACGAATTTGATTCATATAGGAAACAAATCCAAACCAACTATTAAGTAGTTTTTACTTTTCACTCAATTTGCCAAAATCTAAATCTTTCACATACTTATTCATATATTGTGATGATTAATTAAAGATTACGTTATGCTAAAATCTAATTTCAATTCTTTCATCGGGGAATCAATTTCATATATAGCGGTGTATTAATTTAATTTTTAGAACTCTCATCTTTCAGTCCATTTTATTACGGAGAGTTTTTAAAAGAAACATTAAAAAGTAAATATAATGAAATTATTATAAAGATTATATTTAGTATCACGATTAACCAGTCATAATTACAAAATTGAATTCAAAAGAATTTGGGGGTTTAAATTTTGGTCAAATATAATATTACAAGATATTTTGAAAGTTGAGAAAATAGAAAGATATAAAAACAAAGACAAAAATCACGTCTTTCAAAAATTTTGAGTTAAAAATATATTGATCGAATTGTGATTTTAAATATATTGAAGTTAAATATAAATAAGCTTGATTGAGATTTACATATTCATGTAGTTTTTTCTGAGAAAAAAATTTTGTAACTCATTTCATAGTTTTGAAAATTGTTAAATTTTGTTGAGTACATTAATTTTTGTACTAAATAAATATGTAGATTTTGGTCATCGTGCATCGGCCCAAGAGTCCATCTGTCGGCTTATGAGTGTTTATTAGTAGTATTGTTATTACATAAATTTCTTAAAGAATTATTTCATTATTTCATTTTTATATAGCTTTTGGCATAATTTTCAAATTAAAAATCTTTATACTTATTAATAAGAGA
Organism: Melastoma dodecandrum; assembly: GCA_029817715.1. Lineage (NCBI taxonomy): Eukaryota > Viridiplantae > Streptophyta > Magnoliopsida > Myrtales > Melastomataceae > Melastoma > Melastoma dodecandrum. The sequence goes on along the minus strand of JARUPY010000465.1, from coordinate 6,184,801 downwards.
CATCTCTATTATTTAAAAGTACATTTATTTTGTAATGGCTTGAATAAAATTTTTATTTACAAATTATTTCAGTCTCAAGTATATTTAATAAATTATTATTATTATATTTATTATTATTATTAATCAATATCTCCTGGAGAATTTGGTAATGTTTTGAAAGGGTTTTTAAAGGGAGAGAGTTTAATATAATATTTATATATTTCATAAATATATGTGACAATATTCTGAATTTAATTCGTGGTAATATTAAATTAAAAAAAAATTAAAAATCAAATCAAGTTCTTTTTATTATCATCACATGGAAAATTTTGCAGAATTTTCTTTATTTGTAGAATTTTTTTATGGAATAAATAAAATGATTGCTTATAAAATATTTTTCTTTCAAACCACGTTCAATTTAAAAAATATATTTTTTTTAATTAAACACGTATTAAATCACAGTTTCCAGAAACTTCTTTACATAGCTTCAATTATTCGATTGGATGGAAAAAGGTTTACTTAGCACTGAATTACTGCCAAGCCGAGGCGCTCAAAATCTCAAGAAACTCCCTATCAACTACGCGTTCACCAAACAAAGTGTAATAACTAATGTTGTAGAGACGCATCTCCTGGTGTATCACCTTCCTAAGGATGCCCTCATTCATTCTGTTGAATGCCTTGAGAGGTTCTATAGATTTGGCCGCCACGTCAGTGGAAGGATCATAGAGTCCTGTCAAGTACGGGTGATGAAGTGCTTAGGTCATTATCAGCCTTCTACTTGGATCGAACACCAACATCCTCTCCATAAGATCTATCGCCATGGGACTCGCCTCCGGATAGAGGTCCGAGAACCTTACTCCGTCACTGTTCAGCAGTGACTCGATGTATCTCCTCACCAGTAGACTACTGATGAATCACATTTCGGATTGGACTTGGCTTCCTAGGGTGCGCACAATGAGTTCCGGCTGGTTGAGAGAATCCTTTCCAGGGAAGAGGGGCTTGCGGCCAAGGATTTCTGCCATTATGCAACCGACAGACCAGATGCCGACAGCTGCCCTGTAGTTCTTGTTGGAGACTAGGATCTCCGGCGCACGGTAGAAGCGCGTAGTGACATACCCCCACCAGCAGTTCTCGCAAGCCCGAAATCACCAATCTTCAGTTCGCTGTCCAAGTTGATGAACAGGTTCCCTGGCTTCAAGTCCCGGTGGATCACATTGCACGCATGTATATGCTGGAGTCCTCGCACTATCTGATCAACCAAGAAATCGCAATTTTAACGCAGTTATGGATCAACATCCTTAGCAAATTGTTTCCGCAGACTTGAAGAACAATCAACACAGGAAAGAACACAAAACGAATTTAATGCCCGCGACACGTCCGCAGAAGAAATAATATTAAATTTGTACCTGGTAAACAAAGTATCTGCAGTGATCTTCGGACAGTGGCTACGATGACTGGATGACCTGCTTGGGATCGGTTTCCATCAACTCGTAGACCAAGTAAATATCTTGGAAGGCCAATTTCTCAGCTGGCATCATGACATGCTTCAGGTCAATCACGTTCTTGTGCTTAAGAATCCTCAGAAGGTACATCTCCCTAAGCGCCATCAGCACTTCAATGCGGTTCCCAAGGGTGGCATGTATCTTCTTGATGGTGACCTTATCGCCCGTTACGATGTCGGTCGCCGAACAGACAAGTCCATACGATCCCCTCCCGATCATCTTGATAGGGGTGTACTTGGAATCAACATCGAACAGGGTCTGCAAAACCGATTTGTGCTTCTGCCCACCTTGCCTGATCCCTCCTGGAGGACCGATAACTCCAAACGCCATCTCTCAAATTCACTCGGACAACTGCGAGTGCTACCGTCATAGCAAATTCACAAGCCTACTTCTGAATGAATACAGGGATTATCTTCTACTATATATATAGAGACGGAGAAATCAAATACAATGTATGATTATTGACAAATAATATTCGTGACGAATCTTTTAACCTGCGCGGCAGATATAAAATTACATTTAGATCTAGAGGAGAGAATTAAAAAAAAAACAGAGGATATTTCGGCCGCTTGGATCCTCCTAAATAAGAAAGAATATTCACTCAGATATTTGAATAAACCTCGAAAGGAGGAACGTTGAGTGCAACCGTGGCCTTTTTCAATTTTTTTGCCGACCTTTAAAAGTTCTCTAAGATTACTAAAATATAAGAATCTAAGCATAAAACCTTTCGTCTCCACTTCTAATTTTAGCACTTTGACTTTGTAATACCTCAAATTAATCTCCCTTAAAATGGCCATAGCCCAAATCCATATAATTTTAGGATCCATTTTACACAAATAAGTAAATAAGGGAGAGAGCATACTAAAGATACAATAGCAACAAGCTGCAGCCACATTCGGCACCCCAACATGATGCTTCGAAGCTATCTGCCACTGATTCCCCGCCATTTCTTGCTTTTGCAACGTTGTTCACCAACATCACGGCTTCTGATGCGGCTGCGGCTGTTGTCGCCCAAGATGCACAGCAGAAAAAGAATGCCCAAATTCCTCACGACGGCAAAATCAGTGGCAATTATGCTTCGAATGAATGAAGAAGATGGGAAGCTTCCTGGAGATAGGACAAATTCCTTCTAAGCACCTATCTCTCGTCAAATCCCAAGTGTCTTTGGACACTGAAAGAATCAAATACACGATTGACATGCCCTGACAGCCAACAAAGCCTCGAATCACACAAACGCAAGCCTTCACAACCACAGAGCCCAAGGTAGCTCGACCAAGGCTAAGCCCACAGTCCAAACCCAGATTATAGTAAGAATTAGGACAAAGAATTAAAGGCTGGCCTGGAATCTCCCGACAAAAATCCCGTAAGGACGATTGCACGCACACCTGGAATTCTCCTCTCACTGTCCAAGTCCCCTGCCTCGGTCGATCACCTGCAGAAGAAGATGATTCGGTGAAGCCCAGAAGATTTTTGTCCCCTAACAACCTTAATTCTCCTAACCAAAAGAAACTAACCCAATTCCAATTGAGTTTGAATGCAACCAAAGTCGACTAACCAGGCAAGCTTCTGGTCGAAAACAGAGGAGAATATAAAAGAAGAAGAGACATGCAACTTCGAGGAGGAGGGACGGATCCTGCTACTTGGCCTTTTCTCCTCCTTCGCTACCCTTTTTTTTTCTGATCTGGAGAAAGGAGGCTTTCCATTTCTTTCTCACTTTGGTGGCCGTCTTCACTACCACAATCTTCCAACGATTCCTAACCAAGGTAAGAGGAAACCAGCATTGCGGAAACCCCTCGAGGACCAACTCACATGAAGCGGTCAACGACAGCAACAAGGAGAGCATCGTACCTCTCTGGTTGCGGCAGGCTTCAGCTTCCCTGGACACAGCGGCAGCGGCATTGATCTTTAACGACGGCTCCAGTTTAATCAACGGTGGCCAAAGTTATCTCAGACGTCTCCTCCAGCAGCGGCGTCTTCTTCGGATTCAACCGCAACGGAACCGGCACCAGCAAGCGGATGCGAAAATCCCGCCCAGAAACGTGAGCAACCTCACTTATTCTCTTGTATGTTTGCCCTCCCATACGACGGCATTTAACCTTCCTTTTCTGCATGCTCTGCCTTCGTTGTATATGTTGCGAGAAAACGACATTAAGGAAGCAAAGTGGTGGAGGAGGTCGAAGCTTGTATCTTCCTGGATTGGTCAGCCCCGGCTTCGCATATCACTCCATGAGATGCCAAACAAGCTCCCATTGTGGACGTCCAGCAAAGAACTCCTCCCGACGCGCACACGGGTCTCCCATCGCGAGCGTGCGTGCTCGGGAGGTGTGGGGGTGGGCTGTTTCCCATCGCGAGCGCCTCCCCCCCATAAACATCTCCGAAATCCATCTCAAGAAAGCTGCATCCTCGGTGAGTCTCCTTTACCATCTGTTTTCTTCGCGTTTCACCGCTCCTTAGACAAATCTAACCTCATTTATTGTTCTTGTTTGCATGAACACACGCTGTGGCATCTTCGAGACAGCGTAACCGGAGCTAGCGAGCTCAAAACTATGCGAAATCAGGTCCACTCCCTTCCTACTTCCTCTGTGACTTTGTCAATAGCTTCTGGGACTTGTTTGTGCTGTAAAATGCTCGAACTATCTGCGATTGTTGGGATATACGCATGCTGAAATTGGAATGTTGTTCGCTGCCGCATGTTCCTGACGTTTTCCAGCATAACTCCTTGCCCTGTGCATGGATTGATCTGTTTTTTCACTCCTTGGCTTCCTTTCTCGATGGAGAACAACTTCTCTGTTGAAACCTTTTTTAAACAGACTCGTTTTACCAATGTTTTTCCTCTTCGTATGCTGGAGAACGCAGCTGCCCCGTTCTGCGCATCCGCGGAATGTGCAGCTGCATTCCATCAGGCTTAGTTTCGACTGTACAACTCGGATTTGCTTAAAGCTACTTGGATTCATTTCCTTTTTGGCTATTCTACAACTTTCGTGCTTTAAGTTTCTCCATTTGACACTTGCTTGATCGAGTTTTGTTTGTTCGAAAAAGGCAGCCTGTTTCTGTGTATGAGTGGAATAGCTGCCTCTGTTTTTCGGACATAACTCGAACATCAAAGCTCCGTTTCACCTGAAATTTGTTGGAACGGATTTCTCTTTAAGTTTTCTAAAACTTTTGTGTTATACACTTTTTTGTTAAACATACACATCCTGGTCAAATCGCTGTTGGAGTGCAGATAGAACAGATGTGCTATCGCATTTCAGGGCAGATTCATACTAGTATACGAAGAAATTCGTATTTCTTTCATCGCGTGCCCAAATTTTACAAAATTAGCGTTTTTGAAACCATATTTGAGCCCTCTACAAATCTTATTCTTTGAGTTTTTGCTTTCGGGATCATCTGGTTAGTCTAAACATTCAGAAAAGACGAAGACTTCTAATGTCTTTTGCCCTTTTACGGCAGCATGAGTAGCTTGCGCACCAGATAGCGTAATTTACTCGTTTGAGTTCTGAATGGATTAAAATTGAACCGAGAGTTAGATATTTTAATTTACTACAATTTCTGTGTTTTACACTTTTTATTTTGAACAAGTTTAGCCTACAGTCAAACATGGTCAAACTTGATCTGCGGTGCTGGTCGATTGAAACACATTCTATTCGAATGTCTAGATTCTCCGCTACGCTGGCAGCAGACTACAGATCCATTTTTCCTAAAATTTTTCATCCTGAATCATGATTGAGTTATCTAGCATGTGACAAAATTTCATTTTTTTTTGACGAACGAGTGAGGAGTTATGAAATTTTCTTTTCTCATCATTCTGCTGGTCAGGGATTGCTTATGCAAGAGACTGAATTACATTCTTTGCTTTGTAGAACGAAATCCCGCCGTTGGATTCGTTTTAAATTTTATATTCTGATTTCTTATCAAGATATAGATCTGTAGGTTTTGATTTCACTTAGATCGGACGATTCTAAGTGAAGTTATGCTCTTATTCCCAAACCTCGTATGCTGCATTCTCATCTATGCTACGGCTGACTTTGCGTGTGCATAATTCACAATTTCACCGTTGGATTTTGCTGATATTTGACAAACATGCTTGTTATTAACCTGTTTACTTAATGTACGGTTAGATCTTAAATATTTTGACTTAGTTGAAACTTGTGCTCGTTTCTTTGATTTCGAATTGTTGTTTCGTACTTTGAAAATGAAAGTCAACTAATCACTCTTACATTTTCTTTGCATGTACACTGAGCACGCAATTTCGGAAGATCAACTCCAATCTTTCGAAGACCGACTTGAAGGCGCGCGTATCAAACCGCGTGGATCCACCCCGGCCTAAAAAACCGCGGGTTCGAAGACAAAGCGGCCCCAACCTTCAATCTAAGGTACAAAGGGGAGGTGCGGGCCTCCCCGAATTTCATTTTAACAGCCCACTTGTAACGGATTGCGGGCCCAAGTGTATAGGCCCGCAATCACCGCCCCTTCCCCGTCCTTTTGATCTAAATTATTGTCTGTGGTTGCGTGCGTGACTTAGGCTTTAGGTTTATACGTCGCATGCCTGGTTTTAATTCAACCAACCTAAATTCGGGTCCAAAGCCCGTTAAAACGTTGACAAGAGTCCGGCCCACTCCCGGATCGGGTCCAATACCCGTCAATCAAAAGTAACCTTTTCTTGGACAAATCGCCACCCTTTTCGCATGTGGTAAAGCACTAAGGTTAGTAAATAGGAATCCCCGAACCCAGAACTCTGATTTTTTCCGACTTAAAATCACATTTTTAAACTAAGTCGGTGGCGACTCCGAATAAGTTTTCCAAAGCTAAAACAAACCCCACTACCCATTTTTCGGAGCCATTTGGGGTGAGGTGACGGCTACTCGAGCCGCTCCTTGGGCCCTCCCCGAAATTCGCGAGTGAGGCCTTAACGCAGCCTTTCGCTCGCCGCCTCCAGGGAACTGGAGACGGTTGGCGAAACGCCCCGCAGACCCGTTCGCGAATCAAGGGAAGGCCCAACCCGGGGACCCTTTCCGCAGCGTCCGGCGTTCGAGCCGGAACGCCGACCGGAATGGGCCTCGGGGGAGCGGGCCCGGATCCTCGGGCTAGCCGGAACCGCCGCCGCGCGCCGCTAGGCCGGAAGGGCGCGCGCACAGACTTTTTCTTTTTCTGCATGAGTAATAATAAATTAGGCGAAAGCGGGATGTGCACCTATAAGCTTTATGGCTGATATGGTCATATTTTCATTAATGTTAATATTTTGTAAGTATTCCTCATTATATTTGAACATGTCGGGAAATAGATGAAGGAAATTGCCTAAATTTAGGCGCCAAACTCTTTTTTCTTCTTTCAGAGCGTTCTTGTGTTTCGCGGTATTTTGCTGCAGCAATGTTTTAAGAAGTTTTTCTTAAAACAAATAAAATTTTCGTTCTTTTATTTACATTGTTACTAATTAGCTTAGTATTGTATAAGATTGGATTTTCCCATGGCAATGCGGGCTCTATTCCCACGGACTACCATACCCATTAGCTGCTTAGGATTATTATTAGTTAATGTTCTAACAATACATATGCTAAGCAAAATTTTTATCGGTGATGAACTGTGTTGCTATATATATACACATCAATCCCTTCTCGATTACTACTTATTTATAACTGTTATATCCTAACTTATGAGCCAAATACATTTTGTAATATAGGATCTCAACCAATTATAATTAACAACGATAATTACTTGGAAGTAACGGATGCTATTTATTATTAGTTTGACGGAGTTCCCATCCATTCTTGGATGTTTCCCATTGTGAATGCAAAAATTTCTTTTTCATGGGTTCTCAATTCTTCTTTCCTTTTTTTTTCCTATAACCCCTTTTTCCTGTCGTCTGGAAGACTTGACTTACCATGGACCATGCCCCCCTCCTCCCCCACATCATCATATTGAAGCCAAAAGATGCAAAACCAACATTTAATTTGAGTTAAGAAAAAATACGAAGGGTCTCTACTCTAGAAGGTTTACTTTCACAGGGAAGCATGGGGTCAGATATTTCTCAAAGGGGGGAGTAGGAGCGAAAGGACAACATCATGTTATAACCAGCTAAAGGGAGATGGGAACATTTGGAATATATTCTTGGAGAATTTTTCAACAGAAGTCGGGGCGAGCGAGGTAGAGAATTTCTGAGGTGGGAAGAATGATATGACATTTGGGCGGACAATTTTCTTCAGCTTCAATTAGTGCGTGCAAGAGAGAAACGCTTTCTTGTTTTCAAGAGCACAAATATTGCTAATGAACTACAGGCCTGATCAGGCAGTTGTAACCAAGAGCATCAAACATGGAAGCACAGATTCAATGCTGAGTTATCAGCGAATGGGAAACATTGATCACGCTCAACAGCCGCTCTTCCGAGAAACCCCCGCTCCTGCTAATACATACATCACCCTTGCGAAAACGAAAGGCCGGATTGCCAATCACTCTCTGACTCAACCATGCCATCATTTCGCCTATCACTGAGCAAACCATTTTCAATTCTAAGAAGCCTAGTTTAGACTTTAGAGCATACAATGACATTTTTCTGCAGGGAAGACAGAAGACGCGATTAAATTGTATCTCCCATGTGAACAGGTTGCTCATTTCATAATTACGTGTGATTAGCATCTCACTTTCCGGCAGACTCAAGAGCGTTGGACTTCCTAATTGCCTAGTGCTACTAAGTAATTAACCCATCACAACCAAAATGATATTTGCTCAGCCCAACGAGAACCCACAGATCAACTCTCCCCTTTGGAACCTCAAGGGATATCACCCAATGCAAAATCCGGTAAATTCGTCGGAGGTCAAAATAGAACTCCCTGAGTAGCTCCTACAGCCGTCGCATTACTCTATTTCAACTAATACCAGCCTCATGACTGTGCTGCACCATATTTCCTGTAAATGAGCATGAAAGAGCTCATTTGTCATAAGACAGTGAAAGACATCAGAATGTGATGGTAATCATATAACAAGTCTAATTTCCAAAAGATCGATTCCCCATGTAAGTCATTAGTGAATTGGATATTTTTCCTTGTTAAGGGCGCGATAATGCACACATATACACCAACTCCTGCCTTTCTCCATAATAAGAAACACTTACATGGAATACAAATTGTTACTCAGATCGAATCGTACCGAAACATAATGTCGTTTATGATAAGCTCTAGTCCATCCTTTTCAGGATCGAATGATCGTAAGTTAATCGGTTCAGCTCTTTACTTCAATGAAACGTGATATTCATAGAAACGATGCAGTAACTACCCGTCTATTTAAACGATGCAGTACTCAACACAAAATTGATGCAATGAGTTTTACACATCATCTTCCCCGGCTTAAGCAATGTACTTAAAGAACCACAACCACAAATTGTATAAACAATAGTTATGACGAAGGTAGTGAATGATATGATCCAGTGTTTTTAAGGCGCTAAGGCGCACCCAAGGCGCAAACACTCCCTATCGCCTGAGGCGCAAGGCGCAGTGCCCAAGGCGCGCCTTTGCGACTAAGGCGTATTGTCTTTTTTGCTCAATGTTTCCTTGAAGATCGTCAACCAAAGCAGACAGGGCAAATAATGACCTATACAGTTAAGAGTGAAAAGGATGCAAGGTTCCTTAGGTAAGGCCACACAGCTGACAATACGAAATCAGAATGGGTATAAACTGCTCACTGACGAAGAATAAATAGAGAAAGAGGAACTGGGTTACAAAACAATTCACCCATATTACAGTATAGAACAGTTCGACCGGAAGAGGAAGCTGACCGGGGAAAGGAGGCTGACCGGGAGAGGACTGACCGGGAGAGGAGGGGCTGACCCGGAAGAGGACTGACCGGGAGAGAAGGGGCTGGCCCGGGAGAGGAGGGTTGACCGGGGACTCCGCTGGGAGGAGGAGGAGGTCGCTGGGAGGAGGAGGACGTCGCGGGCAGGGGGAGAATATCGCTGGGAGGAGAAGGATGTTGCTGAGAGGAGGAGGACGTTGCAGGTAGGGCAAACCAGACTCTCTATTTTAACTCTGGCGCCTTAGATGCGCCTTGCGCCCTAAGATGGGCGCGCACCCGGGGCGCGCCTTTCTTACGTCGCATACCCGACGACGTTTAGGGCGACCAGGCTACGCCCCGCACGCCCTAATACCTTAGGCGCGTCTTTAATAACACTGATATGATCTCTATATTAGCCTCTCAAACGATGCACCTCGACTTATTTCCATTTAGATTCCTCCAACCTCTTCAATATTAACAAACTCCCTTGACAAGTAAACTTCCCGATGAGCTCTTGAAAATTCCTAATAATATTCCCTAATGCTGCCACCTCAAGCACCATTTTCCCTAATCATAACAACAAGAGTGTGTACAATAAACATCTTGCCTTGCATTTTACAACCGAAGTTTTGAAAACTTTTGATATAACAATTGTTCACCATTAGCAACTACTACAACCATTGTGTATTAGTTCCAATATATTACATTCTCTTTGCTCTAAGTCGATCGATGAAATTATGCATCATGCCTGAATCGACTAGTATATTCAACAACCCATTTTTTACTTGCCCCACAACCCGCATCATGTTGTAGTGCAGATCTTGGCTGCCTCCGATGAGGATACACGGAGATAGTCGTGGAACTTTCTCAGTCACATAGCTCCATTGTTCCGTCATCCAACAAATCTTCAACTTCATATTCCTCTCTATCATGTCAATGGTGATCATAAGTAATTATGTTGGTACAATAATGCCCACTAAAAGGGCGTGAATTAGTGATTGATCCATCCAGATAGAACTTTGAACAACTAATAGATTGATTTAGGATTACAGAACATTGGTTTAAGATAACATCCGAAGCGATATGCCTTAAATTGATTTTAATCAGCGGAAGCTTGATTTGTAAAGTCAACTTCAGAATGTGAGGCTAATCATACTAGCCGTCCGGTTGAGTTTGAACTTTTCCCAATGCCAGCGTCCTCACCTGCTCAGCTTCGCTCGTCAAGACTCCCTTTCTCGACTTCAATCAACAAGTCTCCTGCTCGCGTTCATTCACTGAGGCTAGGCCGACCCACCAAGACTTTTGGACTGCTCCGATTCACTCAAGGAGACTACTTTTCAGTTTCACTAGTTGTGGCCTGGCTTCACTTACAAAGACTTTTGTTCAGTTATACTTAGGAAGACTTCTGATCGACTACTTATCGTGACTTTTTGCAGAACAAACCAATACAAAATGTTATGTTAAGTACATCCGAGACGGGACCATTCTCTCCTGCCCACAGCAAAACCCAATGATGTTCCTCATCAACATTCTAGGTGATTCCAAGTATTCTTTCAAGTCATTCTATGTCCGACACGGATTCATCATGGACAACACCTTTTGCGGCCCGGGATGCTCTTACGACGGACTCAAACTATTATCGAATCGGTGTTGTTCATGTAAGGGAAAACATCATAGTTAAATAAGAAAGGCAAATCTTTTAATCAGCAGCGTCCATATACCATACCTCTACTAATAATAGCCCTTAAATGTCAGATATATAATTCACATGGAATAATGATTCCTGCAAAGGAAGAGCAAGCACAGATGACGTCTCCCTCGCCGTTGAGTTTGAGTTTGTGGTGTTGCTTGGCCTAAGATACTTTTGTGTACATTGCTGAGATGACTTACAAAGAAAGGAAAACAAGAAAATAAAGGAGTGAGTCGAATAATCAGTGGGAGACCGATAATTCACCAAGTTGGTTGTTATCCATATTGCTGGAAGCCAACATGGTCCTTCAAGGGTTGAGATGCCTTAAGACTGCTTTTGTGATCTCCCATCAGGTCATCGGAGAGAAGCGGCTTCGATTCATAAATGTCAGAGATGGTGTCTAGTTCAGGACCTCCTTCTCTATCCATGGCTCCATCCTGTAAGGAGTGATGATGATGATGATCTGGAAGCTGAAGGTCATCATCGGACCAGAGAAGTGGCGACTTGCCGGTGGACGCAGTGAAAGGAGTAGGAGATCTCTTCTTTCCGTAGCACATGTGGTGTTGGTTGATATCGCCAGGAGTGGCGTAGGCCACTTCGTCAACGCTGTTGTGTTGGAGATCAAGCGAATCTCCGCTGTAGATGTTGAGGTCCTGGAAATTGGGCGAAAGGAAGTTTAGACCAGATACCATGACGGTGGATGGGGATAATTGTTGATGACCGGCTGCAGCTTTGAGCACATTTTCGGAGGCAAGGGTCCTGCAAGCCTTCTCTAGGATGGACTGCATGTACTTCCCTTGAGCTTCAATCCTCAGCTGCAAGTGCCTCTGGACCTGCAGGAATAACAGTGATCACGCCAAATGTCTTCCATCCAGAGCACCACCAAGTAGGGAGGGCGACGACGTCATTATCATGCCAAGTTCTGATCAGTGTTTTACCTCAAGGTGTTCATGGAACCTTTTTTGAACCTGGATCTGCATTCTGTTCCCGTGAATCCAATTAGTAAAAAACTTTAAATTCGAATCCATAAAAGAAAGGAACTTCCCCATGATCGTTCACAGCGGAACATAGAATTCGGAAAATCAAGCCGCAAGAGTTCATACGTCCCAAAAAACCCTAGCCTTAATTTTGTGAGTAGAATCGAACTCGACCATATATATTGACTGATGACATCCGTATAATGAATGGAGTAGAGTTGAAACTGTAAAACCAAAGGAGAAGAAAAACAGAAGGGCGGAGAGACGCACTCGTTCATGGTGTGGGCCGTCATGTCGGAGGAAGAAGCCAGGTTCTTTTGCCGTTCCAGAGCCGATGCTGCCATTTTTACATGTATAGACAAAAGAGAGAGGGAGAGGGAGAAGCGTAAGGTCGTTGGTCGTTCCAAAAGCGGGGGTTGCCGGCAGCTGCCGGCACCCCCCTTCCCGGAAAGTAGAGGACCTTAAAAAGAAGAGATTGCTCAAATCGCTCTTTTATCTCTTACCTTCCTTGAGGGAGTGGTCGATGAACTCCTTGTGGGGCTGCTTTCCCAGCCTGAATTTCTGTGATCCACACACACAAAAAAAAATAGAAGAAAGATTGGCCATGTTGTTAAGGCAAAGAGAGACAATACAACAAAGGGAATAGATTTACTTCCTCGAAATGGAAAATTCAAAATAACATCTCGTTGAGCAGGTAGAATCTGAACATAGGGCACTTAAAAACCCAAACTCGTAGTTAATCAGAAAACGGTGGCCGTGCACGGGGATGCCGAAGGGAAGGGTAAGTGGCGGCTAGGGTACCTGGAGATGGCTCTTGAGATGGTAAAGGGTGAGGCCCTTCACACCCATCACTCTCATGATCGTCTTCGGGGTTGCCTCTGCAAAATTTGCCAAATATAAGAGAAAAAGTTTATGCTTGATAAGAAAAAAAAAAAAAAGGAACGGCAGAAAAGGAGGAGGAAGGAGGAGGGGAGGGAGAATCACTATCGGGTCCTCCTAGCTGTGTGACGGCATCGACGAATCGTTCATGGAGCTCGACCGTCCATCTGAGGCGTGGCTTGGGGTCAGTGGTGAGTACAAGTCCGGAATCCCCCTGGATGCACATCGGCCTCTCGTGTGTATTCACAGAAGATGGCTTCTTGGCATGGAACATCCTCACTTTCTATCCCAACAACACCTCACACACACTCTCTCTCTCTCCGCGTCGACCTAAGGAGGAGGACGAGGACGAGGAGATGGCGAGAATCAAAAGGAACAAATGCTCTCAGAAGAGCAGTGTAAGAAATATAGGAAGGGTTGGTGGTGTTCCTGAACACGTTGGTGAGTCGCTTTATTATTATTAATTATTATTATTATAAAGCACGCACCCCCCCCCCTCGCTTTTTCATGTTCCAAATCTTATTTATTCAGCCTCTCAAGCCCTCCTCCCTTTTTAAAAAAAAAATTAAATTAAATGTTGGCTAAGTGATATTAAACTTTGAGTGTCATTTAATCAATTGACTTGTGTTTGAATACTATAGCACTTCTCCAAAGTCACTTCAGATATAAATTTATAAAATTGAATTAAAATAATTAACTAATAATTTAAAATTTGATACCTTTAATCTAATATTACCTGTTTTGTAAAAGGAAAGTTTCTTTTATAAAAACTTAGTCGTTAAATTTTACGTGTTTAAGTTTTTCGTGATACTTTTTCTTATTTTTAAAATCAATTGTGAATTCAGCAAAATAAGAAAAAAGAAAATAACTTTTTGTCTGACTCGATTTCATCCCCAATGTCTGGAAGTTGACTCAGGGCAAAGCTCGATTCCGACAATGATTTAGACAAGTTGAGAAAATGGTAATGGAACCTTGGTAGGAATAAGGTTTCCCTCTTTCATTACAAACAAAACTGCCATTTCGTCATCAATATAATACCTAAATCCTCCCCCTTTATCATTTAATTGTTTTGTTCATCCCAACGCTTTGTCTTGCCTGTTATCGTCTTCTTTTTTAATTTCGTATCTCTTATTTTACCAACAGACTAAATTAATCAAACAGACTTCTTATCACTTTTTTTATGATTTATCAAAAAAAAACAAATGAGATTATAATTCTTTTGTTATGATTAATCTACCGAGAATTTAATTTCAAATGTAATTTTGTACGGGAAATATTCAACTCAGGGACGGTTCTTTTTTTTTTTTGCATTTATGAATTTTATTAAAAATGTATGTACTGAATAAGTGGCATCGTAGCCTTCTTTGCTAAAAATACTTGTGAATTGGAAATCATAATTGTTTTAGAAATATGACAAAAAAAAAATGGTATTTTGTATCTTTTATTTGAAAATAGGGACGAAAAGGAAACGGGGTGGGTTAAGGATGTTTTGATGTCTTGGTCGTCTTTGCTTTGCTTGCTCAATGGGGGAATAAGTTCCTTTCTTCTTTAGCTATAAAAAAAGTGATATTCCCCCCCTTCCTTCTTTTTCTCGATGTGTTCAGTAATTTGTGATCTTCAGTTTACAAAAGTAAGGATGAGGCAGAGTTTCTCGTCCAGAAACAAGACCAAAACAAAAAAAAGAAAAGCAAGAAAGTTGGCTTGGAGGTTGAGGCCGAGGGATGTCAGCTTGAATTGTACGCATCTCTCACCCCCTTTTTCTTTTCCTTTCTTTTTTTAGAGGGGGGGAGTGAGCGAGCGAGAATTTATTCCTCCCTTCCCGAATGCATATATTCTTATTCTCCTGGATGTTTTTGAAGAAGGGGGTGTGTCATGCCCCCACTCCCTTTTTCGAGTCCCCACCACCATTTCCACAACATGATCCGATCATCATCGGAACCATTGGGTTGCGGCGCAGCGTCCTCTCCACGCTATGACCAAGTGTCAGAGACGTCCCAATCCCAGAGATTCAAGACATGGAGAAAGCAAAAGGTGCCAATAGAGAGGCAAAAAAATTTTTTGAAACCAAAGAGGACCTCGAAAATCAACCATTGCGTTTCCAAAACCACCAACAATGCCAAGCAACAGCTCCGAAAGAGCGCATCAGGGCCCAAACACCCTGCTTATTCAGCTACTTATTTTGACCGACACAACGTGCTCTGATACTCGACGGCATGTTCCCAAAGCAGCGATAGATTCTGTTGGAGCATTGGGCAAGTACCCATCCCAAACCCAAGAAGGGCCTGACACGGCTTCCTTCCAACGAATAAGCAGCCGGCAGCTTCAACAATTTTGCGCAGCAAGCAACTTCCTTGAGTTAAGTACTCATATTGCCAAGGCATACGTACTTCATCTGCAACAGCAATAAACCATCAGATGCTGAAACCAGGAAATAGCCTTTTGTTTTTTTGTGGAAGCACAACGGTAGGTAATTATGGATGATATAAAGGACGTTGCCATAACAACTCTAGAAAGCCCAGCCACGACAAAGACAACTCTAGAAAGTATATTAGCCCAGCAAACTGCAATGTTTTTGCTGATTTGTTTACGATCGAAACACTTACTTCCATGTACTCTTCCATCCCATATTTGGAGCCTTCCCGGCCAAGACCAGATTGTTTGACACCTCCAAATGGAGCCACCTACAACCAACACCATCAAATCCCAGAAACCACAGGATATAACCTTCTTTCCGAGCTGAGTTTAATTCATGAGAAACTATGTGAACAGCAGACTAACCTCCGTGGAAATTATCCCTTCATTAACACCAACAATACCATATTCAAGAGCCTCAGTAACGCGCCAAGAACGTTTCATGTTTTCTGTGAAAATGTATGCAGCCAGACCTGCAGTGATTGACATAAAACATCGATAAGTTCTATGGTTCCTGAAATACATACTAACAGATGCAACTCGACAGAGGGGCCATCGACAATAGTGTGGCCCCACCAAACATGCACACTGATGGAAAACTAAACGCCGCCAACAAAGACCATGCACCTTGGGCCTCAGAGGAGATTATATCCTATGTAATGAATTAGATGCTGGACTAAAAATTGTTCTCATAAAAGTTTGTTCCCAGCATGATAGTACCAATTCCATAGTTGAGGTCACACAAAAACGCTGGCCAACATAAGCCAGTAAAGAAGAGCAGCAGTGCACAAAGCAGGACCACTAAAGAAACATCAATCAGTCAACATCCTGACAAGACAGGCGATAAGGAGATCAGTTCAGCATTACCAAAAAAATAACATGTTAGGGTAAGCCGAGAGATGTGCAACCAACAAAGAATAAGGAAATCTGTACTCCAAAGGGATGAACGAAAACAACAAACACCTGCATTAGTGTCATTAGCCCTTTGGATGACCTCCTCCTCAGTCTTGAAACTCAGAAGGGGTGCTACAGGTCCAAAAATTTCCTCCCTGAAATAGGAGATTAGGGCAACCCATCGACCCAAAATTAGCAAAAACCAATAACAATAGAAAATCGTATGATGAATAAAGTCACTTCGTAACACAATAAACTACTCCCAGGAGTTTCTCTTCCATGTAGCTTGAGTAACAAGCATGCCAAGGTCACCCAACAAGTAGAGATCGTTGTAAATTAATACATGCGCTGTACTAGGAATTAATGGTCAACTATTAATAGCGATCCGGGACAGAATATTTTGGAGCAGCAGGATCTGAACTGTAGTTATTGCTTAAATTTACCTTGCCAGGGACATTTCACTGGTTACATTTGCAATAACTGATGGCTCATAGAAGGTCCTTCCAAGGCTATGCCTCTGACCACCAAGAAGAACTTTGGCTCCCTAAAAAAAGTATCCTCGAGTAAATATCGCTTAATATGGGATGAACAGAAAGCACTGGAAAAAACTGGGTCCCCACAATTACAAAACTGAACTACTATTGCAAGAAAGTACAAAAAAAAACAGCACTTCCCTGCAGAAAGCTAAAATAATATTGGAAAGCATAATTGCAGGTATCTGTTATAAATTGGAAAAAAGGTGTTGTAGACGTAGTTTTTCACAAATAATTTTTTCAAGGTAATTTTCTGACAAGTTAGAGAAGTGATACAAGTTGCAACAATCAGCGGATTCTAAACAAATCAAATCTAAGACATATGACAGAAAGAAAAGCTGAGAAATAAGAATATACTCGATTTGACTATTTTGGATTGGACTACATTTGATCTTTACAAAAATACCAATTCCGATTTTAGAGAGTGAAATAAAAGAGCCTTCGATATAAAAGTGACAGACCTTAGAAATGGCATCTTCGACGAATGTTTCGACCTGCCAAACCCAAACAGACGAGTAATGACTCCATTTGTTTGTTCATAGCCACCTCAAAGGAACAATCCAGGTGACCAGAGAAAATCTAACCTTATGTAAAGCAGCGTCATTTATGAGGGGACCCTGAGAACAAGAGTAATCAATTCAATATCAGTCAGAACAGAATAGGTATCAATGAGAGGGCATTATGCCAATGAAACATCCATGTCCGCCATCTTTGAGATCAATAGCAATAACAGAAGGAGCTATCACGGTGGCATATAGAAACTTAAACTTGAGAGTGATATACAGGCAGTGCCCATACCAGGACAACACCTTCGCCAAAACCCTCTCCGATTTGCAATTTTTGGACAGCTTTAGTGAAAGCCTCGGCAAACTTCTCATAGATACCTGCAGAAGATGCCAGTAGACGAAGGATTATTTATTTATGAGTATGAGACGGCCAATAGGACAATGATAATTAATACAGATCATCGGTCTAATACGAACAAGATCTGTTAACTTCATATTGCATCATAATTCAGGCATCAGCAAACCACTAGAGGTTATCAATTTCTTACCTTCCCATCAATGAAAAAAAAGAACAGATTATACCTTTTTGTAGCTATTTATGTTTCTTTTTGTACTACAATTGAATCATGATTAAAATAAATAAATAAGAAAAACAGTGCTGCTGAATATGACTTCACCAAACCTTCCTGCACGAAGACCCTATTTGCACAAACACATGTCTGCCCCGTATTCCGAAACTTTGCAGCAAGCTGGAAGAATAAAGTTATTGCGAAATAGTTGGTAAGTTGTGTGTGTAACAAAAGGAAGAAATGAAGGCTAATATCTGAAATAATAGTGGTATTATAACAGCTTTGTTTTCTTTTCTTTTGTTTAATGAGTCTATTTCCTTATTCCTTCATCCAATATTTATCTTTCCACCCTCAAATTCAATAACAAAGAGAAGTTCAGCAATTCACTGTCAATTAGAATAATGCCAAAAGTTTTTCTTATTTAAACTGCACACAGAAAGTGTACTTAGATTATCTAATTAAAAACCAATGCAGTAATTGATCCAAAAAACAATGAAATCAACAATGGCTGGCTACATACTGTTCCTTTAACAGCCACATCCACATCAGCATCATCGAATACTATGCATGGGGCATTACCCCCAAGCTCGAGAGACACCTGAATTAGTGGATAATTAGTTAGTCCATGGGGTTAATAAAAAAAACTGTGCATCGGCAATGACTCAAACATAATAACTTTGTACCTTTTTAACTGTAGGAGCTGAACCGGCCATCAATTTCTTTCCCACGGCAGTTGAACCCGTAAAAGTAATTTTTCTCACCTGCCAAAAGCCAGAGAGATTTTCTGATACTCTCCATGTTGTCTCTCTTTTGTACAAGAAGATAATATGTGAAATGAAAGAAAAGAATCAAGAGGACCTGGGTGCTGGCAAGCAATGCTTCTCCAATAGCAGGAGCATCTCCCATAATCACGTTCAGTACACCCTACATGGCCCACAAATTTTGTTAACACAACACCAACCTAAGTGAAAAGGGAGAATAATTCCTATAGCTTCCTGTCTAAAGACGAATTTACTTAATCAAGTAGATGATGCATGGAAAGTAACGTGCCATGCGGAATGCATGTTACAGGAATCTGAAAGCACTCAATCCTTAATCCAAATAAAAAATTCACCATTATCATGAATGTAAGTTCGACGCAGAATAGTTACCGGAGGGATTCCAGCTCGAACAGAAAGCTCAGCAGCTGCTAGAGCAGTAAGAGGTGTGAATTCTGATGGCTTCACCACAATTGTGCAGCCACAAGCCAAGGCAGGGCCAACCTGGCAAATAGTCGCAGAAGGTATCAAAGCAAAGTTTTCCACAATTCTCCATGGTTCCCAAATTTTTAAACTTAGACCCACTACTTCTAAACATTGAACTTAAAATCCTTCTTCAATGTTTTGCTCTTCGTACTTCAGGTCCAGTAATTGCATATTCTTTTATATAAGATTCATTTATGATTAGAGAAAAAAACTAGAAATTCAGCTTCTCGAGAAAAAACTTTGACAGGGAGCATTGCATAAAGAAATTTCAGGCAAACTGTATATAGATGACATACCTTTCTGGTTATCATAGCCAATGGAAAATTCCAGGGGGTGATAGCTCCGACAACACCAACAGGCTGTGAAAGTAGAAACGTAACAGTATTAATACTAAACCAGTAAATTTTGACCATTGTCAGTCTTCTTTTGTTTATGTTCCTTCCAGTAAAATTGCTTATTACTAAAAATTTATTAAAATTTATCATCATTAATCAAACAGAGGAGACGGAACTGCACAGTGCCCACAAAGCAAGTGTAGTCAGTTTTTTTACTATCGCATCCATGTTTCAAAGAAAACAACCAAGAACCCATTCAAACATATCGCAACAAGTTCCGAATCTAAAAAATTACCTGCTTCAAGATGAACAATCGGCGATCAGGAAGTGGAGCAGGAATGATATCACCATAGGCACGTTTTGCCTCCTCTGCATAATATTCTATGTAACTTGCTCCATAAACAACCTGTTCCGATGTGGTGGTAATAATTGTAATTGCAAACTTCAAGAAGGTAGCAAAAGAATTGGCAGCGGTTTAAAAATGAGCAGTTGTATGCACCTCGCCAATGGCTTCCTTTAGAGGTTTCCCTTGCTCCAAAGTAATCAGTTGGGCAAGCTCTTCCTTGTGAGCCATAAGCAAATCATACCTAATAATACACTCATTAATTAGATCCCATCAAAATGTATTGACTAAGAGTTTAACAAAAAACAATTAATTCGAAAAAAAGAAAACCGCGACATGGGCAGTAAATAGGCTGTAAAAATAACTTCCCAGGCAGTATTATTTCTACCATTCCCAACTATCGCATACACGCTTCATTTGCAACAGGGATCAGAGGGGGACATACCACTTCTTCAAAATTCTGCATCTCTCTACAGCAGTAAGTTTGCTCCAAGCTGGAAAAAGTAGAAGATCGTCATATACTGAAGAGATAAGCAAATGAGAGAAAATGACTAACTATTTCAATATTCAGCTTCGATGCATAATTGATTCACTGGTTTCAATGAAAAGAGAAACCCCGGGGGCATATTTGCCTTTTACCTGATGCTACTTCCATGGGAGGAGTGATCTAGAAGTTAAATATGGCATAGGAAGATCTTACTCTTAAATGCATCATAGGCAGAGGATATGGCATCATTTGTCTCCTTGGTACCCATGCAGGGGACTTCCGTTATAAGGTCACCAGTTGCTGGATTGAAAACCTGTCAGACATCAGTCAGTAGGTGAAAAATTATGCCCGAGAGTGGCAACCGGATAAATTAGAGAAGAGGATTCAGGCAATGGTGATCCAGTCAAAGACACCTTGACAGTCTTGCCATCATAGGCATTGGTCCACTTCCCTCCGATGAAAGCCTGGCTCTGAAGAAGACCGGAGCTTTGTAACTTGGAGACAAGACTCTTAGCAGCCATGCTTATCTGAAGTTCATAAATCCGGAGCAACCCAATACATGAGATATTAATGTAAACAAAGAAGCAGATAAAAAGGGATCGACATCAATCATAGGCAGACAGACAGGTAGACTGTGAGGTGTGTGCATGAAGGAAGCACAGAATGGCCAGTTTAGCGGCA
This sequence comes from Melastoma dodecandrum, assembly GCA_029817715.1. Lineage (NCBI taxonomy): Eukaryota > Viridiplantae > Streptophyta > Magnoliopsida > Myrtales > Melastomataceae > Melastoma > Melastoma dodecandrum. Next base: position 6,164,009 of record JARUPY010000465.1, on the reverse strand, counting down.
ACCTGAACACACACCCTCCCCCCCCCCCCACGGGCTCCCACACACACAATAATCTTAAGGGCGGAGAAGAAAGCGATGTAGCATGTAAGCAGTAAACGACGATCTACACAGGCGGAAAAGAAGGCCACAAGCCCCCAACCCCCATACCAAAGGAAAATGGAAGTCGAGTAGAGCTGAAGTAGAGTACTGATTAGAAAAAAAGAGGCAGGAGAACAAGGGAATCGGGAGGGTATTGGGAGCAAATATATAGAGAAGAGGGAAGTAGTAGAGAGGGATTGCCTGTCGAGTGTGCAGAGAAGGCGATGAAGAAGAAGGGGGCATGTAAATGGAGGAGCGAAGGAAGGAGCAGCACATGTACTTCCAGGAGGGGGACCCACCAGCAGCAGCTGCAGCTGCAGCAGCGTTCCAGCCTATCCCTGGGCCCATCCCCCTCCTCCCCATCACCACGATCCTCGTCCCCATCTCTCTACCCTACTCACCCCGCACCTTCTTCCCCCTTCGCTCCCTACCAATTCCCCCCTCGCCTCCCCCCTCCTAAAATTTCCACACCAAACCCTTTTACCTATCGGACACGCCCCCGCCCCCCACCCCAAGCTGCTAATGAAGCTTCCCAGTCCGCCCTCACTCTTTTGTCCCCTTTCCTTCCTCGCCTTCCGAGAGTTTTGATTTTTTCTTCTTTTTTTTTTGTACTTTTTAAAAACGATTACGTGATCAAAATATAATCGGATCGAGTTGATAAGGATGATTGTCAGTGAGTTTACCATTGCTTTAGGAAAAAGAAATTGTTAAAAACTATAAAAAGGTTGAAATTTCCTGCTTTAGATACTTATAGGGATTTTAGTCTCAATTAAAATCACTACTTTGAAGTAGCCACGTGATATAAGTATATGTACACAAATTCTTATGAAATCGCTCCTTCTACCGATGTTTCAAGTCACGAATGAAATCGCGATATGGAGTAGCGAGTTCCCACATAATAGAGGCCTTCCTTCCAAAAATTCCACTAAGTGTGAAATTTGCTCTTTCCGTTAGGAATTCGCTTCTCCGAAAGTCGCTAATTCAAGTAGTGATTTCCTTCCTGGATATTTAAATTAAGGCCAAATTATCCGATTTATCATAAACTATTCCGATTTTTTCCAATTTAACCTATCGTTTGCATAATATCACCATATATCCTAAACTTTTATCGTTATTCCATATTTATCCTCCGTCAGTCGATCGACTAACGGAGGTTGACGTGGCGAGTACGTGACGAGGACGTGGCGGTAACGCCGTTAGTCGCAAAGCGAACGGAAAAGTAATTGTCATAATCGTCATCAAATAAATTTGTTCGTTTCAATTAAGTCCAAAATTCATTAAATCCTAAATAATCGGACATACTCTAATTCCCACAATCGATCCCCCCGACCTCCTCTTCATACAGCAGCGCCAACCTCCTCCACCCCCACCCGTCGACCTCCGCTTCTCATTAGTCCTCGACCGCGTCCTCCTCCCCCACCCCCTACCTCCTTTTCCCCTATCCGGACCTCCATTTTCTCCTCCTCTTCCTCACCCCAACCTCATCTGCCCCACCCCCTACCGCTTCCACCATCTCCGTCAGCCATAGGTGTAGGAAGAAGAGGACTCAGACGTGGGGAAAGAAGAGGAGGTCGGGCTGGGCAAAGAGAAGGAGGTCGGGCGAAGGAGAAGAGGACCCGAGGGTGGGCGAAGGGGAAGAGGTCGAGCGTTGGCGAGCATGGGCGAAGGGGAAGAGGTCGGGCGTCGGTTGTGGCCGAGCGTGTGCGAAGGGGAAGCGGTCGGGCTGGCGTCGGGCGTGGGCGAAGGGGAAAAGGTCGGGCGTGGACAAAGAGGATGAGATCGTAGATGGTTGGAGGAAGCGGAGGTCGGGATTTGGGGGAAGGGGGGAGGTCGGAGACTGTGTGACGGAGCAGTTGGGATGAGGAGGACTTCGGGGGTTGGGAGGAACAGGTTGTTGGGGGGAGACCATATTGATTTGGGAATTCGAGTTTTTAGATTTGGTGAATTTTGGACTTAATTAAAATATTGACATTTATTTGGGGACGATTATGACAATTACTTTTCCGTTCACGTTGCGACTAACTGTGTTACCGCCACATTCTCGCCACGTCAACCTCCGTTAGTCGGTCGACTGACGGAGGATAAATATGAAATAACGGTGAAAGTTTATGATATATGGTGATATTATACAAACGATAGGATAAATCGGAAAAAACCGGAATAGTTTAGGATAAATCGGATAATTTGGCCTTAAATTAAAGACTTAAATAAAAATATAAGTTTTTATTTTTAAAAGGAGATCGCTACTTGAAATAACATACTTCTTTTAAAAAAAAATACCAAATTATCAAATATATCATAAACTTCGATACTTTTTTCGATTTAACCTAATATTTGAAAAAATATCATCTTACATCCCAACGTTGGACCGTTATCTCTACTATATCATTCGCTAGCTGTCCCCGCTTACGGAGTCCTAAGTGACGCTAATGTGGCAATTAACGTCGTTAATGCCACGTTTGATCTATTTTTTCTTCAGGCTAAATTATCAAATATATCTTAAACTTGGTCATTTTTTTCTAATTTAGCCTAACATCATTCTCTTGCATCCCAATCCGTAGCCGTCCCCAATACGAACAGATATTGTAATAAATTTTTTAGCTATTATGTATGAGCAAATTTTAGTTGTTCTAATTATAGTCAAAGTTAAATATTTTAAACATATCAGGATAACTAAAATTTAAGGACATGCCCACGCAAACACATTGTCATACATTATCTAATCAAACACACGGTCATTATCCAAGCAAATATTGTATAAGTATGTCAACATTGTTATTCAAACGCACAACTTCAAACCAACATTATTGAGATGTCAACTTTTTGGGGCTGGCATTCGAGGTTTAGGGTGGAATAGTGGTTGGGGATTTAGGGTCGGGGTGAGATTGTGGTCGGGTGCCGGTGTAGGATTGGTCGGAAGAATGATTAAAATATTCGTTAAGAGTGAGATTAAAATATATTTGGTGCTTAATTCGAGATTTATTGTTCAATTTGAGAAAAATTTGATTAAACGTGGTGCTGTCAGCGTTAATTATCGTATCAACATCACGCAGGACTCCGTTAGCGTCGACGGTTAATATAAAATATAATGAAAATAACGGCTCAACGTCAGGATGTAAGATGATATTTTCTAAATGTTAGGCTAAATTGTAAAAAATGTTAAAGTTTAGAATATATTTGATAACTTATTATGAAGAAAAATTGATTAAATGTAAAGTTGATGGCGTTAACTGTCATGTCAGTACCACGTAGGACTCTGTTAGCGGGGACGACTAACTGAGGATATAATTGAGATAACGGTCCAACGTTGGAATGTAAGGAGATATTTTTCAAATGTTAGGCTAAATCGGAAAAAAGCGTCAAAGTTTAAGATATATTTGAATATTTGGCCTTAAAAAAATCAATCTTAAATTTTTCTTCTCCAAAATTTCACACGCCTCATGTGAGAAATCGCTATTTCTTTCGTAGTTTATGACCTCGTTGTTTAAAGTAGCGTTTTCATGAGAATTATGTACATAAACATCAACTTGCTTATTCTAGTAGCGATTTTAACCGAGACTAAAAAAATCAGTACAAGTAACGAATTCCTTCACGGGACAAAGTTACCAGTAGCGACTTAAGAAAAGTAAATAAAAAATATCAAAACTATTGGCGCATGTAATTGATAATTTTTTTTTTAAAATCACCTGTTCAAAGGAACAAACATCGATTGTCTGTCTCAATAATTGATTTCTCTTTGTCCGAATGGCAGCGTTGACGTGGTGGGTAATCAACAAATCCAAATATATTAGAATAATGGAAGAGCACCAAGTGGGGTCAATCAAAGATATACATTTGTTGCCCATCAAGAAAAACAACGAAAGATAAAGTAGAGAGGATATGTCCCCCCCCCCCCCCCCCCATATTAATTGGGATTAGTTGACAAAAAATAATAATCAAATACGAAGCTCGGATAAATATCCCGTCCCAATCATTCATTTAATGATTTGGTTTGATTTAATTATCACCTAACGTGTCAATTACCATTACATCTTACTAGGTAAGAAATTCACGGCATCTTTCATATTTTTTCTTGAAAAGTCACAACTGCTCGATTATTGGAAAGAATTGCGGTCACGAAAATGAGTCCTAAATCCTCAAGAAACCAAACAAAAAAAAAAAGGAAAACGTATTTACTACAATGACAGCAAAGATGAAGAGGAAGAAAGGGCCCTCATAATATTTTATGAATGTTATGTTGATCGGGAATTATCAAAATAAAGTAATAATTTGCAAATAAATTTAAGCATAAACAAAAATAATCGTGTTACATATAGTTCATTATGCTCAGTAACGTGTTGCACAACGATGGATGCATTTGTTTATGCGGACGGACATACCCACGTTCATGTGAACAAATAATATGTCAGCGGAGACTTATCGTGTAATTAACTACGCATTGATATGGTAAACACGTCTTTCCGAGGAACCATCCGCCTATCGGTTCCGTCCAAAAGAAGGCCGGTTTCGTGAATTTGAAATGAACTTATTGATGTTGTAATATGTCATTTCCATTTATTCATTTGTATACTAAAATTGTTCTGAGTATAAAAAGAGATATATGTTCGCGCACGAAACGGATCACGTTGGAAATATTTGGCAATGGACTCACAGTAGTTATATTGTGGTCGCCAGTAAGAAGATGCACAATTTTATTGAAATTAAATGCAAGTCTTACAATCTTAATGAGTAAAGGAAACGGGGCTTACAGCCATTAAAAACGGAAAACAAGTGCAAGTATTGACAATGGCGTGGAAATCCGTGACGATGGAGAACTTGTGACGAAGGCCTCGGAAGCTCGCTCCGTCGGTGGTGGTCGCTGGCGGGAGGTTGTGACGAAGGCCCTACGAGCTCACTCCGTCGGTGGTGGTCGCTGGCGGGAGGTTGACGGCAAAGGCCCTACGAGCTCACTCTGCTGGTGGAAAGGGAATTGACCTATGAACCGGGTCGAGGTATCTAATTTCCTAAGGTTGACGAACAAACTTCAGTGTTTTTGGCTGTGTATGGTCGTCCCTTGTCTTGAAAAATTCCTCTGCTATTTATAGAGGATTTGTACGTGATTAACGCGTAACAGATAGGTCGTTTTGCAGATCGTGTTGTAGATCGTGATCCCTAATGTTGTGGGAGTGTCTCAACAACCCCCTTGATATATGGGATCACGTTCCTGGATATTTAGGATCAGTTACGATCTTTAATAAACGTGATTGAAAATGAATAAATTTATTTCAACCTTGTCGATTTGACTGAACTGTACGGACTACGATCGACTTGGTCGATTTATCCAGGGTTCCATCGACTTGACCCTACCAGTAGACCTAGCTACTGTTGAGTCATCTTGATTGACCATACTCCTTCGTTGTGAGTCGACCTAGTCGACCCCGTTCATAAGTCGACCTCGTCGACTTCGTCATAAATCGACCTAGTCGACTTCGTCGTGAGTCGGCCTAGACGACTACATCTTGGGCCGACTCGGAGTGTGACTTGAGGGATTACTGGGTTTTTGTTCTAAACCCAGGCCCAAAATTAATTGCCATGTCAACATAAGCCCCCCTTTTATGCTGGGTTGGCTATGCCGACTCAGCAGAAATCATACTCCATATAAAGGAGAGTCATCGTCCTTTTCCCGCACTTTTCTTCCTTGCTCAACACTTCTCCATCTTCTTCAAGAAACCAGAAACCCTTGCTTCCCAGAAAACTCTTCGTCTCCCTCCTCAAAACTCTCCCGATCCTTAAAAAGATGTCGACTTTTAAGGCTTTCGAGTTCCATAATCAGCGTGCGGGGCCAACCGGACCCGTTTCGGTCGTGGAGGAACAGGGGTCGGGCGTCACTCTCGGACCTATCCTGCCGGAGCGTCTTTTCCCGGGGACGGTGCCGCTCAACTATCTCGTCACTGAGAAGCCCATCCCGATTTGCCATCCCAACTCAACTGGGAAGGTCAGGGATCCTTCCTGTGTTTTCCTTCTGCATCCAAATCCGAGATGGTGGAATGGCTCGAGATGTGGGAGGAGCACTTCACAGAGAGGTTTAGAAGTCAGAAGATCTTGAGGTTCTTTAGGATGTCTGTGGCAGACAAGAACTGTGATCCTAGGGTTTGTTCGGCCATGTTGCCTTTCTGGAACTCGGCCGTCAACTGCTTCTATTTCCCGGAGGGTCCCATGTCTGTTACCTTGGCAGATGTGAAGATTTTGACCAGGTGCAAAATCAATGGCCTCCCTGTTCGACAATACTCTCAAGCAGGTGATATTAACCCCAAGGGCGCCCTTCAGTACATGGAGGTGGTGAACAGGCACCTAAAAATGGCCTCAGCAGGCAAGGAGCCAGATGAGAAGTTGTCGACTGAAGGTTTTGGCGCCCGGGAAGAGGTCGAGTTTCTCAGCACCTGGTTAAGCAAATTTGTTTATTGCTTCCCTGGGAAGAAGGTCAGCCATACTTCTTATGCAGTGGCCAACTTTCTGAGGGAGACCAATGAAGAAGTCTCTTGGGGCCCCTTCCTTTTGGGTCTTCTCTACCACGATCTGGACAGAGCGACGACTCAGATCAAGCCATTTCCAAAGCATCCAGCAGGAGGGTTGCTCTGGTTAGTTCACCTCTGGTCGGCTATGTGGATGCCAGGGTTGACTGGGTTCAAGGGCCCTGCTTCGCCCCTCGAGTCTGCTTATTATGGGGAGACCATTTTGGAGCAGTGCTGTCAGCGGAAGGATCAATGGCTTATGACATCGATCACTGGCCACATGAAGCACATCGTCGACTCCGGCAGGGCAGATCGACGCAACTGGACACCCTTTCCAGGCGGCAAGACATTTGCTCAGGAAATTAAGCTTCAAATTGCTCGGGGCTTCTGGAACGGGGTATTGACCCGCAGGGACCTACCAGTTATCTTCGACGGCTACCTGACCTTTGAAGCCTATAATCCTCAGCTGTGTGCAAGGCAGTTTGGGTTCATCCAGGGTGTAGCAGTTCCACTTGCCGACCCTACCGGTGGCTTGTGCGGGGACAGGATGAAGAGAATTGTGTGCAAGCCGATCGCCCCGAAGACCCTCGACTTGCTCAACAGCAAGGCGCAGCTCTCCCAGATGGAGTTCCCATCTGATTCTTCTGCCTGTTTCGCCACGCAGTTCTTCACTGTGCTGTGGTCGACTACCTATGAAGAGCTGCGGGCTTTGATGCATTTTTTGGAGGTCTCCAAGGAGCCTGATTTTTACCTAGGCGACGCACATATCAAAGCAAAAGGTAAAGACTTAACTTTACTTTAAGAGTATTGGGTTCTTAGTATTAATCGTGAGTTTTCTCCTTTTCAGGATCAATGATGCCTCAGGGCTCTGGAAAATCCAAGCCCAAAGCTCCCCTTGCCCCCGCTCCTTCCAGACTCAAGTCGACTGGCAGGGGGAAAGCTAAGGTGGCGAGCCCCAGGGAGACAGCCGCAGGTGATCCTTCTAAGGCTCGACCTAAAAATGCTCCAAAGCGCAAGGCGGTCGCGGCAGGAGATTTTGAAGAGATGCCATTATCCCAGATGAGGAGACTGGTGAAGGTATCATCTTCAGTGGCGGCTCCTCTTCCCAAGTCGCCGACTACCGCAGCGGCGACTTCTCCTTCGAAGTCGCCAGCAGCGGTGGCCCCACTCAGGTCACCAATGAGTTCATCATCTGCTGCGGTGCCTGCGACCTCAGCGACGGTCGATATCGCTCGAGGAGCGACTACAGAGGTATGACTCTACTGATTCTAATTCATCTTGAGCTTCTGTATCTAACCCGCACTATATTGCCTAGGGCGAAGCGTCAACCGGAGGTGGTGACCTGCCTACTCCGATCGCGTTCGAGACAGGTGTAACGGCTTCGATCGCCGAGGTGAGCTCGACTCCCTGCTAAGATATATTACTCTAGTTCATATATGAACCTTGGTTTTATTACACTCTACTCTAGGAAGAGCAGGCTCCTGAAGTCTTGCTACAAGAAGGAACCACTATGGTTCTAGTCGATCCTTCGATTCGGTCGACGCGAGAGGGGGCACCACCTCAGCCGATGCGAGAGGAGGAAGAACAAGGCGTTCCTTCTTCTTCAGTCCCCACTCCTGCACCACCAATGGTATGTGTTCTTCTTTCGCACGAGGCATGGCGTTGTTATCGCGATTCTAACCGCGACACTTCACAGGCTCGTCCGAAGAGAGTGAAGACGACTGCTGGTCGCAAGAAGGCTCCTACTCCCTCCACTTCTTCGGGCGAAAGTTCTGAGGATTTACTACCTTCAGAGGTAGGTATTCGATCGCATGGATGTGTCGACTTTTCGGGGTGTTGTGTCTTAGCAACATTTCATTTCTTATTCTGCAGGGTCCTGCTGCAGCGACCTCGACTAGCGACCCATGGGTGAAGCTTCACCAGGACATTGAAGAATTCTGCCAACTTCTGCTCATTGACCCCTTAAACGTCGACGAGTTTAGGAGGATGCAGAAGCTGCTGAAGGAGATCGAGACATCCCCTCGGGTTACGGACGAAATACTGGGGGCCTGCAAGAGTTTCAGGTCGACGTATTGGACCCGCTGGAGGGATTACTACGCCGACCTGCTCGCCTACGACTTGACCGACTCGAAGATTCAGTCGATCAATGAAGCTCGAGGGCAGGCCTCTAAAGCTGCACAGGACGCCCGCCAACATTTGGTCGATGTGCAAGAGAAGCTGACCGAGGCAGAGAGACAGATAGAGTTCTATACGAACCTGAAGAATGACCTGACTCGGCAGCTTGCGTCGATCAATACTCAAGAAATCGAGGAGCTGGAGGCCAACGCTGAGAAGGATAGAGAAAAGGTCGTCGACCTTTATGCCCAGCGAAACAAGGTGAACGCGAAGCGACGAGCTCGTAAATCCCTTGTCCTTGATTTCAGAGAAGTTGGCGGGTTATGGAGGCTAGACTTGTAACCAAAGAACAACGCAATTCCATTATTTTGCTTTACTGAACAAATCAAGTATCTTGTGTCTCGAATGAATTTCTGCCCACTACGCTAAATTCATTCTTCCAAACAGCGTTACTGAAGCCTAGCGCGATTTTCTTAGGAATTAAGCGCTTCCCAAATTAATGGAGTCCTTTGTCTTAGGATTTTATGATGAGCTTCCCAGATAGTCGCGCGGTAGGATTTAAGATATTTACCATTGACCTTCAATGGATGCCTATCTCCTTCTCTGGTCATAAGTCGATACGTATTAGATGAGTATGTCTCGCACACTTCATATGGACCCTCCCAATTAGGAGACCACTTACCCAGGACTTGGTCCTTTGATTTAAGAGGTAGGATCATCTTCCATACTAAGTCGCCCACTTTGAAGCGCTTATGGACAACCTTTTTATTATAGTGCCTAGCAATTCTTTGCTTATGTACCTCGAGTCGATCTATTACGTCGAGTCGCTTCTTTTCCAATTCTTCTAAAGCGAGGTACATTGCCTCGTCTTGCAAGTCAGGATGAGCTACCCTGAGCGACTTGTATCGAATTTCAATAGGTAGGACAGCATCTTGCCCATATACTAGCGAAAAAGGGGCTTCTCCTGTGCTGTCTCTCTTGGTGACTCTTAGAGCCCACAAGGTGTCTTGTAATAGTTTGTGCCATTCTCTTGGATTTGCACCAACCATTTTCTGAATGTTATTCTTTATGAGCTTATTAGTAGCTTCAGCTTGCCCATTCGACTGGGGGTAATAAGGTGTCGAATTAGTGATTGAAAAGCTGAACTCAGTAGCAAATTCACGCACCTTCTCATTATTGAAAACGGTGGCATTGTCTACTACAATATTCTGGGGAATCCCAAATCTATAAATGATGGAAGATCTGAGAAAGTCGATCACCTCTTTGTGGTCAATTTTCTTATATACTTGAGCCTCGACCCACTTAGTAAAGTAGTCAGTAGCGACTAGAATGTAGGCATCGCCTTTACTCGAGTGTGGATGAATTTCTCCGATTATATCCAGGGCCCAAGTCCTAAATGGCCAAGGCTTGATGACTGAGACTAAGTCAGACGCTGGGGCCCTTGTCACCGGACCATGTTTTTGACACTCTTGGCACCCCCTAGCCATTTCTATGCAGTTCTTTAGCATTGATGGCCAGTAAAAACCATGTCTTTGGATAGTCCAAGACATTTTGGTGCCAGATTGGTGAGACCCGCATAAACCCTGGTGAGTCTCCAACATAATTGGGGTCGCTTCGTCTAAGTCGACGCACCTTAGTAGGACTCCTGCTTTGGTCTTTCTGTAAAGTACCCCATCTATAAGGGTATACGACAAAGCCTGAGTCTTGATTCTTTGGCTCGCCTTTTGTGTTGGGTCGGAGAGGAAGTCGGTGATTGGCCTCCTCCAATCTTTATCGCTTGTCATTATGTTCAGAGTGAACGCGTCGCCTTGGGGAGCTAGGTGGGAAGCTATTTCTGGGATACAATCGCTTCCTCTTTTGGCCTTGTACCCTGAAGCCTTTTGGGCTAAGTCGTTAGCGATTGTGTTTTCTTCCCGGCCTACAAAGAGGAAAGTAATTGCTTCGAACCGTTTGACTAGCCTTTGAGCGACTTGATGATAGGGTGCGAGTTTCTCTTGACATAGAGAGTCGCCGTTCATCTGGTTAATAACCAGTTGAGAGTCTCCCATTACTCTGGCTTTCCTGGCTCCCAAGGCTAACAATTCCTTCAAGAGCGTGATCAACGCCTCATATTCGGTCGCATTGTTTGTATGAGTCGCCGACAAACGATATGCTAGGCGAACGTCCTTTCCTAGTGGCGAAAGTATATGGAGGCCTATGCCTACGCCGGATTTTGCCGAAGATCCATCAAACCAAGCTTGCCAGACATCCTCAAGGGATTCGTCTTGATCGATTAATGTAGATGGATCGTGGTTTACTAAGAAGTCGGCTAAGGCTTGCCCTTTCACCGACTGTTGAGGTTTGAAACGCAGATCGTATGCGGAAAGGACCAAGCTCCATTTACTAATTCTTCCAGTCAATAGGGGACTTTCGAAAAAGTATTTTATGATTGGAGACTTGGCAATAACATGAACCTCTTGGGATCCGATATACTGTCTCAGCTTCTTAACAGCATAAAAGACTGACAGGCATAACTTCTCCTTAATTGTATAGCGCTTTTCTGTAGCAGTCAATTGTCTTGACAAATAGTAGACTGCTCTCTCAGTTTTGTCCTCTGCCTCTTGGGCTAACATGGCACCGATGACTGATTCAGTCGCTGCCACGTAAAGCAGATAGGGCTTTCCTATCCGAGGAGGGGCAAGCACAGGCGGTTTCATTAAGTACTCCTTTAAGCCTTCAAATGCTTTTTGGTGTTCGTCGCTCCACACAAAATTTCCCTTCGCCTTTAGTAAAGTCGAGAAAATTTCTGTCCGTCCAGCGACGTTACCAATAAATCGCCTTAGATAATTGACCCTTCCTAAGAAAGCCTGTAACTGCTTCTTATTACTCGGAGGGTTCAATCTTTGAATGGCGTTCACTTTGTTCTGGTCGACTTCTATGCCACGTTGATGAACTAAGAACCCTAGGAAATGTCCTGCTCTGACTCCGAAGGCACATTTGAGAGGGTTTAGTTTGAGCTGATGCTTTCTCATTCGAATGAAAGCATTTCTAAGGTCATTAACATGTGACTTCTCGTCTTGTGACTTGACCACTATATCGTCTATGTATACTTCGACCGTTTTGCTAATCAAGGCATCAAATATAGCGTTCATGGCCCGTTGGTAGGTTGCCCCAGCGTTTTTGAGTCCGAATGGCATGACTACCCATTCGAAAATGCCTAAGGGACATCTGAACGCAGTTTTATGGATATCCTCCTCGGCTAGGAAGATTTGGTTATATCCTGAGAAACCATCCATGAAGGACATAATTTGGTGCCCTGCAGTCTTGTCGACTAAATCATCTGCGATGGGCATAGGGTACTCATCCTTTGGAGTGGCACGATTCAAGTCCCTGAAGTCGATGCAAACCCTAATCTTACCATTCTTCTTAATGACAGGAACTATACTGGATATCCATTCGGTGTACCTCGATGTCCTTATATATCCGGCTTTAAAGAGCTTTTTGACTTCCTCGAATACTGCTTGAGTGACTTCATGAGTCATTCTCCTCGGCGCCTGTTGGACTGGTTTAAATCCTGTTTTGATTGGTAACTTGTGTTCCACAAGTTGGCGATCTAGGCCAGGCATCTCAGTGTAATCCCAAGCGAAACAATCTTTAAACTCTTCTAGAGTAGCTTTGATAGAATGGAAAAGTTCTTTATTCATTGAGGAACTGATGAAAACAATTCGAGGGCTTGATGCCTCGCCTAAATTGACGCCTACGAGTGAGTCACATGGCATCATCAGTGACTCACGACTCTGGACACCACCTAAATCGGTGTCCACGTTATTACATGACCTAATTTCGAAATCGATGTTGCCTATCTGGCATCCTACTTTCCTAGTCATCCTAACATGCTTCTGAAGTCGCTGTAGGATATCAGCGACTGCATGACCTTTCTCCTCACTGTCCATACATCCCTTCGTGCAGGAGTCTATCGGGCTCCAACTCCGTCGCAGTGCTCTCCTGGCTCTTAGGCGCTTCTCCCTTGTTGCCGCTTGGGCTGTTGTTCGTCTCGCCTCCAACCTTGGTCGTGACTACCTCCTGGAGGACCTCGTCCATGTCCTTGTCTGTGAAGTCGGGCCCCCATCCCGTTGGCACGATCGGTCCTTCGCCAGGCTTGGGGTGGGAGGTGCCATAGCTTACGATGAAGTCGAACTTCCCAGAAGGTTCACCTAAGGGTCCGACTGTGGGGTCTCCCAGCTTGTAGCGCTGGTCCAGAGTAAGGTCCTTGACTGTCTTACACGTCTCTGCATGCAAAATACCCTTGTCACAACAGGAGTATTCATCAGCCTTAACGATTTCTATTTCGGAGTCGAGCCATAAGATTAACTCCCTATGCAAAGTAGACGGAATCGCGGCGGCCTTATGAAGCCAATCGCGTCCTAAAAGCGCATTAAATGAAGGGGCTATATCGATTACAAAGAACGCAGTTTCCTGCTCGTGTCTCCCGACGCCTAGGCGCACGGAGCATATGCCCAGGCACTCGGATTTTCTCCCATTAAAGCCACTTACAGCTACGTCGGTTCGCACCAACTCGCTAGGCTTGTACCCAAGTAATCTAAACTTGGCGAGGGGAAGAACATTGACGGTGGCGCCATTGTCTATTAAGACCCGGCCCACCAAGACTCCATCAAAGGTGGCTGAGATGTACAGCGAATGCATATGCTGTTTCATGCGATCTGATGGTTTCCTCAACCAGTGCAGAGGGAAGCCAGAAGGAAATGTAGTGACTTTAGAGTCGAGAGTTTTACCTTCCGGTGTCTCCGACTTGTTGTTGCAGGCGAATTCCGCAGGGAGGGTAAGAGCGTTACAGCTCACAAGGGGCCCTTGCTCTGCGTTGAAGTCGCAGGGCTTATCTCCTCGTAGAGGAGTGTAATCGAAGCTCGAGCCTGGGTCTTCCGAATAGTCAGTAGACTCGACCCGCTCGGGCTCTGCGACTTGTTTCCCTGTGGCATGATTCCCGCCAAAGGGTGGCATCACAGGGGTCATTCTTGGCTTCTTCTGGGCGTGACTTAGACGCCTTTCTTTCCTCTTTTGAGCCCTTACGGGAAGCGTAACCTTCCTTTCCGCCTTCTGCCATTGAGACGAAGGGTTAAGCGCCTTGACAAACCTTGGTTTCTTAGAACCAAAAGGAAGTCGACTTACCTCTACAAACCTTCCGTCGGCTGGATCATATCCTACCTGCACAGGGTTATCTGCTGGCTTATTCGAAGAGGGCTTGTTAGGGTTCGAGTTACCTGAACCCTCAGGACGGACTGCCTTCACCAGCATCTCCCCTTTTGCGGATAAGTCGACGAGCCGCAAGAAGTAGCTAACGCAGCATGCTGTGCAGAGCTGGGTGATGAGTATGCGGTTGTGAGCGATCAACTTGCACTTTTGGCACAGCAGCTTCTCGTCCAGGAATTGGGCGATGGGTGGCCCCCTCCGCAGTTCCTGAGGGTCAACTGTCTGCGACGCGTAGCGGGGCCTACGATTCATGACCTGCTGAGGTTGGTCCGCTCCCTTATGCTCCTCTACCGGCTTGATCTCCTTAACAGGGGTAGTTCTAGCGTACCCCTGTTTGATGACCCTTTGGCCAGACGAGTCTACGAACTCCAGTCGCCGTGCCGGGCGTTCTGTTCTCCGGGCGACTGTCTCTCCATTCCCCTTGTGACCCTGGGGGCCTCCTCTCCCTCCTCGCAAGGCTAAACGGCGATCTGCGCTAGGAGGGCTTTTGAGGACGTGAGAAGAGCCTTGGGGAGTGTTCAGCGACATTGCTGCTTCCTCGAACGGGGTCAAGTCGTACCACTCCTCTGTCTTGCTGTCCAGCAGGTACTTCTTGAACGTGTGGCACCGATCTGTAGTGTGAGTGTCGTTCAGGTGCCAGTGGCATAGCCACTTCTCCCTCCCTTTGGGCAGAATGAAGACCCCACGTTCAGCCAGTCGCTTCATGAGGGCATTAGCCACCAAAGTTTCACCGGTTGCTTGTACGTCCTGCGAGGGTACAGCAGAGTCATTAATAACTTCTAAGAGATTAACCTCAGCGTCAAATATGTCAAACGTATGAATAGCGACTTCATCCCCAAATGGATTATTATCCACCACGGCGACTTCGTCGACCTCAGGAAAGCGGAGCTCTTTAGACTCTATTAAATCCTGGATGATATTTCTAAAGGACAAACAGTCCTTGATAGCATGGGTGAAAGACCCATGCCACTTGCAGTAATTCCTATTCTTTTCCCTCTCTGTCTGGGGAACTCGATGGCCGGGCTTAAGCCTAATCCTTTTTCTTTGATAAAGCCAGTCGAATATAGCGTCGACTTTATCCGTGTCGAAAGAATATTTTCTTTCCTCGGCATTCTTTTGGGATGCCTTAGCTTTGGAATTCTTCTTAATCAGGGGATCGCATATAGTCGACTCCCCCTTGACAAATTCCGCCACGTCGACTTCATAAGTGTCGATTTGGTAGGCTCGAGTCAGCTGGGCTTCCTCTGTAAGGAGCTGATAATACTCCGTAGCCCTCCTTGCTAAGTCATACAGGTCAACAAAGCGCTCGCCCTGCAGCTTTTTCCGGAACGGGATAGTCAACCCATTTAACGCGAGAAGTAATTGATCTTTCTCCGGTATGGGGGGTCTACACCGCAGTAGGGCCTTCCTAAGTTTCATTAGAAACTGCCCTGGGTGTTCTCCGTTAGCCTGCTTAAGGCGCATTACCTCAAACATCGACATGGGGGTGTCCAGTCGAGCAAAGGTCTTAATGAACATAGACTGCATCTGAGTCCACGAGGCTACTGACTCTGGCGGCAAACTCGCATACCACGTAAAGGCATCTCCCGTTAACGAGTTAGGGAAGAGCTTCAGTTTCCAAAAGTCGTTCCCAGCCGCCTCACCAAGTTGGTGAGTGAAGCGAGCGACATGCTCGAGTGGGGTCATTTCATCTTCACCCGAAAAACGAGTAAAGTCGGGCGCCTTATAACCTCTAGGTAGAGGGAAATCCCTGTCGACATATGCAGGATAGGGAGACCTGTACAAACAGGCATCGTCTCGCCGAGCTATTCCGGGGACGACTTGCTCTATAACCTGAGTTATGGCCTCCCTCAAATCTGGAGGTACACCGCCTACTGGAGCCTGCGCTGGAGGTCGAGTCGACCTTATCGGGCTGTACGGAGATCTTTCCCCCATTGTCTGGTTCGCCGGATTCCTCATGTAGAAGGAAGTCTCCTCCCGAAAATTTCCGCCTCGGGATCCAAGTTCATAGGGGTCTCCAGTCGCGTCGACTACAGGTTCTTTTCCAGGGCGATGAGACGGGATAAAATCCTCCCCTTGATCTGTTTCCTCTGGAAAGTCCCCTGCCTCATTCCAATACGTATTCGTTGGTCGATTACGTGAAGAAGAGGGTCGACTAGGGGGAACCAGATTCCCAGGTTCAAAAAGGGCATTTGTCCTTATCTCAGATTGCTCAAAAGTCACGTTACGTGGCCCTTGAGCAGTTCGTCGAGCGTCCGTCATGAACGTAGACTCCCTAAAGGGGGTTTCTCTCATACGAGGTCTTACTCTTTCCTCATTTCTCGGGCCAGAAAGACGCCCCATTAGAGTTTGGACGTTCATTAGAATATCCTTCATATCAGTCAACTCCTGACGCATATCCCCCAGTTCCTTGTGGAACTCCAGTCTTGAAATAAATTCGGACGGGGTATGTGAATCAAAGGTGGACTGGTTTGTAGCGGCCTGGCCTCCTAGGGCCGGCGCTGGCAAGTTCATTCCCGGAGGAAGTTCTGACTGGTTTGTGGCTGCCTGGCCTCCTAGGGCCGGCGCTTGCAAGCTCATTCCCGGAGGAAGTTCTGACTGGTTTTCCCCATCTAAGGGATTGTGAGACTCATGGGCAGTAGTACTTCGAGTATTCCTCGGCATGTCCTCCCACTGTGGTCGCCAAAAACGTGTTCGCGCACGAAACGGATCACGTTGGAAATATTTGGCAATGGACTCACAGTAGTTATATTGTGGTCGCCAGTAAGAAGATGCACAATTTTATTGAAATTAAATGCAAGTCTTACAATCTTAATGAGTAAAGGAAACGGGGCTTACAGCCATTAAAAACGGAAAACAAGTGCAAGTATTGACAATGGCGTGGAAATCCGTGACGATGGAGAACTTGTGACGAAGGCCTCGGAAGCTCGCTCCGTCGGTGGTGGTCGCTGGCGGGAGGTTGTGACGAAGGCCCTACGAGCTCACTCCGTCGGTGGTGGTCGCTGGCGGGAGGTTGACGGCAAAGGCCCTACGAGCTCACTCTGCTGGTGGAAAGGGAATTGACCTATGAACCGGGTCGAGGTATCTAATTTCCTAAGGTTGACGAACAAACTTCAGTGTTTTTGGCTGTGTATGGTCGTACCTTGTCTTGAAAAATTCATCTGCTATTTATAGAGGATTTGTACGTGATTAACGCGTAACAGATAGGTCGTTTTGCAGATCGTGTTGTAGATCGTGATCCCTAATGTTGTGGGAGTGTCTCAACAACCCCCTTGATATATGGGATCACGTTCCTGGATATTTAGGATCAGTTACGATCTTTAATAAACGTGATTGAAAATGAATAAATTTATTTCAACCTTGTCGATTTGACTGAACTGTACGGACTACGATCGACTTGGTCGATTTATCCAGGGTTCCATCGACTTGACCCTACCAGTAGACCTAGCTACTGTTGAGTCATCTTGATTGACCATACTCCTTCGTTGTGAGTCGACCTAGTCGACCCCGTTCATAAGTCGACCTCGTCGACTTCGTCATAAATCGACCTAGTCGACTTCGTCGTGAGTCGGCCTAGACGACTACATCTTGGGCCGACTCGGAGTGTGACTTGAGGGATTACTGGGTTTTTGTTCTAAACCCAGGCCCAAAATTAATTGCCATGTCAACAATATAAGAAGTTCATCAGGCCCATCATCATCACCACCAAGACTGTTAAGCTTGAACCTGTTCTCCCTTATCTAAATGCATATAAAAGAGGACACGACACGAGTAACAACGGTAACCGAAAAGTCCTCCCTCTCCCTGTTTTAGGACGAACAAAAAGATTCTTTTTCCGAGGATCAACGATGGGCCCTTTTTGCTGGGTAAAGATGCTTTGTCTTTCCCATTCTTCACGATGAATATACTGATTTTCTTTTCCATCTAAGAAGAAGGCTGTTAAAAAAAAAAAGTTAGCAGATCTATTGAAGTTATTATGCAGGGAGTTATTGCCCCAAGAGTTTTGAGTGCGTGCAGGGGTAGGCGGACAGAGAGAGGGGCACGAGGCCTGGTCGTGTTCCACGTGTCCCCCTCTCGTGGCTTCTCTTTCTTTGGATATATCCCCCCCTACTTATTAATATGACGTAAGGAAGTCATTCCATGAAATTTTTATACGGGGCGTCTCGTCACGGACTTAATACAAGTAAGACGTGCAACCGGTTATAATTGATTGGGCAGTGTGTTTCTCTTATCCGTCCGTCGTCCTCATCTAAATAACTTCGACACACAAAGGAATAACTCAAAGTGATTAAGCAAATAAAATACACGACTCAAGTGTTTGCTCAGCTCAGATTTTCCTTTCTCCCCTCTTGCCTAACCCACCCATCCAAACACGTCATTTGCAGCAGGAGAGAGTACGTGACTGACCCGTCCTTGGTTTACTAATATCTCTTTTTTTTTAAAAAAAAAATTAACTCAAAATAATTTACAGAGTGCTAACAATTCTCGGTTTACATATGGCATGCGTGTGTAGAAAAACCAAATGCTTACACACTACAAACAAAGCCGTGGAAATTTTGAGTGGGCCTTCGTTAATCAATCTTCTGGTTGATAGATAGACTGAAGCCCGGGCCCATAAATAAAATAGTCAAACAGGAGGTGGGGGGGAGGGAAAAGCTTTACAAAATTCAATTAAACTGTCTTTCAAACCTTGTTGGAATTCCTTCCCATTTCATCCCAATCCAAAAGTAGAGATCATCCCCGATGAACTCAACTAACAACGCACCTCCGTCGACCTCTGCCGCTTCCAAGCGTCCCAAGTGTATCTGCTTCTCTTCTCTAAAACCTTAGCTCTCTCCTGGTGGGGGTGGGGGGGTCATTTTGTTCTGCTGCTGCTGGCTCTTGGGAAATATCTGACCCCCTCCCCCCTTTTTCTAGGTTGCTAGAGTTTTGGCTCTAGGTTGTGCTTGTAGGTTGTACTTTTTAAGTTCAATGCCCGTGATTCCGGTTTCTTATTTATCTTCGGTGAACTGGGCTGTCGAATTTGAACTTTTTAAGTTCAAATCCAGCGACACGACCCAATTGCTATCCTACTTACTAACCCCGCCCTTTTGTGCTGTTTTCCCATTCGCACTCTCTGGATCGAAAGTAAAAATCCCCTCTGATCTCATTGACATGCCGTGTTTGATTTGACTTAGGGTTTCATTTTGTTTGTTTGGTACTAATTTTTGCTCTGGCAATCTAGACATGTCCTGCTTAAGGTTTCCTTTCTATCCTGCAGACTCAAAGTTCACTCAGCAGGAGCTTCCCGCTTGCAAGCCCATTCTCACTCCACGATGGGTAAGACTTGTCTGTTGTCTCTTCTTATCAGAGAAGGATTATTAATGCCCTCTCTACCCGCGGTCTCTGCAGGTAATTTCAGCTTTCATGTTGATCAGCATTTTATTTGTTCCGATTGGGGTTGCCGCTTTGTTTGCCTCCCGAGATGTAAGCTTAGACTTCACACATTGAGCTTTTGTCCTAAATCAATTGTTTTTATTTGTCTACTAAATTATGTGGCGTTTCCAGGTCATTGAGATAGTTGATCGGTACGACTCTGTCTGTGTACCCGCCAATGAGACTGATAAGGTCAAATACATACAGACACCCGGTTTCAAAACTTGCAACAGAACATTGACGGTAAGCATTCTTTCAATTTGTCTGCATCCTTTTTACCCCATGACTCTCCATGAATTCGTTACTGGTATCGTGTTCGTGATGCTGGACGGTTATAGTTTATTTGTTTACTTTATTCCAGGTGCCAAAACATATGAAACCTCCTATCTTTGTTTACTATCAACTCGACAACTTCTACCAAAATCATCGAAGGTTTGTGCACTCTCAACAACATTCAACTGTTGTTGTTTTTTAGATAGTACACCAGAAGACTGATCGTCCCCAATATTTTCACATGCTTCAATTGAATTGTATTGGTCCATTTAAAGGCTTCTGTGATGCTCGATTTGACGGAAGGTTGTCCTCTGAAGCCTTCTTTAGTAAGCTCGTCCTTGTTGAAACGTATCATTATTGTAGATATCGCGTCCTTACTGTTTTGACGAGGTAGTTTTCACATGGCGATTATGGCTTCTCACTAATGTTTAGGTATGTGAAGAGTAGAAATGATCAACAATTGCGCGATTCCAAGGAAGCAAACTCAGTTAGTGGATGCAAGCCAGAAGATTACAACAATAATTCGGCAATTGTTCCATGCGGTCTTATTGCTTGGAGTTTATTCAACGACACCTACAGTTTCTCACGAAAGAATGTTCCGCTGAATGTGAGTAAGAAGGATATATCATGGAAGAGTGATAGGGAGCATAAATTTGGGAAAGATGTCTATCCTCAAAACTTTCAGAGCGGAAGTCTAATTGGTGGTGCAAAACTCGATTCGAGCATTCCTGTAAGTCTTATCTTGCATTATGGAGTTTCCAGTGGACGCTGCTCTATTTCAGTTTTACCAATTGTCCACAGCTTGTCTGTCTTTGCTTTGGAGGGTTATCTTTAGGCGTTACTCGCTTCTGTGGATTTTCATTTCCTGCTCACGATCACCGTTATCTAATTGCGAAGCAAATGTTCCATCCAATGGAAATACTCACTTCCATCAGGATTTGGTTGATTTATTTTGTTACCTTTATGTTGTGAACATTTTCCACCTGCCTAGAAATGAGCATGACATGATTTTTCAATTCAAATCTTTTGGCCCTTATGTATCAGCTGAGTGAGCAAGAAGACCTCATAGTATGGATGAGGACTGCAGCCCTTCCTACTTTCAGGAAATTGTATGGAAGGATAGAGGTTGAGCTTCAGGAGAATGATGTCATAGACGTGACCCTGGGGAACAATTACAACACTTACAGCTTCAATGGGAAGAAGAAGCTGGTTATTTCCACAACTAGCTGGCTTGGGGGGAAGAATGATTTTCTTGGCATTGCATATCTCACAGTTGGTGGCTTGTGCTTTTTCTTGGCAGTGGTGTTCACTATCATATACCTTGTTAAGCCAAGGTGCTTACCCCTATTTGTTGAAATTGACTTTTTCTGTGTTACCATCTTCAATTTACCCATACATTATGATGCACAGGGAGGTTAAAATTTGATTGTCATGCTTAGATGAGATTTGCAGCCTCCCTCTTGTTATGTCTTAGCCGAAGTAATTTATCGCATTTGTATGTATCTTTCCATGACAGGCAATTGGGAGACCCTTCTTACTTGTCCTGGAACAGAAATCCTGGATGGCACTAGGGGATACTCAAGGGAAGATCCCGTGAACATGATGTTATTTCTTCCGTTGGTGTAGATGCAACATTTGCCCATCCATATGTCTTACTTTTAACGGTTGTGTGACTGACAAATATCGATGCCAGCACTTTGGACCAAATCTTTTACTTACATTTTCTGGTTTTGTTTCTCGATCACCTACGATAATATTCTAGGCCAGTCGGAGTCAGGCCAGCGGCCTGGATTGTGCAATATGGGGTATTCTCAGCTGAGAGTACTGTATTCGGGCCTGAATGGATGTCAAAGATGTCTGCAGACAGTAGCTAAAAACCAAGAGTAAAGGTAAAATGCAAGGTCTAATAAAAATGGCAGTCCTTGCTTGCCGTCGCAACTATTCAAAGTCAAAAGTTGCATTGGCTGGGAAAAAAATTATTGGTGGCCCTGAACCACTCAATCCGTTGGAAGCCAGTGAAACAGAAAAGACCATAAACAAGCATAATCGGCGGAGTGGCTGAGAAACCAATTAGACAAGTCGATAGAAGTCCGGAGAGAATCACCCCTGGCACGATCAAGCAGACGAGAAGAAACTAAAATCCAGGGACCTGTGGGGTTCTCCTTCAAACGTTCTTGTGCTCTGGCTTGTGAGTAAACTCGAAATCTATATGCACAAATGCTCGCTCGACCTCAGGAAGCTGCTCGAGCTTTTCTTGAAGGGTTTCACCGATGTTATGGGCTTGACTTAGGAACATATCTTCGGGCAGCACTATGTCTACCTCAACAAAGTAATGGGAACCAAAGGTGTATGCTCTCACAGTATCAATGTGCTTGATCAGTTCATGATGATTCCAGATGAGATAGGTTAACTTAGCGATGAATTCGGGTGGGGCCGTTCTTCCAATGAGGGACCACACATTTTCGATGACTGTTCTAGCCCATGTTGTTATGGTGTACAGCGCTATCTGCAAAAGTAGCATCAACAGTCAATACCTGAAATCCTCGAGCAAAAGTAATTTACCTAGAGAAGCAGTTCGACTTACGAGTATGGCTCCGAGGGGATCTATCCACCAGCTGTAATGAATGGATAAAACAGCAGTTACCAGTCCCACAGAATTTGTTATGACGTCAAAGAAGTGATCCTGGGCATAGGCTCTGATAATCTCATTCTTAAATCTTCTACAATAGACCATGAGAGCAAACTTTATAACAGTCACCGAAGCCATAATGCCAATCATCCACATCTCCTTTCTCGGGTCTCTATCTGGATGCGACTGCAAACAAACATCAACCAAAGGGCAAACAAGACTTGACAATATGGTCTAGAAATCATCTTAAATTGAGGGAGCTCAGAGAAACATCCGTCTCCAACAGCCTAGTTTTACAAGGGTGAATTTCTTCTTTCACGGAAGGGGAACCGCGTACCTTGGAGATGATTTCTTGAAAAGACACCAGCAGCACCTGCAGTCCAAGGGTGGCCATAACGGAAGCAAAGACAATGATACCCTGGGCACAAAGACCGTGCTTGCATCAGAATGAAAGCCGATCGATGAGTATAATTATTCGTCGCTAGGGGACGACGGGAACATACCACCGGCTGCATCCGCTTTTTACCAATCGGGTAGTGGTACTGGTTAGGAGTTCTCATGGCATTAGAGGTGAACCAGAGGATGAAGCCAGAGAGCAGGTCCAAGAACGAATCCAAGGTGGACGCCATGACGGCCAAGGACCTGCTCTCGAATGAAGCATATATCTTTGCAACGAAGAGCACGACGTTGGCGATGTTGGAGATATGAACAGCAAGCCTCTCGCTCTTCGCAAGCTGCTCCATCTCATCCTGAGGGGGGGGGGGGGAAGGGAACTTAAACATAATTAAGGACGATCACTATGTCTATTACTGCTGGGAGGGGGGGTGATAAGATGGGAAAGCAGCAACTGTCGTTGGGTAAGGGAAACAGAACCTCGGTCAGAGTTCCGGGGAAGTTGCCGGATTCGGTCATGGTTTCCATCTCAGTGAAATCCTCGAGGAGCCTTGCTTGTTTGTTGTAGTAGTCGGCTATCTTGCGTTCCTTTCCTGGATATTTACAGAAAGATGAAAGATCCCCCACCGGTGAGATGCTTGCTTGCTACATCATCATCATCAACAACAAACAGATTGGAGAAAGCAGGCATCGTTTTGGTACTTGGAGACGATGACAAAACGCGAGGGAGAAGACCCGGGTGGGGTAAGGAATGCATGATCAGTGTGTTTTTTTTTTGGGCGGGGGAAGTGTCAGTCAGTTAGTCCTAATCAGTCAGTCAGTCAGTCAGACAGACACGTTCCGTGCAAGCATAATTAATAGAATACACAAGAGGGAGAGAGAGAGAGAGAGAGAGAGGGTGTACGGGGAGGGGGAAGGAGGAGGAGGCGGCGGCAGGACAAGCGTGGGGAAGGGGGAGTGTCGTCGTTGTTGTTGGGAGGGAGGCGGAAGTCGGTGAGGTTGAGGCGCCAGGCAGAGGAGTCGCCGTCGTAGTCGTGAACATCGCGGAGGCCGCCACCACCAGGAGGGAGGGTAGGAGGAGGAGGAAGCATGGTGATGTCGTGAAGAAGATGAGGGGAGAGGTGGTCCTCCTCCCCCCTGGATTCCCCGATCCCACCATCATCATCCATATTATTCTCTTCTTCTTTCCTTGGCATCCACGCTGCCCCTTTCCCTCTCTATGTAAATACTCTGAAACCAACAACAACCAATCAAATCATTCTTTCCTCCGATTTTAGTTTGAGACTCTAAAATAGGACGGGAGGGAGGGGATGGGATTTGCCGCCGCGGAACAAAAAGAATCTCAAACGACACACGCAAGTAACACCAAGCATCGAGGGGGAGTGTACAAGTGTCAACCGTATTTGTCCCCATTCTTACCCCCCCCCCCCCTCTGTCTTGTTTTAGCAAACAAAATTAGTAATAATAACGAGGGCACCGTTTAAGGGTCAATTAATGTGATTTGGATTTAGCGATTTAACAGCTATTTGTGTTTTTTTATTTAATAATAATAAAAATAATAATAAAATGTTTCGTAATTTAGGAAGTTATTTCATAATATTTTTAGGCGAGTTGGCGCATAAAACACAAAGTGAGTAAAGCAATAACAAACATGATTTCTGGGGACCAACTACAACAACAACCGGGTGGGTGGGTGGAGTGTTGGAGATTTGGTTGGGTTCAGCTTTGGAGATATTATGTCCTCTTTTTGTTTGTTTATTGTTAATCATCAGCCCGTCGCCACAAAAAAAAAAACCAACCCCACCCTCCCTCTCTGCCCCCCTTCGTTTTTTGTTGTTTCTGTTTTTCATTTCAACAAACACAATCTCGATATTGTTAATGATTATAGAGTACATATTAAAATAATAATATCAAAAAAAGTAATAATTTTTTTTATTAAGCTGAAATCAAATCCTGTCTTGTATTGCACCGAACCCCATCAAACAAACGCACACGGGTGCTGTCATTCCCTTCCCTTTAATACCCAAAAGAAAGAAAGAAAAGCAGAGGAAGAGGGAAAAAGGGGAAAGGTAAAAAGTTTGGACGTTTTCTGCTTTACCAAATATCTGTCCCTTTAAAAAAAAAGTCCCAAATCAAATCTTCTTAATATTTCCCACAGTTGTCAAAGGCCCCGATTGCAACCCCACCGAATTTCTTCTTTACCCTTTAACCAAAGAGCAAGGAGCAGTCTCCCCCCATCGCCAACATTTATAAAATTCCAACATTACGACCAAAATCCTTCATCAGGCGGGTCTTGTACATGCATTTTTTTGTCAAATTGAAACAAGGGTCGATGAAAAAAAAAAGAGGCATGTTCACCCCCCCACCTTCACCTCACCTCCCTCTTGACTTTGTTATTGGACTATCTATGCCACCTTAACATTCTCAGTATTAAAGGACAACAGCAGAACGTATAAAGCACCTTCAATCTTCAGTAACCCTCTCCCAAATAAATCGATATTGCTCCTCAATCCAGACTGGCAACGAGTGCCATGTGCTCTATCAAATCCAGCACTCGGTTGCTGCCACATATGTTTGAAGCGCATGATTAGATGACAAACACTGGATAACCACATCCTCCAGATGCGATAGACAAGGAGGGAGAGGTACCTGTAGCCCCACTCGTTGTCATACCACGACACGAGTTTCATGAAAGAGTTGCTCAAACCTATTCCCGCTTTCGCATCAAATATGCTAGACCTGCCACCAGCAAAGCATGAAATCATCACCATCGGACGGGTGCCAGCCAGACAAGCAGCTCATTCCCATATCGAAAATTCTTCCTCAACAGGGGCTAACAAAAGTCAGATGAGACTAATGTGGGATCACCTCAAGTCACCAACAAAATCATTCGACACGACGTCTTCATCTGTATATCCAAGAATTCCCTTCAGTGGTCCCTCCGATGCATACCTTTCGTTCAAAATGTTCAGTACAGCCACAGGACCAATAAAATGCCAGAATCATAGAAAAAAAAATTGTAGTAAGGTAAACACGTACTTAACAGCTGCTTTCACATCTTCATACGACGCAGTTTTTTGAAGGCGGCAGGTTAAGTCAACGACAGAGACGTTGGAGGTAGGAACACGGAAAGCCATTCCAGTGAGCTTCCCGTTAAGTTCTGGAAGAACCTTCCCCACAGCCTGCCATTTGTGTTCAATGACTTATTATAAAGATGAAGGCATGACTGACAGAAGCAAAAGAAAATATTCAAATCCCTAAGTCATCATCCATTAAAAAAACACCTTGGCAGCACCGGTGGAACTGGGGATTATATTCTGACCCGCTCCACGACCCCCACGCCAATCCTTCATTGAAGGACCATCCACTGTCTTTTGGGTGGCTGAAAAACCAAAACATTACTTGAATGGTACTCAGGCATGTCGCAAATTGTAAGGGAGGGTCTAGGGGAGATCAACTATACCAGTAGTCGCATGGACAGTTGTCATTAAACCTTCAACAATACCAAATTCCTCATGAACGACCTGCAAAATTCAATCCGCAGAAGCTGACTTCATTGATGGAATGTGTTAACCACAGAGCACAATTTCAAGGCAGGGCCCCGGAGTTGTTCAAAATGGCAGGAAGTGACAACTAGCGAGAACTTTTGGAGAGATTCGTTCAACAATCTTACTCACAATTATTAAAATTAAACATGCCATGATGCAGAAAAAATTAATATCCACCTTAGCAAGAGGTGCCAAACAGTTGGTAGTGCAGCTGGCATTAGAAACAATATCCATGCTTGACTTGTATGTCTTCTCATTTACTCCAACAACAAACATAGGTGCATCCGCTGATGGAGCTGATATTACTACTTTCTTTGCACCAGCCTGAGGAAATTGGTATTTGGTAAGAAATGGGGAAGAATGGAGGGAAAATCCCAGAAAAGGCCTAGAACAGAGCTAACTAAACCTTCAAGTGAGCCGACGCCTTGTCAACTGTAGTAAAAATACCAGATGATTCAACAACGTAATCAGCCCCATGATGACCCCAAGAAATTTCTTCTGGATTTCTAATTTTGAGGAAGTAAAATGCAAATACTGTTAAAGCTCCACGTCATAGACCCATTGCTATAATGGCCACTTTTGCGGCAGGGAAAACTAAAATAACTGATCAACACGTACCTTTTGCTTTCAACTTTTATCTTCTTTCCATTGATTTCCAATGTAGACTCATCCACGACACTTATGGTCCCCTTGAAAACTCCATGAGTAGAATCATACTTGAACATGTAAGCCTGGAGGAAACAACCATGAATGCTTCTGCCTCAGAAGAACACAATAAGTTTACAACTGAGAAAAGAAAGAGACGACAAATCTTTTTCCTTCAACTCAATCTCGGGTGCACACATCTCGGAAAATTGAGTAGATTCTTCAATAAATAGGGCATGCACAGACGAACTATAATTTACAAAGCAAGAATGATAACCAACCTAACAGAATCTCCTCACGGAAGTACCCGAGATCACAAAAGAGAAAAAAATCAATCATTCCAGATGTTATTCAAGATGACCAAAAACCATAAAAGGTGACCGAACAACTGCCTTCTGAGACAGGGTATTAAAATTGATAATGCTTAAGTAATCCCGTCTTTATGTTTCTGTTCCCATGCCTCATGGAATTGATGGAATGACATTCTCAGATCAGTCTGTGTCGGTCGAAGACCACACAAGTCGTCTTTCTCACCACACTGTGTGTCAGATCACTCTTTTGAGTATTTACAAGCACTCTTAAGAGTTGATCCCCAGCTACATTTATTTATGAATTTAAAAATAAGACACCACAAGTGACGCAACAAAACCTAGATCCAACCTAGAATGGGCCACCACAAGCAGGACAGAGTGGTCAAACAAAATACATTACACAAGCTAGCTGGTAATGCTTCCTAAAAGTTTAGTTGTTTGGCAGCAGGAAAAACTTAAACATTGAAAAAATCCAAAAGCAGAAAATCATGAGAATTAAGTTTCAAGGAGCTACCACTTAATTCCTATGACTAAACAGGAAGAGACCTGGCTGTTGGAAATTGGTGCCCCATTCACAAGCATTCTGAAAATTACAAGAAAAGGCATTGCATCTAACATACCATATATTTTGCATCGATGAAAGGATCATTGACAGCAACGACGTCAACATTGTCCCGTGATGTTGCTATACGTAAAACCAGTCTTCCAATTCGACCAAAGCCTGCAGAGGATAGCAAGATGTTTGGTCATCTACAAGCTGCTCCCAATGTTCAGAAATCATGCATGGAATTGACAACTCAGGGATGCCTGTGGATGTTGCAGGTAGGTTGCTAAGATGACCATTTTGTGCTAGTGGTTTAGCCAAGAACAATTCGACAATGAATTTTTTGATGCAATGAACAAAACAAGGAGGAAGTTGAAGATGGATATAAGAAATTTCAAAGATCACCAGAAATCTAGACAGACTCCCTTTTTGACTTGGGAAACAAGCTCGACGATGGCTGTTTTCCCTGAACAATTAGTCTAACCAAACAACTCTCCCCATGCAAATGAGGGGCACAGTTTCACAATCCGTATGAGATGAATAAAGCAGGAAAACCATGATTGGCAGGAAACACGTGGAGAGGGATCTCGTCATTAGAACAATTACCGTTGATAGCAATCTTTATCTTGTTGCCAGAAGGGGCCCCTGAAATAAGGAGTCAACTCGGTCAGTGCATGTGGGAGACCTCGGCTTTGATCCGAGACAGGGAAGGGAAAGGAAAGGAAAGAGGTAAGGGAAGAAGACGGAGGCAGCTGACTTTGGACAACAGGAGGGGATTCAGTAGCCACAGCCTTGACGGGGTGAAAGCTCCGGGCAAAAGCAGGATTGTTGCTGCACGCATTTGATAAAACAAGGGCGGTCAACGAAAGCAGAGGGAAGGAATGCAAAAAGTTCAAGGGGAGGGGAAGGGAGGGGGAGGAGTAACGCCGCCCGACTCAACTGAGAGGAGATGGATCCAGCGGGGAAAAAGGCGCCGGAAAATCCGGAGCGGAGGCTGGAGAAGCCGACGACGTTGGTAGTCGAAGAAACCTGAAAGAATAAGAACCCTTCTTCCATCAGAGAGGAGAGGAAGAGAGGAAAGGGAGGGAGAGGGGCGGGGGAGGGAGACCTTGAAGCGATCGGAGGGGAGGGGAGAGGTAACGGGGACGGAAGATCTGATAACGGAAGAGAGAGCCATTGCTTTCACCAACCCAACCCCCTCCCTGCGGCTTCCCGTAAACCAACAACAGACGGACAGACAGACAGAACCCTAACAACGGCAGGGGGGGAGGGGAAAAGGTGGCGTGAACAAAAAAATAAAGCGAGTATCTGGGAGGAGAAAGGAGAACAAAATAAAAACAAATGCCTCCTCCTCCTCCTTTTCCTTGTTTGTTCCTGGGGGGGTAGCGGAGTTCCTTATGCCAAACTCTCTCGTCTCCACCAAACACACTTTTCCCTATTGCACTCCGCCCACCGTGTTGTCCCCATATGATATGGAGAAGAAAAGCATGCCGTGCATGACCTATGCCATCACGCCTGGATATACAATTATTCCACAATAAAAGTTTAAAAAAAAATGAAAAATTAGAGGGCCTGCACGTGTGGGTATTTGATGTCACTTCGGGCCGGCGGACGTTACATTTGATCACGACGGGAGAGGAGATCCACCAGCGGCCCATTTGGTCGGTCGGAGGAACGTCAACAAATCATCACCCCCGAATTAGTTATCCGCTTGTTAGCTCCGACGTTTGCACGATTATACAGTTAATTTAAAAAAAAATTATAAAATACTTTTGAAAGTTTTTAAAACACCGAATAATATAATTTTTAACACGAATTTTGAAAACTCGTATTTCAATTTATAAAAAAAAGTATTTTCAAAATTCATTGTCAAAATAATCGAGACAAAAGGCGAGTTTTGAAAACTTCCCTTCACCTTAATTTTATTTTTACTTTTTTTTTATCCTCAATTTCTTTTCTATCTCCTCCTTCCCTCTTCCTTTCTCTTCGCACCTGTCCTCCCTCTCTCCTCCTCCCAATTTCTCATTTTTCGTCTCTCTTTCCCATTCTCTCTCTTTTTCTTTTTAAATTAAGATGGAAAAGACGAATTTTAAAAATACGTCTTTAAGTCGATATTTTGAAAAAACTTCGATCATATTATAAAAATTTTTTAAAACCAACCTATAAAACTCGTTAGCCTAGGCCGTCTACCAGTAGTCGACGGGACGCGTTTCTTTAGTTGGTTTCTCAATTTTATTAGTGTTTTGGGCCGGGCCCCTTCGTATGCTACAGTTACATGGGCTGGGCCCAATCACATGGAGAGGAGCCCAAGGTGGCGTTTTTGGATTAGGATTCGGATGGGCCCAGCCCCAGGCACTGTGACGAGCAAGGCCGTACTTCCGTTGGCCCATATGACTTGTAAGCAAAAAATAAATAAAATAATGGAAAAAAATATGCATCTTCTTGAGTTGATAAAAAAGCAGGCTAAGTGTCACCTCAGAATTCTCGGTTAAACCCTTTCCCAGGGCTTCCACCGCTGCTTGCTTCTTGTTCTTGTTCTTGTCCTTCCATGGACCTCTCTCCCCATTCCCACCCACTCCCGTTAATCCCCTCCTCCTCCTACTCCAATCGGCATTGGCAGCTGCCCCGTCCTTCCTCCATTCCAGTTCGCTTCCTCCGCCCCCCACCTCTCACTACTTCGACCAAGAGGAGGCCTTCTTTCCGTTTCATCGTCCGCTCCTCGTCGAATCCCGATTCCCCCGGCGGTTCACCCTGGCAGCGCCTCTCCCTCTCTCTTACTCGCGTCTCTCAGCTTTTCTGGCTCAAGTTCTTGGACTCTGCCTCCAAGAATTCCCCCTTTGACTCTCAGGCTGTCAGTTCCCTATTTGGCGATCTCCCCCGATTTAACACCGATTTACTGCCTGCCTTCATCCGCTGGAACCAATGGGAACGCTGGAAGGTAAGAGTCCTCATCTAACCCCCGGTCTCTTCTGGCATTCCCCTGTTTGTCCCTGGGTCGTTGTTGCCTTGGATTTTATCCATTGTTGTCATGTCCGTGCGTGTGAAAATGTGCTTTGGAGGATTGCTGTCTGAGTAGGACATTAAAAGTCAGGGCATTTCAAACCTTTTGTTGGGTTCCAATAAGATCTTTGGCACAAGAAGTGTTGGGTTCATCGATATCATCTGGCCATGGCCTTGCTTATTCGGCGATCTTTTCACAGGATCTCAACAGCTGGGATTTCAAACGAATTGGGGCCTCTATCCTCTATGCACTCCTTGTTGTTGTAGCATGCCGGAGGTGTTTCACTGCACTGCGAGCTCCCTTCCTAGATCGACAGAGAAAGGAGTTGACAGAGGCTTATATGGAGGCCTTAATCCCCGAGCCATCACAGGCTAATGTCCGTAGGTAAGTTGGACCATGGATGGTTGAATATGCATCTAAGTAGGCTTTGAATTCCAACTAGTTTAAACTTCTTTCATGTGTACATCATTGGGAGCAAATTGTTCGGTTTCTCTTCTCATTCCAAAACTATACAGGATATCTAAGCAAATTGTCTGGTCTTTTGAAAGCGATGACTAGCTATCGAACTGACGATGAGCAGCATCCTTCTTTATTTTACGATTTGACTACTAGCCCACCTGATTTTATGAGTTTGAAAAAGAAAACAAATTTACTTATGGTCTTTCTCTTTGTCCAGAATGGATTTCCCCGAGAACCTTAAGTATTTAGCAGAAGCCTCATCCACTTTGCACGGCATACGCTAATTTATAAGAAATGTTCTGTGATGTTACCTAGAGTCTTCAGACCCTCGTTTCTGTGATATCAGGTTCAAAAAGGGCGTTTGGAGGAAGAACACCCCTAAAGGTTTGAAGATGAAGAAGTTTGTCGAAGGACCTAATGGAACAATTATTCATGACCAGTCATTTGTTGGAGAAGATGCATGGGATGATGATGACTATTCTCCACATGAAAATATCAAGCAGATGATTGCTTGTGACTCGAAATTAAAGTCAGAGGACAAGAAGAAACTGATGAACGAATTGGGTGTTTCAGGTTCTTTAGTGTTTGGATTTTCCATCGTGTGCATGAAAAGAAATGGGTTCTTTCACCGCCCTTCACGGATTGTTTTCGCATCATCTTACCTTTTGAATTCGTTGTTGCCTGTGAGAACTCATGTCACTTGTTCTTTTCAATCTTTGAGTATAATTTAAACCATCTCCTTGGTGGATCATGCAAAGTTGAATTGAGCAATGCTACCCGTACTGCCCTGGGTGGGGAGTGTTAGACACTCTCTCGGTGATTGGTCCAACTAAGCACAATGTGACGTCAAGCTGACGTTTTCGGCTTAATTGGACCAATCATGAGAGGGGAGTGTTGATGGCAAAACCCAAGTTGAGTCAAACTAATCCCTCCTTGACTGATGAGATGAAAGATAGAAGTAAGGGACTCATACACCATTGGAAGGGGTGAATAGATGGACCATATCCTTCTTCTTTTAAGTAAAACAATTTCTATCATCTTCTGATTTTGGACTTGATTTGCCCTTTCTAAATTCAAGAAATGGCCCATGCCAATAGTTCATTGGAAGTATAGTGGCTATCTTTTGGAAATAACTATTGAGTTTCTTATGGCACTCTGATTTTCTTTTTAACTTTGGAGTCAGATCTGTTCCATCTATTGGCTGGCCATATCTCGTGTCCTCACAATCTTTGATGCTTGGCATATCTTCTTTCTAATCCTGATTGTTTTTTATTTTCTAAAATTGCAACCTTGATGGATTCTTATGTCTGGACAGCTGAAGTCAAAGAAGATTCCGACACTTGGCGTCAGAGATTAAGTAAATGGCAGAAGATTCTTGAACAGGAGAAGCTCTCTGAGCAATTAGATTCCTTAAAGGCGAAATATGTTCTGGAATTTGATATGCAAGAGGTTGAAAACAGTCTCCGTAGGGATATAATTGAGAAAGCTTCGGATATGCAGAGTACTAGGGCCCTATGGATATCAAAGAGATGGTGGAGATACCGTCCAAAACTTCCCTACACTTACTTCCTTGAAAAGCTCGATCATTCAGAGGTGACAACTTTCGTCCTTCCCAAATATGATTTCCTTTATTGTTGCCTGTTCAATCACCTCATTTTAATGAAAAATGGTTTACAATAGTTTTCATAGCTCTTTCTGGTGAGGCTTATACTTCTACGTTGGAAAACAGCCACATGGTGATGGTGGAGTTCTTACTGACCGATAGATGTCTTTTTGATAGATGAGGAGGCACCTCGGTGCACAACAATGACAAATAATGTTAGGATTGAAGTTTAAGAAGTTCAGGTCAGGGTCAACTAAGTGCAACCATTTTTGCTTCCATGACCAGGTTGCTGCTGTTGTTTTCACTGAAGACTTGAAAAGATTATATGTAACAATGAAAGAAGGTTTTCCACTTGAGTACATTGTAAGTGTGATGCTTTTATATTGCTTGGAATTTATCTGAAGCTTTTGTTTTCTTTGAGGATAGTGTCATATTTTACCCTTGTTTTTTTCGTCTTAGGTTGATATTCCCCTCGATCCATACTTGTTTGAAATCATCTCAAGTTCAGGAGTTGACGTCGATCTACTTCAGAGGCGCCAGATCCATTACTTCTTGAAAGTTCTATTCGCATTGCTGCCTGGGATACTGACGTTATGGATTATAAGAGAGACTGCGATGCTCCTGCTTGTTACTTCGAAACGTTTTCTTTACAAGAAGTACAATCAATTATTCGATATGGCATATGCAGAGAACTTCATCCTTGTTAAGTACAGTTCCTTTCGTTGTCTTTCTCTTTGTTTTCTTATTGGTTTTATTGGGGGGGGGGGGGGGGGGGACAGCTGAATTATTGCTACCTTTGTGTGTGAGACCCCCCGTAATAGAGAACAGATAAGGACGTCCAAGGGGCGAAGAAGAAATACTCGGTTATTTTGTGAGTTTTACCTCTGACGTGTTCTTCTGTCTTCATTCAGCCAGTTGGAAATATTGGTGAAACCAAATCCACATATAAAGAAGTTGTATTAGGAGGCGATGTTTGGGACCTGCTTGATGAGCTGATGATTTATATGGGGAATCCGATGCAATACTATGAGAAAGGCGTGAAGTTTGTTCGGGTAAACAATTTTTGGAGTTGAAGAAATAATCAGACATGGATACTTTGACTTTAACTGTTTAATGATTTGTTTATTTACTGCCTTTCAGGGTGTTCTTCTGTCAGGGCCTCCTGGAACAGGGAAAACGCTTTTTGCACGAACACTTGCTAAGGAAAGTGGGTTGCCATTTGTATTTGCTTCAGGTGCTGAATTCACCGACAGTGAGAAAAGCGGCGCTGCTAGGATAAATGAGATGTTTTCTATTGCGAGAAGGAATGTACGTACTTTTATTCTGTTTGCCCTCTTACTTGACCCACTTAGTGCAAACTCCCGTTCAATTTTGTCTAGCATTTTCTGCTTTGCACCTTTTCACCTTCAAGATAAAGGGCATTCTGTGGCAGCTGCAATTGCTGATGGACTTTTAAATTCCCTGGTTCAAACATTTTCTCTTGACTTGTGAGGTAGTGTCAATTACCGTGACATTAGAATACTTGTTAGTTTCATGTTTGATAATAGTTCCGTCAAGTTACTTTGATGAAAAACTTGGGGATTCCCAAGAATTGATGCCCCGTAGTACTTTGATAACTGTACTTTTTTGTGGTGAACTGAAATTGTATGGCTGTAGTCCTTGAACTATTGTTTACAGTTGACATACAGGATGAGGCAGTTTACTTAAAGAAATGAGAAATTTTTATGGCTATGCAGATTTTTATACGTAAAACATATTGGTAGAACATTTAGAAAATGTGTGTCATGCCTTGTCATATGGACTTATCCACATGCCTTTGGAATAGTCTGTGAGAGGACTTTTACAATATCTGTCAGAGGCTCAGGCAATTAAACAGTTACCTTACTTCAAATGTATCAAACATGGGTTATACTTAATTTTCTGTTAATCCAATTTTATGTATATCAAATTGTAAAGCGAATCATACACTATACTATACCATTCTCTACAGGCTCCATCTTTTGTTTTTGTGGATGAAGTTGATGCGATTGCTGGAAGGCATGCGAGAAAGGATCCTCGTAGAAGAGCAACATTCGAGGCACTGATTGCACAGCTTGATGGGGAGTAAGCGTCTGAAGTGACTATTTTAAGTTATTAATATTTGGTCCAATAATCAGTTACCTGCCAGTGATTCAACTTGAGGAGGTCATCCCTTGAATGATTCAATGTCAACTAGTTGTTTGATATGGATTACCAAGTGGTTAATAACGTAATTATTTAGAACTGAAGTTATGGCGCTTCTTCAAGTTTATGAAACAAGTGAAACTTTGACATTTTAAATAGGTAGCCAATTTTTCCAATTATATTAGATTATTCAAATGATGGTTACCCATTTGAAAATTACCCTTCTTAATCTAGGAAGGAGAAAACTGGGGTGGACCGATTTTCACTTAGACAAGCTGTCATATTCATCTGTGCAACAAATAGGCCAGATGAATTGGATCTAGAGTTTGTTCGACCTGGACGGATTGATCGACGTTTGTACATTGGTTTGCCTGATGCAAAGCAACGTGAGCAAATATTTGCTGTACATAGTATGGGAAAGAAACTATCAGATGATGTCAACTTTGGGAAGGTATGATTTGTTATCTCTCGTCTCTTTTATCTGATAGCTAATTTCTCAATTATGCAGGTTCTGTTATATTACATTTTTCACTTTTTGGTATGTTGTAGCCTTTGCATAAAATGTAGTGAGCTAATTGTTGTCTTCTCAATTTACAGCTTGTTTTCAGGACTGTCGGTTTCTCTGGGGCTGATATCCGGAATCTTGTGAATGAATCAGCAATAATGTCTGTAAGTTCAGCTGATCTAGATGAAGAATTTAGTTCTTAATGGGCTATGCAGCTCCTTGGTGCTATAATGCTGCTTTGTGTGGTTAATGGCTGTATTTTACATTTTCTAATATTCGTGAATGTCTATCCTCTATCAGGTGAGGAAGGGACACTTGAAGATATACCAACAAGACATTGTTGATGTCCTAGATAAGCAATTGCTTGAGGGCATGGGTGTTCTTTTGACGGAGGAGGAGCAACAAAAATGCAAAGAAAGTGTAGGAATCTTTCCTTTTTGCGTTAATATTGGTGCTGGTGGAAGAGGCTTTTCTCATTTTAACTATTTTTATTCTATATACAAGGGGCATACCCTGATTTTGGAATCGTCTAATTGATGTCACATTCTCACAGGTCTCCCTAGAGAAAAAGAAACTTTTGGCAATACATGAAGCTGGACACATTGTATTGGCTCATTTGTTTCCAAGATTTGATTGGCATGCATTTTCTCAGCTACTGCCTGGTGGCAAGGTGTTGTCTAAGACCACCATAGCTGACAAAAGCTCAAAATATCTCTTTTATTTTTGTAGATTGTCCTTATTAATTAATCTATGATTTGTAGGAAACTGCAATTTCTGTGTTTTACCCCAGAGAAGATATGGTAGATCAAGGTTATACAACCTTTGGCTACATGAAAATGCAAATGGTGGTTGCTCATGGTGGACGATGTGCTGAGCGGGTTGTTTTTGGAGATGATATTACTGATGGGGGAAAGGATGACCTGGAGAGAATAACTCGGGTAAATGATCAATTATCAATTAATAAAGAAAATCATATTTGCAGCAATGTGATACTGCATGCATATGAGCCAGTGGTTATAATTTCTTTTATATTTTGATTTTACCTCCATCTTGAATTTTCCCCTTGCTTCTGTTGGGTAATGTAATGGTAAAATGAAGTAACATGTTTTAAGGTGTACTTTTCCCAAGCATATCGTGTTCCATTTTAAAAAACTTTACGAGTTACCTGTTGATGCGACAAAGTTACATCAGCCCATATGTTAGTTGTTTTTATAATAAAAAGGGTAGCTGCTGGAGATTCAGTTGTCTTTTAGTGTTTGGTGGTGCTTTGAGGTTTTAATTTCTATTTTTCATCACTTCCACTCGTCAGGGAGCAATTTGTATTTATACCACGGGGATTCTGATGCTAATATCAAATGGTTTTAGTTTATCTGCTTTTTTTTTGGTAGAAAGGATAGATTGCATTCAATTAGTTTATCTGCTTTTGCCTTAGTTGATTTATTGCATTGAGTAATGCTGTCAACCGACACTAGGAGATAGTGCTCATAACAAACAGCTTGCTTGTGTTGTTTCAAAGATAATGAAACTCCCGTCATTGTCATGCATTTTGGCCTCTTTGGTAAGGCCATCTGAAGAGCATTTTTCGGTTTACCTTTTGTTAAACTTGATAGCTTATATTGTTGCGTATAAGCTGCTTTTTCTTCTACCTTTTGTTAAATAGAAAATTATATTCAAAATGGTATTGATATACAAATTTTAAGTGAGTGTATGTTTGATTGCTAAATTGACATCTTTCACAAAATGCCCTTCAGATTGCGAGGGAGATGGTGATAAGCCCTCAAAATTCGAGGCTGGGAGTGGCTTCTCTTACAAAGAGAGTTGGACTGCTTGACAGGCCTGATAATCCTGATGGAGAATTGATAAAATATAGGGTTTGTCTATTCTACTGTTCTCAACCACGCTTTATGTTCTGCATCCTTAACATTTTGTTTTCCCCTCAAATTTCATGCAGTGGGACGATCTTCATGTAATTCCCGCAGATATGTCTCTTGAATTGTCGGAACTATTTTCTCGGGAGCTGAGCAGGGTAATTATCAGACAGAAAATTTTAATCTTTCACAGCCTGAAACTGTAGTTGTTCCCTGAAACCATGCATCGGGCCATGGCTAATGGCATTTACAATCACGGCATCTAGTTTTTTGTTATGTTCATCTGCAGACCTGAATATAAAACATCAGGGTCAATCATTACTCCAAATAGTTTCTAACCTGGACTACAATACCCTATTTTATTATCTTACACTATAAATGAGGTATCCTCCAGGCACCAAGTGGCTAAGGCTATATTGAAGGATAGGGGGACAAGAAGCATGTTACTATGCAATCTTATCATTGTAATACTTATTAAGAAGTCTTTTCATGATTTGAATCCTTGCCAAACTTTTTCTTTTGTGTAGACTCACCATCATATTAGGGAATTGGATGGACAAGGGAGAACATGACATTTAGAATATCACTATAGTTCAGGTCAATTATTATTTAAATGCCAATACTATCTCGAGACTTTTAAGCTCTGTTGAAAAAAAAATGTTGTTTTATGATTTTAGGCTGGCACAGATAAGTCAAATATTCAACATGTTAGTGAGCACAGTGGGGAATAAACCAATTTTTGTGTAGTAAAGCTATATCCAGAATTTCTGGCTTGCCTGGAAGTTTTACTTTCAGATCTGTACATCTCTAATTGTTTTTTTCTTTGGGGTTAATGGTTGGTAGTTCATTGAAGAAACTGAAGGACTTGCATTGAAAGGCCTGATGGACAACCGACATGTGTTGGATGCAATTGCGGAAAAATTGCTGGAGAATTCAAGGATAACTGGATTGGTATGCTGCCTCTGTTTTACTTTAATACTGTGTATGCGTCAGGAAATAGCTCTTTCTCATGTCTTAAACTAGATGTTTACGGAAACTAGGATACATGACTCATATTATTATTCTCATATCTCTGCATAAGCTTGACATTTTTAAGAGCTAATGGTAGCATTAGCATGTGCAGATGTAGTACTTAAACACACTAAAAGTACTGAATCCAGATCTTCATACCTTTCCCAAACCAGCATGATGATGTATAGCAACTTCTTTTTGCATTGCTGGAAATTCTGATGTAAATTAGAACAAGCCTCTGTTTATGGTCTATGGTCTGCAACAATTCCAGTGACTAATGTTTTATACATGCTGTGAATTTGGTGTAAAGCAGATGGAAGTGTTCTTTCCTTTGAATGTTTCTTCTTTTTTTGGTGATTTTGCTTGTCCATATCGATGTGCTTTAGCTTCTATAGCATGGCCTGCATTACAGGAAGTTGAGGAGATGATGAAAGAGATGCAGATTTCAATGTTTAGGGATCTGGCGGAACCATATCAAGTAAATTTGGAAAAGGTGATATTTGGTGTTTTTGGTGGCATTTTTTTTTGGTGGCTAGTAATTGAGTTTGTGTCCAACATTTAGATTTGTTGAAAAATGCTACGATGTGCCTGCTTGGTCCCAATCAATTAGCAAGGGCGTCCTCTTTTTTAACATTAAATTAAATTAAATGGCGAATGCTTCTTCCAGTACCATCCATTTTCTAACAGTTACTATTTATATTGTTTGTGGACAGAACGTTATTTTCATCATCCAGGCTAATTGGTTTGTCAACCTATTTTAAAGTTAATGTGTTATGGGTTCAAGGTTCTGTAGCTTGACCAGTTATTTATGCATGTATTCTAGCTTTTGTCAACGCTTTACAATTTAATGAATAGGTCTATACATACACAGGAGTAGTTCCTAATGTTTTATTGAGGTGATATTCCTCTTTTCTTTTTTGTTGTCCAGTGTTTTTTCCTGCCTAGCCTTGTCACTACTCATCAAAAGTTGGTTGTTTGGGCTTACAGGATGTGCCTCTACCCCTCAATAAGAAGATGCGCTACATGCCCCTTGACATATACCCAGCACCGCTTCATCGATGTTGAGTGGTGGTGCAAGTGTGATCATGAGTTCTTGGTTGTACCTATTTCTCCTGGAAGACATCCCAGGTTCCACATCTGAATGGACCAGGACAACACTTCCCATGACACTACTGAAAACAGTGCCTCCTTTTCTCTAATTCAATCAGGATTACGGAAAACAGCCATCGTACTAAAGAAGCAGCCAGATGGGATGTTGGCATGATGGAGTAGGTGAAACGCAGCAGCTGTTGCTGTTGCTAATCCAGTAATACCATTCGTCACTTCCCAGCGTGATGGCGCCTCCATTTCGGTAGTGCCTCTTCTTTTATAGACTGCTAGTTCTGATGTTGTCAATTCCATAACACGTTGTTTTTGCTGCAGGCTGAGGGGTATTTCTGTCCACGAAATCTGATAGAGGGGGCAATTCCTGTGAAAATGGAAACTTATGGTCCAAACATCACCCTGGGACAGCATCTGAGAACCGAAAAGGACATCCTGTAGACTGCTGCTGGTCTGGTTCATTTAGGAGAGCTTTTCTTCTCTCCGTGAGACGAGAGAAATTTTTGGATCATCACAAGATTGACAATGTGCAAAGCGATGTAGATCAACATCGAAGTGGGGGATATATCTTGGGCTGCATTTCTTTCTCATGCCTACATACCTGTAAGTTAGGTGGTGCATCGGGATGGATGTCCGGCCGCCGGCTACACCAAGGCAAGGCATTCAAACCTTGATTGGTACCCCCTCCCTCAAGCGGAGCAATGCAATGCAAGGACGTGCGCAATTCTTACTAAACCTATCGGAGTAAGAAACCAACATCTTAGATGGATGAATAAGTGGTAGTCACCACCAACCTGCACATCATGCTTAGTCCCAAATGAAGCCTTTCTAAAGAACAAATTTGGACAGATGGTCGGGAATTGTCCAAAGGAGTCGAAGCTCGAGAAATATCTAGTAATAAAATGCACATAGAAGCTAGGGTTGAGTAATTACATTCCTCTTCTTCTGCCCCATACAGACGACAACACGTAACAAGAGCAGAGAATAACACTAGAGAAGAGAAGTCAACACAATACATGCCCAAGCAAAAGACACGTACTTACAAGTCATGACTTTGAAGTTACCTTCACTTTTCAGAGCTCCCAAAACTACACAATTTCCAGATCACAACCACCCCCAACTAACCAAGCTTTTATTTGTCAAGGGTCCCCCTGCTCCTCGCCTTGATGGTGTGGCATCTGAGGGTGAGGCCACGGCATGAAGCGCAGTGGCGGCTGACCTTGCTGTTGCTGAGACACATACATTCGGGCTTGATCCACTGGTGCACACATCATCATACTGCTCCCAGCTCCCGCTGCTTGCTGTGCGGGGATAGCATAAAATGGCATATCCCCTGGGGAACCCATGAGTGGGACGGAGGCTTTGGTGACTCCAAGTCCCTCCTCCTGCAGCTCATCCCGTGGGATAATATCGACCAGGAAATCAAAGACGTCAGTCCTGGAAATGGCGGCGGCGATGTCGTTCTTCTGCAGCGTCCTCCTTTTATTTTCCTCGGTGTGGATCCAGGCGCGCAAGGTTAGCTCCAGAACGAAAATCTCGCAGGCCTTTGCGAATACCAGGGGTGCCTCGGCGGATATCATCCTCACGTTTTCGTCAGCCTTCATGATCTTCTTGATACGGGCGAGAGGGAGGGTGTGGTTCTTGAAGTCGGTGG
Source organism: Melastoma dodecandrum (assembly GCA_029817715.1). Lineage (NCBI taxonomy): Eukaryota > Viridiplantae > Streptophyta > Magnoliopsida > Myrtales > Melastomataceae > Melastoma > Melastoma dodecandrum. Next base: position 6,122,955 of record JARUPY010000465.1, on the reverse strand, counting down.
TGTGTTGGATCTCCTGCATTTGGTTAGCCCAGAACAGCTGGAGTTGCTCGTGCTGGTGAGGATGGAAATGGTGAGTCTGCTGGTGAGGCAGGGGAGGAGCGGATGCTGGTCGAGTAGGGGAACGGATGGGGGTGGAAGGGGTCCCACTCCCGGCAGCCGTGGCGGGGAGAAGCTGATAAGGAGGGACACCGCCGATTTGAGTAGAGGCTGGTGCATACCCAGCTCCGTCTGAGTGTTGGGATTGTTCAGACCGTTCCATCTCCCTCAAATCTCCTCTGGGGGAGCAAGTCTCTCTTCCCGCCAGAGGGCTGTTTCAGAGTCAGAGATACGAGGCAACACAGGGGATCATCATCAGCAGCAGTAGCAGCATAATAATAATAATAAAAACAATAAATAAACATGACAAATGATATAAAGCTTGGGTTGGTGTTGGATGAAGATCATATGATATGCATGGAAGGAGATGGGACTAACAGGACAATCAACAGAACGATCCCAGAGACACCTAGAACTAATAGACTCCGCCAAACAGCAGCGGCAACGGCAAGAGCGAACAGGATAGGTGAGAACCGACAACTTTACTACTTTCACCAAATGAAAGGGAAGGCGGGTGGCTTCTGGAAATCAATCATTTGTTGGGGAGGAAAGGAAACAGAAAACATAGAAAGGAGGCGGTCGAGTGAGTAGCAAAGGCCAAGAAAACAAACACGCAGACGCATGCAGAGAAAAGAAGGGATTTTGATTACCAGAGACAGCCACAGAGACAGAGCGAGGGAGGAGAGATCACGGAGGATGTCAAAAATGTAAAAAACAGGAGGAGATCATTGCAGCAGCAGCACGCACTTTTGCTTATAGTCCCAGACCCAACCAAAAGGCCCGTTGGGCCTGCCTTTGTTCGATTGGGTCTCTTGGATCCATCCATAATTTTATCCATTTCTAGCATCTCTCTATCTCTCTCACACACAAATGTCGATGCGACTGCTGCTGTCGCTACCTCCCGCCGCTTCTCTTTGGCATTCCCAGTGGGGACGCCCTCGTAACATCTCGCTGTCCTCTCCCTCCACCCGTACCACATGCTCAGCCGCTCCGTCTCTCCCTGGTAATTTTGCCAGGTTCCCTCATTTCCCCCCCTCCCTTCCCCGAGGACTCAAGTTGCTCTCTTTTCAATTTGAATGCGCAGGTTTAGCGGATGTTGATGCATTCGTTGGCTACATCAGCGGTCGGAACAAGGCCACCGATGTTGCCCACTCGTGCGTCCTCTTCCCTTCCGATTCTCCTCCTTCCTTTCTACACTTTCTGCCTTTTTCCCTTTTTTACTTACTTCGTCGGTCATGGCTCCAATGGCAGAGTTTGGAAACGCTTCGTTAGGAAGGGGGACTCCGTGGTCGATGCCACTTGCGGCAATGGCTATGATACCTTGTCCATGCTCCACTTGATCGCGGACAACTCGTCCCGAGGTCATGTCTACGGGATGGATGTCCAAGAGGACGCCCTCCGCTCCACGTCTCACCTGCTGCGACAATCCCTCTCCCCCAAGGAGGTGAGGAGCCTGCGGTATGAGTGGCACTCGACTCGGATTTTCTTTTCTTTTTTTGTGCCTGCTGTTGATTCCATTTGCCTTGCCTTTCAGCTGGAGCTTGTTAGGCTGTTTCCATTATGTCACAGCAGGATGGAGGAAGTGATCCCTGCTTTTGCTTCTGTCAGGTGGTCTCCCTGCTTTTCTTTGATCATATTTGTTTCTCTCCTCAAGAGAAAAAAACAAATGTGATGCCCTCGCTTTTTTAGGCTTGTTGCATTCAACCTGGGATACCTCCCTGGTGGCGATAAGTCTGTAACTACAAAGGCAGGAACGACTCTCTTGGCTCTGGAGGCTGCCGGGAGACTTGTGGAATCGGGAGGGCTTATCAGTGTCGTGGTATACGTCGGACATCCTGGAGGGAGGTGATTTACTATTCTATTTTTATCTTTTATCTGGTGGTTTGTAGCGTATAACCTCCACGTGATCCTGATGTAATTTTAACTCATTGACATGAGTTGCATTGTTCTTTTTTGCCTGCAGCAGCCAGCATCTGCTAATGGAGACTCTTGAAATATATCAGCATACCTTTCCACTTCTCCTAAAAGAATAGATCGTTGTCATTTCTTCTCCCATCCTTTACTGACCCTAGCTGACTGGTTTGGATCCTGTTACAGGGAAGAGTACGACACTGTGCGGTCTTTTTCTTCAGGACTGTCAACTGATGATTGGATTTGCTGCGAGCTCCAAATGATGAATCGACCCTTGGCACCGATCCTAGTTTTTATGAACAAAAGATGATACTGGGTTCATCCTTTCCCTCTTCAACAGGCTTATATTTATCTTGCTTTATTTGGCTGATTCGATGTCTGAACACCACCCTTAACAGTTTCCAAAAAGTGGACCTCCTTTGGATGATTTGCCCAGCATTATCATTACAAAGAGAAACCTCGCATCTTCCGAAGACTGGCAATGGCATATCCTTTTTTGCCTTCCTGGCTGTGATGTTTTGTATGAATATGTTATTAGCCGACTGCATTTCAGTAGAATGACTTTTGAATCTCACAGTCCAGCTTCCTCACTAATGCATTGCTTCAAAGAGAGGTGCAAGCAAGTGTAGTATTGTTTTCTACACCCACACACGGAGGTGGAAAAAAGAGATTTGGAGAAGTATAGGTCTTTTGGTTGCCAGAGGAACACAAATACAAGTATCGAACTTTCTTCCAATATCAATAGCGATAGGGAACTTATGAAGCAGTAGCATTACAATGGCAACTTCGAGCTCCCTCCTGACGGTCAGACGCACACTTCTGTCAAAAGTGAGGACTATTCCCCCACGATCCCTTTGTGCCGCCATAGGCAGGCCCTTGTGCAAGTACCACCAAATCCTCAGAATTTCATCGGGCGCCCCCTGATGGAACTCAAACATCTTATGATGATTGGTTTACAGGTGTATCTGGGTTTCCGCCCCACTCGGTCCAAGATCCATCGTAAACGGCAACATCATGCTTCCCAAGGCGATGTAAACCCTGAATAACGAGGCGCAAACAAACTAAAGTAGTTAGAAGAGGAAGTTGTTTAGCTCTGAAACCGATATCGAGCGCCAAATATAAAAGGATATAGAAATATACCAAAGCGAGTATGCAAGCCGTTACACCAGTGCCGCATGAAGTTATGACAGGCTTATCCAGAGAGATGCCTGAAGAAATGTCGTGCACTCAAAATAGCAGTAGTTAAGCCTTGTTGTTGATGAAATTACTCTTATTCTCTAAGTCATTACGAGAGAGCCCTACGGGAGAAGACAACACCTGAGATACTACAGTTAACTCTTAAATAATGGTCAGTTAACAAGGGGAACATCTTGCCCTCAACATATTTATTAATGGAGTCGGAATAAAAGCTCTCTTGCAGATGAGAGCCATCGGATAAGTGTGTTAGAAAGAATCTAGGCACCACATAACGCCAACCAAACTTTTAATTAAAATGCTCAATTCCATCATCACCTAATTAAAATGCTCAATTCTAGCATCACCCTGGTATCGCTTACTTAGATACCCTTTTTTTTCTTAAATTATGTTGTCCAACAAATAGCAAGACCATGGAGTTCAACCAACTAGTTTTACGCCCAGCATCACCCTGGTATTGCTTCTTAGATAAAAAATGACCTGACTGACGATAAGGGAGAGATTTTTACCTTCATCCTCAAATCTCTTCTTTAACTCCTCAGCTGGCAACAATGTCTGTGAATCATCTAACATCTGCAAAGAGAAACCTGAGTAAGATGGTCCAAAGACAATGAGCAGGGTTGCATGTGAGGGGTAGTAATAGACATGCACGGTGTTTTACATCTCCATTTTCAGCTTTCATCGCATCTGATTAGATTTCTGAATGTTTATGAGCTCAACCCCTCCAGCTGACTCAAGCCGAACTACTCAATTCAGTAAAACTACCATTCCAATGAATGGTAAAGAATGTCTCCTTTTGGTGGACCTGCTGTTTGCCTTACAGATGCTTATATATACACTACAACATTTTACTATGCCTTTAATCTGCCACCTTTACAGGCAATAAATCAACACTGTTATTTTACCTGAGGAAAGGGAACACATTTACTTCCTGGAACATGGCCACTTCGAATCCCTTTCCGTGGCTCAGGGGCAGCACCGTCAAATCTGAAAGGAAGGAGTATTACTTTCATCATGCATGTAAATACAGTAAGCTTTCTGAAATGGGAAAGCTGCACGGGCACCAAAATCCAACTCCTTCAGTCACTACTAAAAATTAGTGAGGGCCACAATCATCAGGAGTACAGATCTTACAACCAATCCACATGCATATGGCGCCTTACATACACAATCGAGTGGCTAAAAGTACAATCTCAGACGATAAATGGCAAAAATTGGAGACAACATATTATGGCCAAGGGCAACTTATCAGCAGACACTTGCTATATATCACCCACCTGGCCTTGGATCTCGCATCAATTTGTTGATGACTCTTCTCATCAATGTTTTTCATTACCTACGAACCAGAAGATCGATCAATCACAATGGGTGAAATACAAAATAAAAAACAGAAACATCTTCTGTACAGCATCCATTCATCACTTTCAACAAAATTGAGATTCCGTGTTCGATGCCTTAAGCTGCTTAAAGGAGTAATGTAGCACCCTCGGTAGATGACATGATAAAGCTTCAATTATAATGCCAGTAACTTCTAGGATATATAGCACACAATTGGAAAAGCTACACATTATTAAACTATTTTGGATCTTTCCATTGCGCGTTGCTGATTCTACATAACATTTAACTGAACACAGCTCATTAAACATTGCAACAACTAACTGGAGAGAACAAATATTCCATTGTAGTTTCTGATAAAAGAAATAGCAAAAAGCTATCTTCATTGCCACGATGTTATCAAGAAAGTGGGCAAAATACAACCTGATCAAGTGTCCAGACAAGATGAGGCCGGAATCTGGTCTCAAATGTAATCGGGCCAACCTACAAAGTTCGTTTGACCGAATTAGCTTTTGAAGAATAAATTGAGGTCAGCAAAATATGCGGCTACACTACATCAGTAAGTACTTCAGTTTCTTCCAATTGACAATTGTCAAGCTAATTTTACACTTCTCAAAATAATTCATTGCTAGATAGCAGAAATTACAATTCTTCCAAGACATAAGGATTAGGATATCCCCGCAAAATGAGATTTGAGATAGAACTTTTGGGAGCATAGAGAAGCGGGCAACTGACATCATGGCCATGATATGCTTTCTCTATTGCCTCAGTCGCGGCACTAGCTTTCAATATACCGTCACTAGAAGCACTAGATTCAACATCATATCCCGAAGCTCGCCATCTTGGAAGGCCTCCATCCAACACCCAAATTCGGTCATGCCCAAACACTCTGAACATCCTGTTAGAAGCATTTCATTGAACAGAATACTGGATCATGTGATTTGGGGAAGGGGAACGAATTCGATGCCAGCAAGCAATTATAGAAAACTCACCACCAGACACGGGCTGCACTAAAAAGCCCCTTTCCATCATAAACAACAACCCCGTCCTTGTTTTGAATTCCGAGACAAGAAACAGCCGCAGCAAAAGCTTTCTCGGAGGGCAACATGTGGGGCAGCTATTGCAATTGGTAACTTTACATCAGATGAATCATAAATGTAACGGCTTTTCTTCATACTAGGATGGCGGATGAGAACATGTACGAAAAGAGAAAAGGCACGCAAAAATCTAAATGACACCATCTCACGTTTGTGATACGATCTGAGATTCCATCCACGTCGAAGAAAATAGCCCCGGGAATATGAGCAACCTGGGAATTAAGAAAGGTGTTTTTAAAACACACGAAACCACTACATCTAGTCAAGCAAAGTGGTATATAGGTCGAAGGATAAAACACGACAGTACAGTTCATTAAAAGTTAGCTCATGGAAGTCAACGGTTCAAAATAACCTGATATTCCTGCAGTGGGTTTCTCTGCTCATCGGGCATGTACCATGATGCATCCAGAACCTACAAGATATGGTCGAGTTGAGTATTCCTTCTCTTTAGTGACGGGGTCTGGGAAAGAAAGACACCGAAAGTTAAAAGGGATGGTACCTTCAAGTCAGGATCCCTGAGGTTGGAGTGGAGCCAGTCGACAGAGACAACAGGTTCGCTGGTGGGGGGAGACTGGAAGGAATGATTATATCGGGTGCCGACAGAAGAAGAAGCCATCGCACAAAACGTCCGAGGGGCCCCTCTGAAAGAAAAGCAGGCCGGGCTGCCGGAGCTGGGGAGGAGTCTCTTCTGGGAGAAAATGTGAGAAAGCAAAAGGGTAAAGACAAAAACCTACCTTGAATACAGGAACATGAAGGAAGATAACAAAATGGGAGAGAGATAGAGAGAGAACCAAAAGGAAAGAACTAAGACTCGACTATCAGAGTCGCTCAATCCCACAAAGATAAATCCCAGGGGAGGGGAAAAGGACGTCAAGAAAGCAGAGCCAGGCAGGAGAAGATTCTAGCAGCCCTAAACTCCCAACAAACAAAAAGGATAAAACCAAGAGAAGGCACAAAGTTGTCTAGAACCTCAGCAGGAAGAGGCAGAGAGGGGAATAATCCGTATTCGATGTGGACGGACGAGAAGGGAGTGGGGGGACTCACGGAGGAAAGGGGAAGAAGGAGAGGGGAGCGGACGAGCCGATGACCAATACCCAGACCCACAATCGATCTCGCGATCAGGGACGACGCCATCTTCCCTTTATGCTCTCTCTTTCTCACACGCACACGCACACGCACACACACACACACACGTTGGTGTTGCCACGGCCGAGCGCTTCATCCCTCTTGATCATCGAAAAACCTTGGTGGGAGGGGGAACGGAGGACTAGGCCCAGTGGGCTTATGGGAGTAGGCCCATTGGATTTGTTGGTGGAATAAGTATTTAAAAGGTTTAGGGTTTTGAGTTGGGGAGGAGATGAATGTAGTCAGAAAGGCATTCTCACCAGGAGGAAGTAAAAAAAAGAAAAAAAGGAAAAAGACTAAAAAAGGAAAAAGTAAAGAAAGGGAGGTGATTCAAAGGAGGCGAGAGGGGTGGTTGGTGGGTAGGTTTGCAGTTTGTAGAGGGGAGAGAGGAGTGGTGATGGCGGGGAGCTGCTTCTCGTGTGGTTACCATGCATCATTCTCCACCTCCAACTCCAAAGCCGCCATCCCAATATCACCCCTCTCCTTCTCCAGACCCCCTCTTTTCTTCATCTCCACCACCTCCTCCTCATTGGGCAGGTCCCTATCGTCCTCCCTCTCTGTCTCCGACTCCCGTTCCCTCTCTCCTCCCCCACTTCCCGACGCCGTCCTCAGACCTTCCCCCCGTCCCCCCCGTTCCCTCTCCCAATCCCAATCCCAATCCCTAACCGAGGATAAGCCCCCCCTCCCTTTCCACACTGGTTCCGTCGGCAAAAGGACGGACTTGAAGAAGATCCTCATATTGGGGGCTGGACCCATCGTCATCGGTCAGGCCTGCGAGTTCGACTACTCCGGCACCCAGGCATGCAAGGCCCTCAAGGAGGAAGGCTATGAGGTCGTCCTCATCAACTCCAACCCCGCCACCATCATGACCGACCCCGACCTCGCCGACAAGACCTACATCACCCCCATGACCCCCGACCTCGTCGAGCAAGTCCTCGACAAGGAGCGCCCTGATGCCCTTCTACCCACCATGGGTGGTCAGACTGCCTTGAACCTTGCCGTCGCCCTTGCCGAGTCCGGGGTCCTTGACAAGTATGGCATTGAGCTGATTGGTGCCAAGCTTGAGGCCATCAAGAAGGCCGAAGACAGGGATTTGTTTAAGCAGGCCATGAGGAACATTGGGATTAAGACCCCTCCTTCCGGTATAGGAACCACTATGGAGGAGTGTTTCGAGATTGCGGATGAGATCGGAGAGTTTCCCCTGATTATTAGGCCCGCTTTCACCTTAGGGGGTACTGGCGGTGGTATTGCTTATAACAAGGAGGAGTTTGAGACTATCTGTAAGGCTGGTTTAGCTGCTAGCTTGACCAGTCAGGTTTTGGTTGAGAAGTCTTTGTTGGGATGGAAGGAGTATGAACTTGAAGTGATGAGGGATTTGGCTGATAACGTGGTTATCATCTGCTCCATTGAGAACTTAGACCCTATGGGGGTTCATACTGGGGATTCGATTACTGTGGCCCCTGCTCAGACTCTAACGGATAAGGAGTATCAGCGCCTGCGAGATTACTCTATCGCCATCATTAGGGAGATTGGGGTTGAGTGTGGCGGGTCAAATGTGCAGTTTGCCATAAATCCTATAGACGGCGAGGTGATGGTGATTGAGATGAACCCGAGAGTGTCTCGATCCTCAGCTCTGGCTTCCAAAGCCACGGGCTTTCCCATTGCAAAGATGGCTGCGAAGCTATCGGTTGGGTATTCACTCGATCAGATTCCAAATGACATTACTAAGAAGACCCCTGCCAGCTTTGAGCCATCCATTGACTATGTGGTGACCAAAGTACATCTTCTTTTCTCTCCTTTGTGGTTTTCTCTGTTATTTATTGTTTGTCTAGTTGTGCTATTGTCAAAATCTTCAATTATTCTGTAGGGTTCAAAACGGTAGTAACGATGCCTGGGACATATCTTAATGGATTTACAGCATTCATCAATGTGTCCAGCTTCATTGCAGACATACTTGATGATTGCTTCATCGGCTGATAGTTATGTTGCTTTCATGACAGATTCCAAGATTCGCTTTTGAGAAGTTCCCAGGTTCCCAGCCTATTCTCACAACTCAGATGAAGTCAGTTGGTGAGTCTATGGCTTTGGGCCGTACATTCCAAGAATCCTTCCAAAAAGCAGTTCGGTCATTGGAATGTGGTTACTCTGGGTGGGGGTGTGCTAAAATAAAGGAACTTGATTGGGATTGGGACCAACTTAGATACAGCCTCCGTGTTCCCAATCCAGATCGGATACATGCCATATATGCTGCTATGAAAAGGGGTATGAAAGTTGACGATGTTCATGAGCTAACACAAATTGATAAGTGGTTTCTTACCCAGCTGAAGGAGCTAGTTGATATCGAACAGTTTCTTATTTCCTGTAACCCGTCAAGTCTGACAAAAGATGATTGGTTTGAGGTGAAACGAAGAGGCTTCAGTGACAAGCAGATAGCTTTTGCAACTAAGACCAGCGAAAAAGAAGTCAGAGAAAGGCGGCTTTCTTTGGGTGTCAAGCCAGCATATAAACGCGTGGATACTTGTGCGGCGGAGTTTGAAGCAAACACTCCTTACATGTATTCCTCATATGATTTTGAGTGTGAATCAGCTCCTACCCATAGGAGGAAGGTCTTGATTCTAGGTGGAGGACCAAACCGGATAGGACAAGGAATCGAATTTGACTACTGCTGTTGTCATACGTCCTTTTCGCTTCAGGTGTGCCTTTGTCTTTTGAAGTTAGATTACTTCTAGTGATCATGGCATCTTGAAATTTATTCTTAATAGGGAACTTTTCTCACTCAACATCATAGCTCAGAGGGCTTTTCCCAGTCATCTGTTTCTGTAAATTAGATTACGAAAGTATTCAGGATATCTTTTGGCTGCATAGTTTTCAGGACCTGTTTGTGCTGTAGCTGAATATTGTTCCTGGGTGATCTCTGGCCTGGCGTAATGAGCTTAAATTATGTCTTTATAGTGCCTGGTAAATATGATTCTCACCCTTATATTTATTCCTTAATTATAGGACGTGGGATATGAGACAATCATGATGAACTCCAATCCGGAGACAGTATCCACAGATTACGACACCAGTGATCGTCTGTACTTTGAACCATTGACAGTGGAAGACGTCTTGAACATCATCGATCTTGAAAGACCAGATGGTATAATTGTTCAATTTGGTGGCCAAACTCCTCTGAAATTGGCTCTGCCAATCCAGCGGTATCTGGACGAGCACAAGCCCGAGAATGCAAGCGGGACTGGTCTTGTACGGATATGGGGGACATCGCCTGACTCAATTGATGCAGCTGAAGATCGTGAAAGATTCAATGCAATTCTCAAAGAACTGAAAGTAGAACAGCCGCAAGGAGGGATTGCTAAATGTGAAGCCGATGCACTTGCCATTGCAAAAGATATAGGCTATCCAGTTGTCGTTCGACCTTCGTATGTCTTAGGTGGCCGAGCAATGGAGATTGTGTACAGTGATGATAAGCTTGTTTCCTACCTTCAAACTGCTGTTGAGGTTGACCCAGAGCGTCCTGTGCTGATTGATAAGTACTTATCCGATGCCATCGAGATTGATGTGGATGCACTTGCTGACTCCCATGGTAATGTGGTGATTGGAGGGATAATGGAGCACATTGAGCAGGCAGGGGTCCATTCAGGTGACTCAGCTTGTTCTATTCCCACAAAAACCATTCCATCCTCCAGCTTGGCAACCATCAGGTCCTGGACAACACAACTGGCAAAGAGGCTGAATGTTTGTGGGCTTATGAATTGCCAGTACGCCATTACAGCTTCTGGGGATGTCTTCCTGCTGGAAGCAAACCCTCGTGCTTCACGTACTGTCCCATTTGTTTCCAAGGCAATAGGGCATCCATTAGCTAAATATGCTTCTTTGGTCATGTCTGGAAGAACCCTTGAAGACTTGGGCTTCACAAAAGAGGTTGTGCCTCGGCATGTATCAGTAAAGGAAGCAGTCCTTCCCTTTGAGAAGTTTCAGGGGTGTGATGTGTTGCTGGGGCCAGAGATGCGAAGCACTGGTGAGGTGATGGGTATTGATTATGAGTTTCCTGTTGCATTTGCTAAGGCTCAGATTGCTGCTGGGCAAAGACTACCACTTTCTGGCACTGTGTTCCTCAGTTTAAATGATTTAACAAAACCCTATCTAGAGCGTATAGCCAAGGCATTTTTGGATCTTGGGTTCAGAATCATTTCAACATCAGGGACAGCCCATGTTCTTGAACTAGCTGGTATCCCAGCAGAGCGAGTGCTTAAGATGCATGAGGGAAGACCCCATGCGGGTGATATGGTTGCCAATGGAGAAATACAGTTGATGGTGATCACTAGTTCCGGTGACACCCCTGACCAGATTGATGGACGACAGCTGAGAAGGATGGCTCTTGCATACAAAGTCCCCATAATAACGACCGTTGCTGGAGCGTTGGCCAGCGCTGAAGCAATAAGGAGCTTGAAGAGCAGCAGCATTCGAATGATACCACTTCAAGAATTTTTTGAAGATGAATTTATAAAAGATGGCACTAAAAGCTTGCAGTCCGTCATTCTATAGCTTCGATTGATTCGGTGGGGGGCTTGTGGCTTCCATTCTGTTTGGTTTTGTATTGTCTCGGCAGTTTCTTCTTGTTCGTTACCCTAGTTCTATTTATATATTCTATAGGCATCTATGCCGATAATATCAGCTGAGCGAAGTGCTAGCTAATAATCTGTATTGAGGAGCAACTACATTTCTCTCAACATGGAAGAAATGGTAGGAAGAGGAGCAACTACATTTCTCTCGACATGGAAGAAATGGTAGGAATGGTCGGGCTGCGGGCGGGGAAGGCTTGAGGTGTTGTTGAATGAAGCAAGCTTTTTACGACTTAGCTATGCCATGTATTGTTTATTGTTTATCGTTTCACCTTTTGGTTGGTTTGTTTCTAAATGCAGTGCCAACTGCTCTTAGGAACTGCTGTTTATGAAAGGTGGGAATAATCCGGCGAACCATTGCAAAGCGGAACTCCTATTATTGCCTTTGTAATAAAATTTTAGACTTGGCCATTATGAACGCCAAAGTGGCTTGTCCTCACATTTCGTTGTTACTGGGTCATGGTAAGCATGAAATGCGCATTTCATGAGTTTGGCCGCAAACATTCTTGTTGATACATATGGATCTCATTCCTCCACTAATTCCTTTAACCAAACTCCTTTTTGCTTCTCAAGCCAACTAAATGCACCCTAAGATCATCCAGAACTAACAGGATTAACAGATGTAGGCGCAGCAAACAATAGATTGAGTTATCACATATCTTGGTCCTACTTCTTGATCTTCCAGTCATGGGCTGTTCGGAGTCCAGTGGCAATGCCCTCATAGTATCTGGAATCGAGCTTCAGCTTGTTCCATTCCTTGACAAACTCCGCGAAAAGTTCACGTGCCGCCTCAGAGGAAAGGTCGCTAAAGAATATGTTCCTCTCTTCCTTCAGCCAGGTAGAAAATTCGTTGTTCTTCAGAAAATAGTCATCGCCTGACAGCTCTTGAATTCCATGTTTCTGAAATAACAAACACTCATCATTAGTTTTTTTTTATAAGTAACTCATCCTTAGGTAAAATTTATGTAATTTGTCATAGGGAAGGAAAATAAAGGGATCAGAACACAAACAAATGGTGACAAACGCGCAGACTACAAGAAGGAAACATTAAGGCTCATTCATAACTCTTCTGGCGGAATTTTAGCAATAATCTACCTCGTCGTCAATTCCCCCAACCGAAAGCAATGCTGTTTAGAAACTTCAACCCCAGTTACCGCAGAAACTTCAACCCCAGTCATCACCAAATCTCAACACTCCGTTGTGCATATCAATCTTGAAGTCTCTTTAACCCAAAATAAAAAGAAAAAGGCAGAAGACATGCGACAGCTAAAGGAACCGGGAAAGAAGAGATGATTGGTCATCCCAATGACAAGCAGAGCATGAAACACATCCAACAAAGACTGAACTTCAAAGGAATTACCTTGAGCCGATCCTTTTTCTGATGTTCACTCTTGTCCCTAGACTTCTTTTCTGAAGCAGAAATTTCATTTTAGGATGTTAATGACATATGTGACCATAATCTTGACATGACGAAGGAAGGGAATTCGGTTGATAATTCAACTGTCCAAAGGACAAGTGCATGCAGACAGGAACAAAACCAGGGCCATCGCCGTGACAATTTTTCCAGTTGCAGCTTCTCAGATGCAATAGGAAAAGGATGATCCACCACTCACATAATGTCAACACCCAATTTTGTAAAGGGTAAATAGGCTCATCTAATCGTACCACAACTGAATTATCTCGATTAAAGAAAATCCAACAAAATTGTACATAATCAACCGATGAAATGAAATGGCTGCTCTCTGGAAACGTTCCCATGCAACAGCGAGAATAGTAGGGGGTACAGGGACCACTTTGGGCAAAAGAGAAGGCAGCCGCACCTTTATGAGAATGAGAAGTGTGCTTATGGTTCCGGTCCTTACGTCTCTTCTCTTTCCTATCAGACCTGCTGCTATCATCTCCTTCATCTGCCCTTCGCTTCCTACCCTTACTATCTTCATCTACATGAAACGAAGAACATCGGGTCGTAAGTCCACATCACCGAGTCCAATCGCCTCCAACGGTAAAAGCCGGACGCAGGCAGGCGGCGAAGCATACACATCAGTTAGATGGTAGGACAAGAGGGACTGAGTGAGGGAGAGGGATGACGATACCTCGGATTGGCTTCTCCTCCTTGGACTTCCTCTCGCTCCCCATCCCCATCCTTCCGCAGGAGTAACTAAAACGGTTTCCCAAATCAAGATACAGAGGAGTTACAGTTACAACCTAGTGACGACGCCGGAGGAAGATCCCAAACGATGGGAATCGTCGTCGCGTCGATCCCCTCGTCCAGCGGTGGTTTTCTTCTTCTTCTTCTTCTTTCTTCTTCTTCCCCAATGGGCCCCCGAGTTTTACCTCCATCTTGCATAATCATTAGGCTTCGGCCCATGGAAGGGAAGTAAGCTTCTGAGCCTATGACTTACATGGGCCCAGCACGCTTCTCCTACGACGGAATAGATGGAAGAGGAGGAGATACTCTTGCCCTAACTTACCCTGCTCTGCCGCGATGGGAAAGAGGAAGAAGCTAAGGGAATCTGAATCCGATGGAACTGGCGGCCGCGACAGCGATAATTACGAGGACTCGTCATCGGTTAGTCGGCACCCCGTTGTCCTTGTCGGTTTATCTCCTTTTTTAACTCTACTAAGGCGAATAACATACTTAATTGCTTCCTAGGACGTTGAGAGTGCTTCGGATTATGTGGATGAGTTCAGCGGAGATGATGAAGAGGGCCAGCACATCGGCTCCGACCCTGTTGACGATGGGCGCGATGCCGTCAGAGAACACGATGAGATGGAACAACTTGAGAAGGAGTACATGGATTTGCGCAACAAGGAGTTGTGAGTTTCCTTGTTCCATGTGCCTAGGTTCTATAGTTCGTTGTGGTAGAAGCATTTTCGGTCGATGGGAATTCATCTTCATCAAGATCTGATTTGAACACGAGACCAATGGCTTGTGGTTGGTTTAGTTGCTTAGTTTGGGATGGTTCTTGATTGTAGCAAGTGTTCCTTTTCAGAGATGTTTTAGAGAATCTGAAGCGTCATAAGGATGAAGACGTTCTGAAAGGTCATGCAGTAAAAAACCAAAAGGTACCTTCTTTTAAAGGTTGAATGATGATGATCTTCAATTCTGAGCACTGGAGATGAGTCACTCCCCTCAATTTGTAGGCCTTGTGGGACAGAACACTGGAATTGAGATTTCTGCTTCAGAAAGCATTTATGAGCTCAAACCAATTACCACAGGTCCACCAATTTGATTGATTCTCATACCGATAATATATGTGCGTTGTGCTCTTGTATTATTTCTGAATGTTGATGTATTTGCAGGAACCTTTAAGAACATCTTTCTGTAAGACAGATGAAGAAGTCAATGAAGCATTTAAGGAACTTCTGACCTCAACAAAGGAGACCCTGAATTCAATATTTGAACTACAAGAGGTATGTCAGTCAATTCTTGGAGGCAAATAACCTTTTTCATTTTATTTTCCTGGTTGCTTTCATCACAGATTCAGTAAGGACTGAATGTTTCTTAAAAAGTTAATTTTCTTTTTCTTGGGGATTTAGCAATGATGAGCCTCCAATGATACGAGCATGTAATGTGTGTTTCGTTTAATAATTATCATGGTTCTTTTTGTATCCCGTTTTGTCAATCTACATTATTTAATATATTAGATTTCCCAGAGCCCTTGTATTTTGTTTTCAAGTTTCAACAAAAAGTCGTTTTCTTTATTTTTGTTCTGGGTCATGTGTATGATCCTGCATATGATTTGAATATACACTCCAATGTCAGGCCTTGCTCAACAACAATCCCGCCATTGCTTCAACAGAAGAAGGTAGTAGCTGAACCCTTATTTAAGTTTCTTCTGCTCAATACTTGTAGCTTCGTGCCAACTAGTACTTTCATTCTTTCAACTATGGTCTATAGCTGAATGATCAATTTGAATTGGGTCATAATTAATATCCCCATCCTTTTATTCCTTTATTAAGAAATGAATTTCATTGTACCCTCTTTACTGGAAAATATGTTCTGACATGTGTATGATCCATACTCAGGTGGTTCTGTGCAGCCTTCAAAAAAGTATTCAAAGGATTCAAAAGAACTTGGTGACGACTGTAACGATGAATGGAAACAAATTTCTCAAATGCACAGGAGGTACTTTCTAATTTTCGAGGTGATATATCACATATTAATTCTATGACTGGTCACAGGTGGTGGTTGAGAATGATCATCATGATTATTTTATGACCAGACCCGAATAAGTTTTGTTCTTTATTAACTGCAGAATGGTTACGTTCAGAGACAAGTCAGTAGATAAATGGTACCGCAAGACACAAGTGACAACAGGTGCTGCAGCCATGAAAAAAAAATTGCATGCCTTTAATCAGGTTGGTGCTATAAAAATAAATGGAAGAGATTGTTCATTTGCTGTAGAGGCTGAAATGATTGAACGGCTGTTAAACAGAATATTAGTGAGCAAGTATCTAGTCACATGAGAGATCCCAGCAGAATGATTAAGCAGATGCAGCAGAGAAGGTCCACAGTTTGCATATTTGGATCAGTAAGTCACTGCCCTATCATCTACTTGGCATTTGGAGCTACAACTACGAAATGTTGCATATGCAATGTTAAAGTTGCATGCCTCACTTTTTTTTTTTTTTGCCTCTTCCTTACTGTCAGCAGGTTCCTCATCATGTGGAGACCTCAGAGAAAGAGGTGAGTTATTTTCTGTATTGAGAATCTGTCCTATAGATTTCGAGAATATGCATGCATACATCATAATACATCATACTATGCTCAATATAGCATTTACTATAGATTGCTTGCCAGTATTGCTGATTTAAATGAATCGGAAAATTTGAGCTTTCTCCTTTTCCCTCACATTGATGGGAGTTACAAGCTTTTCTTGTTATGGCCTGAGATCAATGGGACAAATAATGAAAGGGTTGGTGGGGTCATGATAAAGGCAAACCTTCAATCTTCCAATCCACAGGAAATAATTAAGAAGAGCTGAGGGCTTTGATGGGGACAACACTCCCTATTAGCTTATTTTATTTCATAAGATTAGATCCCTTAGTATATCCTTATAAAGGAAGCCTAAATATAGCAATAGTAAAAACTACTTAAATGATGCCATCCAAACAAAAAAATTTGCGTTCTGGAAAAAGTTGTATATTCTTCTCTATCTCTCAATATGTATATACTTTTTCTTGATGCCATCAATCTTTCTTCTGGCAGGAGACACATGTAGAGGGTGACCCGGAACTTTTGGATGATGCAGAGTTTTATCAGCAATTACTGAAGGAATTTTTTGAGACATTTGACTCAACATCTTCAGGTACTTATGGCAGTGTCAAAGCATATGGCCATACTTCTTTACATTTCCGTGGACAAAGAGTTGCCTATGCATTGTGCATACTCACCAGAGTGTGATCACCGCATGCCATTGTGATCCAGCTCACCATATTCTCTTATTTCTCATCTTTTGCAGAGGCAGCAATTTATGCTGTAAGAAGATTACAAAGCAAGAAAAGGAAGATCGTTGATCGACGGGCTTCCAAAAGTCGGAAGATAAGGTGTTTTAACGCCTCTGTTTAAGTCCTCATAATCATTCGAGTAGATAATTAATGTTTTACTTACTTCTTTACTGAGCCTGGCAGGTATAATGTACACGAGAAGCTCCTCAATTTCATGGCTCCTCGACCCATGGAACTTCCTCCAATGGCACCCAAGTTGTTTGAAAATTTGTTTGGATTGAAGACGAAGAAAGCTCCTAATGCGGCGTAAACACATGGTCATCTCATCTCATCAGGTCCAGTAGTGACCGGTCTGTGTGTCCTCTGGATTTTTTTAGGATTTTTTTGTTTTGCTTCTAATGAATTATGTACGATAGGACACCCCGTTCAAATTGGCTCGGAGGTTGAAGTCATTCCATTTATTATTTTCGTTTCCAGTTGACCCCCCACGCCACCCCCCATACCAAGAGTTCTTAATACTTGGTTGGTTCTGTTGTAGAACTGGTGTGCGCACAGGCGAAAAAGAACCCCGTGATACGACCCATCAACCTGGTCTGGGGATGTCGAATTTTGCATCCTCTCCCAATGAGTTCAAGTCTGATAAACTATTATGTCTGAAAAAGGAAAAGGAAAAACAGAGAGGGTTTTTTTTTTTTTTTGGGTTTGATTCTGCGATCACGGAATCTGGAAAGGGGTGGGAAGTCCTAACTGGGAGGAGGAGGGGGAAGGATTTGTTTCTTATCAACAGTTTTTTGGGTTACAGTTTACTCGCTGAAGACAGCTGTTTTTCCTCCTCCTCCTCCTCTTCTGAGCCTAACCAAAATCCAAATAAGAAAAACCTAACGAATCACAAGTCGTCTCTTGGGACGCTGCTGTCTTCCTCGCTGACTTCCAGCCCCAGCTCCTCTTCCAGACGCCTCAACCAGTTCCTGTTCTCCTCGGCTATCTCCCCCGGCGACTGTATCTCCTCCCCCCACAGGTTCGCCCCGCAGGCGTCCATGGCTTCAGCGCACGGGCGGGTCGGCTCCAGGTTGTCAAACAGGTTCCAGAAGTCGTAATCCAATTCCAGCGGCAATTCCATCCCCGTGTTGTTGTCTCCGAGGAAGCAGTTGGGCTTGTCGACCTCTTCCAGCGTGTTCTCCGGGCCTGGTCCCAAGAGGTCGAACAACGACTCCCCTGGATACGGGTCGGGGTAGAAGTTGCAGACGGATCCGTATTCCTGTGCGGAGACGGAGGAAATGGTGGAGGTGGAGGAGTCCCGCAGAGTGTTGTGGGTGGGGGGAGGAGGAGGGGGAGGAACGGGTTTGGGGCTGACACTGAGAGGGAGGGGGGCGTTGTTGACTTTGTCGACGGTGGAAGAGGAGGACGATGGCGAAGGGGAATGGGGAAGTGAGGAGGAGTCGTGACTGGGAGGGTTAGACAGGCGCTTCTTCAGGTAGGTGTTCCATACGTTCTTGATCTCGTTGTCGGTCCTGCCTGGGAGATGAGCTGCGATCCTAGACCACCTTTTTTTTTTGGTATTACCAAAAACAACGATTCATTCAACAATAATACGCACACACACACACGCGAAGGAAGAGAGAGACAGGGAGGGGAGAAGAGAGAATATAGTACTTGTTGCCGATGGAGTTGTGAAGGGAGATGATGGTGTCTTCCTCCTCCTTGCTGAAGTTGCCCCTCTTCACATCAGGCCTCAGGTAGTTAATCCATCTCAGTCTGCAGCTCTTCCCGCATCTCATCAACCCTGCAATACTTTTTATTATTAAAAAAAAATAAAAAATAAGGATGGAGTGGAGGGACCACTGAGATTCAAAAAAAAAAAAAAAGGGAGTGTGTCAGCAATAATCCGACATTTGTTTCTACGATTTGGCCTGGGCCACTGGTTATTCAGCAACAACACGCGTACGCCTCCCTGCATGCAAGCATTTTTCTGTACGTGGGAATTCGCACACGTTCATTTATCTTCCCATTAATGGTGATTGATATTTCTTCTTATTCATTAGGCCAAGGGCATTTTGACTTTTTTTTGTTTTGCACATCCCCCGATCGAGAAAGAGATGGAGGAGAGGTGGTTGGGTCAGAATGGAGAGCCATCATCCCCTGCTTGTCCTTCGGTTGAATATTTACTACTTTAACTACTCTACCAACAACCAGGTCAAGCCTTGTGAATTCCTATGACTTGTGTCGTCCATCCCGCCCGTAAAGGGCGCTCACCCAAAGAACAACCCATGAGATGAGACATCCATCCCCCAAGAAGTATGAAATGGAGTGATGATTTTGCGTGGGAAAGAAAAAGGGGGAATTGAGCTATACATGCAGTAGATGTGACATGAAAAAGAAGAAAGAAGAAGAAGACGAAGACGTAGACGAAGGGGGGTTACCGGCTTGCTTGGGAAGAGAACGCCAGTTGTCGTGGCCAAACTTGTGGATGAAGGATATGAGGCGGAGGTCCTCGGCGGGACTCCAAGGCCCCCTCTTCACCTTACTCTTGTCGCAGCAAGGCGCCCTCCCTCTCCCCATCTCCTCCCTCAGTTATTCGCTCTCCTCTCCTGAATGGCTGGAGAGTTACATATATGGATTACAGAGATTAGCAGCAGAAACAGCCGCTGTCGCCTGCCTCCTCTGTCTAATATATATATATAGAGGCAGCAAACATACCTCTGGAACTTTTTGTCGTTTTATAGATTTTTATTGCGACAAAGGACAAGGAGGATTTAATTTTCCTTTAAAGGGTGGATAGAGGGCAGGGTTCCCAAGTAAGTGTCTACGGTTTTTCTCTTTTCTTTTTTTATTATTTCTTAAATATTACTTTTATATTTTACAAAATAATGGAGATCCGGTACTTTTAGGGAGGGAATATTCGCTACGCCACATTAATTAATCGTTTAATAAGAGAGAGATTTATATAAAAACGGATTAAATTAACGTTCTTTTTTTAATAAATTTTAAATCAATTATGTTATTGCGTTTATTTTATTTTAAGAAGAGGAGGGTGCGTCTTTGAATTTGCATGGACCTAATAAATTTGGAGAGGGATGGAGAAGTGTCAGAATTTAAATTTAGCAAATGACATGCAACAGCAGCAGATAAACATGACATTCATTTTTATTTTCAATTATTATTACTTTTGTTACTTAATAAAAGAAAAGAAAAAAAAAAGGAATCTGTCTCCTGTAGTGTGGACACTCTAAATATGGGTAACCCCACAGCAGACAGCTCCTCTCCTCGTTGATGGACAAATGGCACATTACCTTCTTCATTACAAAAATTATATATGGGAGGTGTGTCATTGGTTTACATATAGATGACTGCCACAAGTGTACTCTCTTGCTTTTTCACATTTATGCCGGAGATTCTGTGACTTTTCCCCTTCGATGGGATTGACAGGTAGAACTTGAGTGGGGAGCCTTCATACCCAAAAAAAACAAATAACAAAAAGTGAAGAAAGCATTGTGGCATGGTAGTAAATAATAGAATATAATTATGACACCAGAACTTTTTCATATGACAGAAAAAAGAAAACTTTATACATATAAATACAAAGAAAACTATCCCTATCATTAATTCCTTTCCAAAACAGGAGTGATCTTTCTGTTTTTTTTCTTTTTAAAATGTATTTTCCCTATTTTAAAAGCAGAGTTCCAAAATAAAAGCAACCAATGTAGAACCCTTCTTCTTTCTCCCCATCCTTTTTTTTGGAAGAAAAAACAAAGAATCCTAGTAATCTTTTGTTTGGCTACAAGTGAGTTTTGGAATATCAATGCCACTGAACTATTATTAATGTAATTATATGGAAATTATCTAGTAGTTAGTAATTGAAGGGAGAAGTGTTATAGTTTTAGAATAAAACAAAATGACAACTATAAGTCATGCATAAATTTATATAAAGAAAAAACCTAAAACGTGTAAAAATTTCATTTTTAATGTGAAATTGGGATTCATTTTTTAGGGATATTGCTGCATGCGTTATGAATTTTCTTGAGCTTAGTCAGTCTACGTAATTGGGGAACCTTGTCAAGCACTTATTACGTTGTGGGTGGGGAGTACTTTCCCAATGAGATTTGGTTTTTGCTCCAAAGTTATCGCCCACAAGTCCAAACCCCGATGCAGATGCAAATGCGAGTCGTTTGTTTCGGCCATTCAACTAACAACGTGCGATCTGGCCAGCAGTGAAAATTTGCATGATGGAAACAATCGTCTCTTTGTGTATTGGCAGAAGGATGTCCATGGGGATATCGTTGATTTTCTTCTCCATATTTTAAAATTAAGAATAGAAGGAGAGGAGTTGCTTTTTTTTTTTTTGTTAAGCAACTCTCAATCAAAATAAAATAATAAAAGAAAAAGGGAGTTGTAAAGAAGTCGATGCATGGATTTGAAGGTGGGGGTCCCTCTCCCTCTCCCTCTCCCTCTTCGTCGCTGTTACTGAAGAAATTCAAAGCCACTGACCAGAAAGGTCAGGCAGGCAGGATCATGTTAAACCTAACTTCCTTCTTTTCTTCTTTTTAGTGGTATATTTTTCCAAAGGAAATAAGAGAGAGAGAGAAGTAGGTAGACTGCATCATTACGAGTATTATATTATTACCATGTCGTCGCGACATGAAGATCGCCGTCGTATGAAACTTCTTTGATTTGGGGTGGGGACCGAAACAACAAACAGTGGAATGTTTGCGAGATTCATGGCGTGCGTGCATGCCCTTCAGACAGAGAGCGTCATCTCCACGTTAACATCCATGTCCACATCGAAATCGACATCCCCCTCACCCCCACCAACAACAACGTACGTATGTAGTCTAACGAATTAGGTGACCAGCCCCCCCGGGGATGGATGACTTGTATTAATCTAACTTCACATAACAATTAATGCGCAAACTACGTGACCAAGTTATACAAGCAACTCAATCTGATAGAAGCTTCTAACTAATAAAGTAGTTTAGTTTAGTTTTTCAATAATAACAGTGGGGGTCTGCCCGTTTGAAAAATCCCAAAAGGAAAAACATGATGCAATAAATGTTTCCCCCAGGAGCCCAAAGTCATTGGTGTGGGGGTGTTAGTTTTACCATTGGATTGATTGATCACCTAATCTTGACCACCAACACCAAGAAAAGGGAAGGGTTGGATGGGGGCGGAGGTGGGTGGGGAAGGGGAGGGCTTCACTGGGACTGCCTTGGATTTGGACTAACAAAACTTGCCGAGAATGGGAATGAAATGACATTTGCATCACACTATTATTCTCTCTTACTCCGGTTCAAAATGTCTCTTGCGTCCATCCTAACACTATCTAACTCCAGTTCCTTTACTTAAAAAGAAGAGGTAAGCGTGACGCTAGATTTTGTCATGCTGTTGCTTTGGCTGTGGCGGATGCTACTTGAAAAAATCCAATTTTTCAACCACACGACTTGAGTTTTGCACTCAAATTTGCAAAACAGATTCCGAATCTACCCTCTTAAAATAGTGTAGGACTACACGCTTGAGTCGTCACAACACTTTAAGGAGCCGCTTTAATTAATTCGTTATATAATAAGAAAATGAATGTTTCTATGCACGATAAAGTTGTTATTTTAAGTAGCGACTTTATTTAGAGAAAGAAATTAATATTTGAAGTAGAATTTTAGGATAAAATCATTAAGTAGTGATTTGAACTAAACACATTCTCCAGTTAATTTTTTTTTTCTAAGTGTTAACCGAAAAAGAAAAATATCGAGACTTTAAACGGAAGCGTACGGTGAATAGTCTGTGATAATATTTCGTCGAAGTGAGGGACGCCAGTGTGTCAGCGATTTCCGATAGTAAAAAAGACGGGGAATTTTAAAGAAAGAGAAACCGACCCAGAAAAACCCGACACTCGAAAACCAAACCCCACCAGCGAATGATGTAGAAAGCCTGGGGTAATTTCTTGATCGAGACAAGGCGTAAACTCCCCCGATGGGTCGAGATCGGGGAGGGGAAAAAAGGACAAGGACAAGACTTTAAGAATCGGTTCAGACGTTGAACTAGAAGAAGGTGAAAGAAAGAGGGAGACGGGGGACAGAAGGAAACGTGGATCGGGAATCGTCACTGTGACGACTTACGGCTGCTTTAAGCCGACAATTTTAGTGTCGAGTTCGGCCGGGTTAGATTGAAAAATCATTTCGTTGTTGTTGAAAGTTAAGCTGTTGAAAGATTCTGCTCCTCTTGCTTACTTCATGAGACTTGGGGCATCCAATAATGAAGCTTATTGCGCACAAACTACTATTTCCTAAAGCCCAACACACGTATGTCCTGGGTCTAGTAGGCCTCTATCACCTAACAAAATCCATATCCAAACACCCCACTTCAATCTCCCAAACCCCATTAATTTAACCAACACATCTTCTCAACATAACTGAAACTGCACCCTTGTCATCTACGAGGAGCCACTCTCGCCCTGTTCTTCCCAACCAACAGATCCTGAGCTGAAAAGATCTCCTAGAACTGGATTTCGATTTTGATAATTCAAGCACAACAAAATCCGGCTTTAGACACTGCATTCATGGCAGTGAATCCAATTACAGCCCCAAAATGTTCACTTTTGTAGGCTCACAGCATTTGATCAATTAGCAATGTGTCCATTGCATAGAAATAACCACCAGAATATATCATTATCAAGAGTCCCCATCATTCAGAGTTTTGCTTAGGTGTCGCCTCCGCCCCTCAGAGCAAGCACCAGATGGAGAACTGAACCCCCTTCAATATTGTACTCCCGCGCTGTTTTATCATCTGCAAGCTGCTTCCCTGCATAGATGAGCCTGTGCAAACTAGACGTGAGGACATGTACACAAATATAACATCCCAAAACAACACTAATACTGCATGCACAGTTGAGCAAAAGAAAAAGATGTTTCTAGAAAGCCAAAATGGTTCCAGGCCAAGCATTGAAACGTTTCAACCCACAATCTGTAACCAACACATGGAAGATTTCCGGGCGGGTTTTGTCATATCATAGTCAAGAGTTCCAAAAGAAGGAATCTCATAATGATAACCTAAAAGTTCAGTTCTCCAACAAGTATCGATTTTGATGCAATTTGAAATGAAATAAGCATCAGACGACTTTTCATGACCACATATAGAAATATCAAGATTTGAGCATCTATACCATCTTCACTCCCTTGGGTTAGAGATTAACAAGGGCAGAAAGTGAATAGAATATGCAGGGTGGGGGAAGGGCTATCAGCTAACAGAAACACCCGTCCTGATAACAACTTGTATTTGCGAGAAAATGCAACGCAACATAACTGTCTGTTCCCCCAAAAAACAATAGGTGAAGGCCTAAGCTAGAAGTACTAAGCATCCATCAGCGTGAAATATGCTACAGGCTTGATGACAGCTAAGGTATCAACTCAAAATTGGGCTGACGACTCGATTGTAACATTCTATTCCAAAACTCAAGCTGACAGTGATGCTACAGCTAATGGTTGCAAAGGCAATCTGGCATCGGAGGGATTAAAGGCCAAATCGAGGTGGTCAACGAGTAAAAGGCATGAGAATGGAGCATCGAAAGAAACGACAGGAAGGGGAAAGAAAAGGAGAAAGAACCTCTGCTGAACGGGGGGGATACCCTCCTTCTCCTCGACCCTTTCCTTGATGCGCTCAATGGTATCTGTGGGCTCGATGTCGATTTCGATTTCCTTGCCAGTGAGGGTCTTGACTTTGATCATGGTACCGCCCCTGAGCCTGAGGACAAGGTGAAGGGTAGACTCCTTTTGGATGTTGTAGTCGGCGAGGGTGCGGCCATCCTCCAATTGCTTACCGGCGAAGATGAGCCGCTGTTGGTCCGGAGGAATACCTTCCTTGTCCTAACACCACACGAGCAGGGAGGAGAGGAGGTCAGTAGAAAACAAAAACAAAAACAAAAAATCCACAGGAGAGAAAGGAGGGATTGGGGAGTGGGTGGGGTGGAAATCAAAACCTGGATCTTGGACTTGATGGCGTCGATGGTGTCGCTGGACTCCACCTCCAGAGTGATTGTCTTCCCGGTTAGGGTTTTAACGAATATCTGCATATCGCCCTTGCCCTCCTCTTCTTCTTCTTCTTCCAAGGTCTTCCTATCCACCCGAGTCTGCGGGTGGGTGATGGGAGTTGAAGCTGGGAGGTGGGCAAAGTTCTGGCCTTTGGCTGCGTGGAAGTTACGCCACGGAAGATTTGATTCTTTCTTCAAATTACCTGTAATGTAACATACAGGCCGCCCATGTTTCCATGTTTCAACATATTGTCTGGATCCCGCACGGAAGACCATTAGGTCGGGTCTTGGGTCTTGTTCTTCACCCTCGGAATAGGGCGAGAACACGTCGTCATTGATGAGGAGGTCATCCTCTCTACCTTATATCGACCTTACATGCACACCACAACACAGTCTCCCTTCCGATGTGGGACTCCTCGACTCACCTTTCTCTTGGGCTGAGACTATTACAATCACCCACTCTCAAAGGAATTTCGACCTCGAGATCACCACAGTCGGAAGTCGGCTCTAATACCATGTGTAACATATAGGCCGCCCATCGTTTCAACGATATTGTCCCGATCCCGCACCCTTGCGCACGGAGGACCTATGGTCGGATTTTGTTCTTCAACCCTGGGCTTAGGGCGAAAATGCGTCGTTGATGAGGAGGCCATCTTCCCAACCTAATATGCACACCACGGTCCAGTCTCCCTTCCGATGCGAGACACACTTCGACCTCACCCATCTCTTGGGCCGGGGATGTCACATTATCTTGCACCCGATTGGATTCCTTTCATTGGGCCCAATTTAAACATTTCCGACCGGATTCTGCTTCTGAATTGAACTTGTTTCAGCAATTGCATTTCATCCAACTTTACAGAAATCACTCTCTAATCCGTACTTCTACCCTATTCCCTCCTCACCAACCCCCCCAGTCGTATGCACTCGTAATTCCCTAACTCATTTACATCCCCACCACAATTAGATGGATATGTTGAGATCAATGCGAGGTCTCTTCGAGGTTGGCATCGGAACCACCGTGTCGCACCTCGGGCACCTCGGGTTGCTTTTCGTTATCAGCACGTACAGCAAACAGCAAGGGCAACCTGCTGCCACCGGCGACGAAGACGACATCGTCTCTTCCTTCCTTAACTGTGTTTCCACCACCGACGTCGATGACGACGAGTTGGTGGCCGCCGAGGGGCATGATCTCCAGAACGGGGGTCGTTTCCTCGGGGGGGGATCCCGTTCCGCCTTCTCTAGCGCTGATTTCACCTTGTCGAGGGTGCAGACGCTCTGGTAACCGCCGCAGGACGAGCGTACGACCGGGGATGACCTCAGCTTGAGGTCGAGGTTGGCTTCGTCCAAGAGGCTCATCGACGGGGACGGCGGGGAGTTCAGGTCCTGAAATTTGGATGCGCCTTGATTTGGTCTAACCCTTTCCCCGGAAGACGAGGACGACGACGCTGAGCTACATCTCTGCAGGTAGACCTTCCCCGACTGAAGAAAAAACAACAGAATCAGCCACCCACCCACGTGCAATCGTTGCGATTGTCAAACTGAGAGATAATGAATGCTACAGTAACTACAAGGAATCCACAACTCTGCCTGGTGGTGGGAACAACTAGGTTTCAGGCAGGGCTGCTTCCAAGTTTAACACCAGTTGTCAAAACAAGCCCAACCAAAGATACAGGAGATAAACAACAGGACATCCGATTTCTCTCTAAACATCATCAATCGTCTCGTCTGACAATAGCACAGGAACCAACGGAAGCTGAAAACGAGGTAACCAAAAAGGAAAAACGACAAAAGGGGGTTGGGGTGGGGTGTCCGTATCCTTGGATATCACGTCGTCGTTACTATTCAAAAACTCCCTGGACCCTCTAACGTCGAAAGGATAAGGCCTACGACTTTCATTTCAAAACTCAGGGGAACCAAGATGAAGGGAATGGAGGAGACCTTGAGATCGAGACGCTTCTCCCAGCCAAGGGGGACCTGGAGGTCGAGGTCAAGCTCCTGGGACTCAATCCCATGCAGACCTCCGAGGAGGTCCCGGGTTATAGGGGCGGAGGATTTGTCGAGGAGGCCGACGACCGCGGCCCTGCGATGCTTGTCGTCGTCGTATCCCTTCACGTACCCTGCGATGGGGCCTACCTCCGCAGCCATTTTAATATATAAATAAATATTAGGTAGAGAGAGAGAGAGAGAGAGAGAGGGGGAGAGGGAGAGACAATTTTGAGGAACAAGTGAATGAGAGAAATCAGGAGAAGGGATTGGAGGAGTCTGGCCAGAGGGAGGGAAGAAGGGGGCTTAGGGTGAATATATAAAAGGAAGGAAGCTGTGGGGGGGGGGGGATTGATGAAGACGACGAGGAATAGGAAGATGGGAGGCTTTTGAATGCGGGGCATTACATACGGACGGACATTAAACCTTTCATTAATTGGGGCATTGAAAGAGGAGGAGGTAGTGAATGGTCAATGTCTCCCTCCCCCTGCCCCCAATTCATTCACTCATTAATTAAACACAGAGAGAGAGAGAGAGAGTATTCTGTGCGGATACGATAATATCAAAAGGTGGTGGTGGGCATGGAGGTCGAGCATTTATTATTCCTCCCTTACGAGAAAATCCCACCCCCCACACGCATGAAGAAGCTCCAAAATATCATTCAATGACACCTCCCCTCCTTCATCCTCGGCCTTCACCCCTTCTTCCTAAATAACAACAACCTCACATGTCAACCAATATTATTACTTCCCTTCGGGTCTTATGGGGGGAAAACAAAAAGGATTCCGACTTGGGATTGAAAACTTTTGATACGGAAATGGTTGTTGGTATTGGCGCGCATGTGTTCTTCTCTCTTCTTTGTATTTTTATTTAAAAGAAAAATAAAAGAACAGGTTCAGGCAAGGCAATGCTTTGCTTGTTTGGTTGTGGCCCACAGCATTAAGCATGAACAAAAAGAGGGACCCCCGGGGGGGGGGGGGGGGGGGTTCATACCATTGGAAAGATTTTACCAAACATCCCTCCCCACCCACCTTTGATTTTTAACAACAAAATCACACACACGTGTACTTCTCCACTCCTATCCCCTAATATACACTCGTGACATAAACTACAAATTCAAAAAATATATATATATATGTATATATATATTTGACGACGTGGGAGTCTTTCTTAAGTGCAAGTGGAAATTAAGAAAAATTAATAGTAATAATTGGGAGTGCGTGGGTGGTGAAAGAAATGAATTGAATACCAAGAAAGCTTTCATCCAACCTCAACATCAGCAGCTGATCCGATGAGACGACAGACAGACAGACAGTCAGTCTCTCAATAACAAGCAAGCAAGCAAGCAAAGCTATTATTAAATACAAGGGGGAGGGGGAGCCAAAATTCCGGTGCTCTCATTTGATGTTCAACCTAACTGAATATGTGTATTTATTATGAATATTGAATTCTTTTGTGGGGAGGGTAGATTCACTTCCTTATCAATTGCTACTACCCTCCCCTCCCTTATTTAGGCATTTAATTCTTCCCCCCCCCTTAATAATTGCCCCCCCCCCCCCCACCACCACTTGTAAGATGGACTCCTTTTAATGATAAAATTAAAGGAGAGGGAATAAAAACCCTCCCCCCCTCCCTTCTCCTCCTCCTTAAAACCTGCACTAATTGTGGTTGTAGTAAGTAAAGCCAATGGGCGCCTTTGGAGATGGATGGATATCGTGTCACGTGTCCTATTAATTAACCGCTCGTCCTGTGTCCTAACTCTTATGTTGCTATAGAAACATATGTCATGTCTCCGATCCACATACCTCCTCCTCCTTAATTATATCCCCGGAACTTGTGTTGTTTCTGTTTGGTTGTTTCTATATTTTTATCCAAAACTTTGGATGTAAGAGCAATTAAGACTAAGGGGATCCGATAAGGTTAGGTTGTTGAAATATGATCGCCAGCAGCACTTTGAATAATCCAAGGAACATTATCAAAGACCTTCTTCTCTTGAATTCTCAAAACTCGAGGAAATCAGAATAGGAGAACAATCATTTTAAAGTGGGTTTACAACTTAGATGCTTTTAACAATTACCTGCTCCGCACTTGATTAACCATCGTCAGTTTATTAACTATAGATGGATGGGCATTTGTCTTGGATCCTTTAATGAATGATGTATATGATCGGATATGGGTAGGAATGACTACGTCATCCGGGGCGCAGCTTTTGCTTTGGTTGGGGGGAATCATCCTTTAAAATTCATCATTATTCATAATAAGTTTTAGTCATATGTTCTGTGTTCCGACCGTGGCCTGGACTCTTGTAATCGATTCGCCTGTCATTTAAAACGAGACACATAACCCCGGGGGGCAGTCCCGATCGTGGAAATAAGAAAATGTATTAAATGGCGGCACTTGATGAGGTGGAACGACATCCTTACTCACTTGAATTTTTTTTTTCTTCCTCTGGGTAGGTTGTGATTGTGATCGAATTAATGGATGGGTGGCTGCCTCCCCCCCTCCTTCGCCATTAAAGGACTTCCCAACCACTCCAATCGTTTTACTTTCTGATTCTTTGGTTTTACTTTCTTGTTTGCTTGTAATTGGGGGGGGGGTTTGGTCAATGACGATGACGATGGCCGCTAATTAAATGTAACGCGTGGACCGGACAACGCCCCTTTTGGGCGACGATGATATGAACGATAACCAAACACGGACGACTACTTCTCCCACAAATCCACCCGACCCGAGTATTTAATGATGATGATGATGAAGCTTCCACGAATAAGGAGAGGAAAATCACGTGTGGCCGCTCTGGCTGGGGGAGAGCCAAAACAGGAACGTCGTATGGGAGTGGTAATTGGATTTAGTAGAAAGAAAAGAAGAGAAGAATCACGATTCCTCCCCCACCGACGGACATTTTACCCCCACGTGGGAGAAGAGAAAGACACCACACAACATTAACACGACTGAGACAGAGAAGTGAAACCAGGGGAGGGAGATGAGAGGTCCTCCCCTCGTACACCCACTAGAAAACCCTCCAAATCCCCGCCGACTACAGATTGGAGAATGGCATTGAACAACCGGGTAGGGTTTAAGGAAAGGTAAAAGAGGAGAGGAGATTAAAAAAAAAAAACACGTGTCCATTGATTGCAAGGATTCAGTTGGGGGTGGTCTCACCTAACACCCCCTCCCCCACTACACTCAAATCCATGATACGCAACCTCCTCCTCCTCTTCCTTCCTTTTTCTTGAACCATTTTGCATGTGGACATAATAGTTAACGCCCCCACCAATTTTCTTTTCGATGGGAAGAGAGAATTTTTAGGTGGGCATTGAAATAAAATGAATTCTGGGAAATCAACTGGGGCAGCAGATCAGGATGGGTTTAATTTGTTAAGCACAGCAAGCACCGTGCAATGCAATGGACTTTGGGACTGGTGTTGTGGGCATAAAGGAGTTAGGCTTGTTGTGGGGCATTGCTGTTTTTGTGGACGGGGGAAGGGCAAAGACAGCAGGTGTTGAAGCCCTCGAAAACCCTTAACTAGTTTACCCCCTTTATGTCGTTCCCGGGTGTATATTTATTTCTATCCCCACAGTTGCTCTGCTCTGCTGCTTTACTGTACCCATCATTTACATGAAAATATCATGGAAGAGGGCGCTGATTTTAACGAGGGGTCTTAAATGGCCCTCTGTTTGTGTTGTAAGTTAAAAAAAAAAATACAAGGGTCTCATCAGACTGGTAAAGGACAAAGTGATGGGGCCGAGGACTCCCCGCCCCTCCTACGTTTTAAATCCTCTTCCTTAGACAGGGACAGATCGACTGACTGATTGATTTCGATTTGGAAATTCACGAGTTGGTAAGTAAACCATGATAGAAAAAGAAAAAGGCATTTACCTTTCCTGTTACGGGAGCTTTTGTTTTCGTGTTGTATATATATTTTTCTTTGTTTTGTTTTCAAGTTAGGATTGTTGTCGGGGAGGGCACGTTGTACTTTTGAGGCCCAGAGTTAGGGCCATGCGACAACGAGTTTAAAAGGATGAGGAGGAGATGGCGGGGAATGGAAGTGGAGGTGGGAGTGGGGGGAGGTGGCAAGGACCTTCTCCTCCTCCCCTATACAGGATCTCTCCCCAGCGCTGTAAATTCTATCAATCTAGTCGATGGTTTCCCCGTCTTCCTCGCTCCCCCTCTCCGCCATCCACTCCCACTTCAATCAGGACAGGCACGTACGTCCAAGGGTTATGCGACCTAGATGAACATACGTAATAGTACATAAGATGAACAAACACACGATAATGTCGACAAGGTTTACCCTTTTTTGGCTTTCTTCATTTCCAGTCATATTTGGTTTTATCACATGAACTGCACTGCAATGTCAGACGAGGTTAGGTTCAGGAATTACTCCGAATATTACCTGAAACAGGCCTGCGGTTAGTCCTACATTGAAATCCGGGAATGCCCAATGCTTGACGAAACAGCCCTCACAATCCAACCGGAAAGGCCTTCTCCATGGATGAGCTTTTGCTGATAGCCAGAGCCTGTTGCACAGATGACTGTTTGGCCATCACGGATGAAGTACGATTCCTGTTCTATTCTTATAAATCTTTTTTATCCCTTACATGATTTCTTGTTCATCTTATATGCTGCTATAATGTTTTTATAGCGTCTAACGCTCGCTCCTGCTTTTCCTAGTGTAAAGGAATTTGATTGATCTGTCCTGCGTTAATGGACATTGTCACGTGTTAAAAATGTGCATTTTTAGGTGTAAGAGAGCATATAACCTTCGACAATCTGAAGCACCTTCCTCTCGCCTTCTCTTCCCCGAATGCAAGCCAGAACAATTACCACATTATCTCTCTCAAAGACATTCAGCGGTGCAGATAAGGTCTGCCGATTCACTTTCTGCAAAAGCGATGAGATGCTAATGGATGATATTCGTTTAACCTATTTATCCACCAGATCCCGGTCGTAGACAGAAATGGACTGGGTCTTCACACCCCTTAAAAGACCGAGAGTGGTTGACAGTCTAGTTGTTTCCTAGCAGCATATCCGGGATCATTGACAGATCTCATCGTCTGGTTTTGTGAACCCTGGGTGTGGCTTATGAACACCTGATCGGTATAAAATTGTCATGCCGATTACCATTTCTAGAGAAGATGCAAACATTGTCAGATGGCGAACAACACTGAAAGAAGAAGAGAATTCACTAATTCAAAACGAGCAAATTGCAGCATAAGATGTTGCAGAGCAGAATGGGACATTCTGCAGCTGCCCGTTCCTACTGTTAGTGTCCCATTGTTATTCTCGAATGCCTTCAATAAGAGAACAAATCCTCATCTATAAAGCCTAGACAGATTATAACAAATATGCATTGTCCATCCGCTAATTGCACAGTATAACCCTCATCAGACCAAGAACGAGGCAGGACGCGGAGATGAAGAACAGAGTGACGAGATCCCTGGGGGACCATTTCCTGACAGCCTTGGCCTCGATTCGCAAGCTCTTGGCCCTCCTGAGGGCATCGACCTCCTTGAGCAGATCAAACTCGAGACCTTTCCTCTTCAACTCCTCGAGGCACTTCCCCAGCAAGGTCCCATCCTCCTTCTCCCTCTGAAGAAGCTTTTCGAGGTGGGTCTCCATGTCGGTCTTGTACCTGACGGCCCAAATGATCCCGAGGGAGCACAAAAGGGAGCAGAGGGACGGAATCCAGAGGCGACGACAAAGACCGGGAGAGAGGGAGGAGGAGGAGGAGGAGGCGGCGTTGAAGAGGAGGAGGAGGGAGAAGGAGTGGAAGAGGAAGAAGAAGATGAATAGGGAGGTGATATCGTGGCGGAGGGAGTGGATCTGGGACTCCTTGAGGGAGATGCGTTGGAGGATGAGTTCCTCCTCTTTGAGCCACTGCTTGAGGAGGAGTTTGTGGGTAGGGGTTTCCGCGATCTGGTGGAGAGGGTGAGGCGGCTTCGAGGGCTCCATGGGATCAGAGGCAGCGGCCATGGGGATGGGGATGGGGATGGGAAGGAGGGTTTTACTTTGGTTTGCTTCTCTTGGTTATGAGGGGGAGAGAGCGTCCCAGGGAGGGGAGTTGTGGGTAACGGTCGGCCGTAGGGGCATTTTGAATCCATTGCCAACGGTCAGATCTCATCTCCGACTCAGCGATTTATTTATTTATTTAAATTTTGAGAAACATATTTGTTGGACTAAAGTGGCGAAGGGAGTGTAATAACATCGGGGGGCAAAAGTGAAAACAGCATGTGACCGGTTGGTTACATGACAAAATAAAATAAAATATAAGAAATATACGATTTTGGCCCGAATATATATTTTTTATTGCAATGGTGATCATCGTCCTCCATCTTTTTAGCCCAATCTTACTGTGTTTGGACGCACAAGAAAAGGAAAGAAATGAAATGAAAACGCGAAACCCAACAAACTTTCCTTTTTTCGCAATGTCAAAATTTTCTTCATTTTCTTTTCTTTGTTTTCCAACTTATACAAACAGCCTGAATTTCTTTTTTTTTTTGGCCAGAAAGAAACTTTTGAAAAACTAGAAAAAAAAAGATCTGATCCTAAGGTTGAACCAAAATGTGAACTGTAGTAAAATTTACTTTAAACGGCTTACAATTCCGGACGTTTGTCTATGATAAGGTGACGTGGGTCGACGGTGATTCGATCGTTATGATGGCGGGAAAGGACGAAGACATGGACGTTGTCCGGGGAAAAACAGAAGATGGACCGGTAACAGGCGGAGAAGAAAAAGGCTTCGACGGCCTGGAGTCGGGGCTTTGGACCCGGGCCACGATTAGAGGAGATCAGGACGCAGTTGAAGAGAAAGGAAAAGAAGGAGGGCCAGACGGATGGAAGGCAAGAATAAGCAACAAACTCCAACAACAATGCAGTGGTAGTTAAGGGGAAAAAGGACCGAAGAGAGAGAGGACAGACGAAGGAAAATGAAGAAGGAGAAGCAGGAAGGAAGAAGGGAGGATAAGGATGAGAAGTAAGGAGGAGATTCGAAGGTTCTGGAGGGGAATGGGTTGAGGAATCGTAATGAAGGAAGTATGTGTGTGAGGTGGATGTCATGGAGACTGTGTTTTTCCTCTGTTTTTATGTTGGATTGTTGTAAGGTTCAGCTTCCTTTTTTCCGATAATGTCGTGGGTAGCTTTTTCGGCTACCATAAGGGCAAAAAATAATAATAAATATTTTATTTTATTTCCACAAAAGAAACTTTTAAAAGATGAAGCCAAGAAAAAAGAAGGTTGGTATTAGGTTGAAGCAAAAATAGTATATTTTGGTAAAAAAAAAAACGTTACGCAGTAAGTTCTGATTGGATAAAAATATTATTTAATACATAAAAAATGGAGCAACACTTACATATATATTTCTTAATTAATTTTACTATACAGAAACGTTGCCATTCGAATTGCTTTTTGTTCAGGAAGGTATCATTAATATGGATGCATTTTTTACATAACTTATTAGTCTTGAATTTGATGGTAAAGAGGAGGCCGTAAAACAGAGGAAAGAAATACGTTGGAATGTCAAGGCCCAGTAGGCCCAACCCGCCCTATTCTGAAGGAGGAAACAAATCACAGAAGGAAAACCAGGAATCCTGCAGAATTCCCCGATTCCAAGGCAGCAAAAGAAGAAGTGGGGGATGGGATCGTCGTCGTTCAACAGGATCGACAGGGCCCACCAGATGTACAGGGAGGGAAGGTACGAGGAAGCACTCTCCTTCTACACCGACGCCCTCTCCCTCGCCAAGACCGACCCCCACCGTATCGTCCTCCATAGCAACCGTGCTGCTTGTTTCCTCAACCTCCACCATTTCCACAAGGTTCCTTCTCCTCTCTGCCTGTCCTCCCGATCCTCATTTGCCCCCTATTTGAATCTTATTGCCTGCCCAGTGTCTCCTTTTTTTCTTTTCTTTTGTCCAAAATGTGATCGTATCTTTTCTTGCCCTCTTCTGGGGATAATCTATCTAGGCTGCTGGGGAATGTACATCCATTCTGGAGCTCGATCACGAACACACCGGAGCTCTGATGTTACGTGCCCAGACCCTGGTCACCCTCAAGGAATATCATTCTGCCCTCTTTGATGTTAATAGGCTCATCGAGTTAAAGCCGTCTTCCGAGGTTTATAAGAACTTCGAATCCCGTTTGAGGACTCAATTGGTGTGGTCTCCCTCTTCTCTTGTTGTGATTCTGAAATACTAGACTCTTGCCCCTAACGAATTCGTCTGTTCCTTTGCCATTAGATTTAATTTGCGCCTTCATGTTCTCCTGTGCTGATGTTCCTAATCTTCATACACTAACATTGGTTTTGTCGACCCTTGGCTGGTTCTCTGGTCTGTAAAACGGAGGATAAATTAATGTCGTGCTTCTAGGCGAATGCCTGCATATGCTATTTTAATCTTCTTCTTCCTTACTCCAAAAGAGAATTACCTTTCTATCTATGCATATGCTTAAGGAAAGTCGTTGGCTTCAATACCCGAACTGGAGGACGAGCTAGGGGAGGAGGGGGAACACGAAGAGGATGAGACGGAGCCTCGCCATGTGGCAGGAGTTGATGCACATAATCCCTCTGGCAAAAGACGGCCCACTTTGGCCCTTCAGCTCCAGGGAGAAAGGCCCAGCCGAAGATTAGGTGCTAAGATTATTGTTCCCGATGAAGTCTCTTCAACACGGTCATGCAGTAAGGAGAAGAAGGAAGACTGCAAGGGATGGAAAGCGATTCCTAAGCCAAAGGGGCACTCTTCTCTAGACTATGCTAGATGGGACAGGGTTGAAGACAGTTCGAGTGATGAGGATGATGAAGAGGACGAGGATGATTCCGAATGCAAGTATGGGTTTCGGGTGAGAACAGTGGGGGTGTGTCCCGTGAAGTGAGTGTTTCTGGGCGGACAAGGATGTCTGGCAAGGAAGGAGAGACGTGTATGCATATAATTGTGAAGGAGGGCGATGCATTTCTTATATTGAGGTGGAGTTGGAGTGGAAGTTATGCATTTACTTACAAGGTAGGAGGAGGATATTGATACTTTTTTTGGGTTTCAAATGAATGATGAATTTTGAAGGACGATGATGATGATAGGGGGTTGAGGAAATGAGGAGTTGCAAGTGGGTTGTTTGTAATACATGCGTATCTTTTTGTGTTTTAACTTTCTTAGAGGACAAAGAGAGCTTTTTATACTTTGCTTTCTTGCTTTTTATACTTTTCATGGTCGCAAGAATGAATATACCCTAAGATTGAAAATAACGCACCGCTTGAAATATTAAGACTCCAAAGTATAGTACCTACATAAGAGACTAGTGATTGTCGTGCCCCTATACATTGTGCTTGGGTTGCCATCAACTAATATCTTTCTTAATTTGATTCTGCTTGCCATCTCACGTGATATATTCGAATGTAACAATTTTTCATACTTTAATGTTTTCTCTTTCTCTCGCGAGACTTTCCTCAGTTATCTATTTCACAATAACTTTGCTAGTAAGTGTCACGGTCTCCACGCTTTTTTTATGTATTAACTCTTGGGCTAGTTAATTTATGTTGGGGGGCGCTTATTTCATGGGCCAGAACCCTTTTATTATCATTGGACCAGAATGTTGGGCGGGGGGAAGAAGAAATTTTGACAACCAACCCCCAAAAATCCGACACCCCGCGCCCCAATTTAGGACAAACCCTCTCCTTCCCTCTCTGCCCACATTAATTCCAGAGGTGGGATACTCGGGGGATGATGTCGCAGCAGGGCAGCGCCGGCAATGGACCCGACTTCGACCTCCCCGATCATATCAGGGCTGTTATCCCCGCCGATCCTTACGACCAACTGGATCTCGCCCGCAAGATCACTTCCATGGCCATCGCCTCCCGCGTCTCTAACCTCGAGTCCGACCTCTCCCGCCTCCATCTTCTCCTCCGGGATAAGGACGACCTCATCCGCCAGCTTGAGGACAAGATCTCTCGCCTCGAGAACACCCACTCCGACTCTGACGGTCGCCTCAAGCTCGTCCTCCAAGACAATGTATCCCCCACCTGTCTGAGAATTTCTGGCTCCCAACCCTTCTTTTTTCTTTTTTATTTTTAAATTTTGTTCTTTCATTTCCCTCTTCCCTCGCTTCCGGCTATCACTGCGTTTAGGATTAAATGATATCAGTCTTCCATTCCTCCGCTTGTTTTTGTGTTGTCGGCCTTGGTTAGATGGTTATTGGAGTTGTTGGCTACTTTCATTTGTTGGCATCCGAAATTCCTCCAAAGTCTTCTTCTTTGTCATGTTCACTGAGTTTAATCTTGAAATTGTGAATTTTTCTTTTTTCTTGTTCGGGTTAAGTGCTGCAATCCCATTCAAGATTATGCAATCTTTCCGTGTGTATCTTGAGGAAATACAACGTCCTACCTGATCTTGCCTTGTTGTTTGGGGGTTGAATTTCTCCCTTGTTTGTCATTTTTTATGCCAATCAAGCTTATCATGGGTTTTGTTTCTCTTCTGATTTTAAAGATGAAGTTAACCAAGGAAAGGGACTCGATGTCCTTGACTATCAAAAAACTTAGCCGTGATCTTGCCAAGGTAAGGCTTCCTTTTCCTTTCATTTACAGCTCTTTCCACTGACCCGTTGAGGCTTCGCACGACCGATATAGTCCCACCCAACAAATGTTTTAGGGGTTCCTTGATTATTATAAGGCAACAGTTCTTTCTTCAGTTTGACATAAGTACTGTTCTTCCTGCCTGGGACAATTTCTTTCCAGCAAGGGTGCTTCAACTGCAGTATACGTAGAAAGAACTGGTACCGGAAAACATTGTGTAATGTTCAAAATGTTGAATTGAGGTAGACCAGACCTCTGTTCCTGTAGTCAATTTGTCTGGCTGTGAAATGAAATGCTTGTTTCTGCATCCCCTACATTATAATCGTTCTCGTAGTAACTTCCCACGCATCTACAATTTGGGCTTTTACCACGTATTGCACCTGGCTTTGTTCTCCAATTATTTCATTTTTTGTTCTGTGTGCGCCCTGGGAACTAGTATCTTTTAGTAGCTATTAGTTTATTATGTTTGCCGTTATTATAAAATGACACCTAATGTATTGACAGCTAGAGACTTTTAAGAGACAGTTGATGCAGTCACTGAATGATGACAACTCGTCGGTGAGATTTCGGTCCACGTCTAATCTATTTCATCATTAGAGCTTTCCGCAGCTTCTCTTTTAACTCGACAGGCATGTGTGGTAGCAGACAGGTTTATTTACTCGATTCTTTTTTCTCATGCAGGCTGAAACTGTTGACATTGGTACATATAATCAAGCAAAGATCAAATCTTATCGTGATGATGGTATGAAATCTTGACGAAGAAATTAATCTCTTTTGGTTATCAAGTTCTTTAGTTCTTTATCTATTTGTAAGGCATCCTTTCGGTGTAATATTGTTCTACACTCGAATTTTTTTTATAGGTGAGAATACAAATGGTTATGGAAGCACTACAAATATTGGCAATGCCACCAATGAAGGTAAATTGCCCATAAATTCCAGTTCCAGCCTTGCATTATCTACTGTAGGTTTTCTGAAGGGCTATCGTGCGAAGATATATGATCACCTACTATGCTTTCTTCCTCTAGCTTCAGGGCATGCCATCCAAAAATTTTCAATAACTCCATACATCACACCGAAGCTTACTCCAACGGGGACTCCAAAAGCTATATCCATAGCTGGATCTCCAAAAGGATATTCTGCTGCTGTATCTCCCAACAAGACTTCCGGCGCAACCTCACCTACAAAAGCTCAGTATGCAATGTCTCCATGGTACTCATCAAGTCAACAAACATCGGCTGCAAATTCTCCTCCTCGAGGGCGTTCTTATCCATGTACGGTATTAAGAGTTATCCCCTGGGCCATCACCATTTTTCTTCTATGTGGAAGATAATGTGATCTTGTGGATAAGCATCTTTGTTTGTCTGTCCTATACGGTGAATGCTTTGTCTGAGGTGGATAGGCCACAGCCTTGAAATAAGTTGCAAGATGTTGATCCCTAGATAGATTGTTTAAACTTCTAACTCAAACTGCTGACACATGTTTCTTCTCTTCCATTTTTGTCTTTAGCACGCACTCCACGTATAGATGGAAAGGAATTCTTTCGTCAAGCCAGGTATATATTCTCCCTCTATGCCTTGTCTCAGTCTTCAATAATCAATGCCAACCTTCTCTAAACCTATCTGCTGTTCTAACTTTTCATATAGGACTCGTCTCTCATATGAACAATTCAGTGCATTTTTGGCCAACATCAAGGAATTAAATGCTCAGAAGCAAACTAGGGAGGTGACGTGCAGAACAAACCAGAGTTTGTCTGTTCATCATTCTTCTTGATGATTTTGACATGTCTGTTATTTTTCCCAGGAAACATTGAGGAAAGCTGAGGAGATCTTTGGGCTTGATAACAAAGATCTATATCTATCTTTCCAGGGACTTCTTAATCGCAACATGCAATAGTAACTAAAATCTTGGACAAAAAAATAAAAGGTAATTTTTCATCTTAAGAGCATTAATGGGCTGGGTATTCCATCAGTTATCAGCTGACTGTCTACGGAAAATGTACATAACCTGCACATATCAGAATTAAAAGGAAAGCAATTTGTTTAAACTGGAAGCATCTTTAGTAGTCACAAGTCTAATGCATGGCCACGTCTAGAGCTACTATCCTTTTTTGGCATGTCTTGAGCCACTGTGAAATATTTTTAATAACATTTTTTGTTGTGCTGATAGAGAGACTCTGACAATCTGTTTCTGGCAGATAGTTGATTGCTAATGACAGATGCGTGATCGACCAATTTTCAAGTTCCAGTGAGGGATGGTACAAGCATTTACTTTTGCTTTGCTGCTTTTGGCGTAGATATAAATTTCTGAAGTTTAGGCTAGATCGGTCTCGGAGGAAAAGCTTGCTGAGTGCACGGGTTGCAAGTTGCCCATGAATTACCAGGAGAGTGGTCGAAGAAAGATCTGCCTTGAAACTCATTGTGGGGCTATTGTTTGGTTGTTGCCTGTGTATTGGTCTGCTCTTTTATGCGTTTTGGTTTGTGGATATCTGGAGCTTATTATGTCGTAATTGTAGTATCTTAGCTGATGTCCATTTAGCGAGTTGTTGATTATGGAAGGGTCTTTTATTAAATCTTGAGGTAAGTTTTTTGGAGATTAGCGATGGAAATGTAAGCGCAAGATAGTATCAGGCAACGAACTGAAGGACTCTTGTTGGACTTAATCTCGCATCTATAGTAGTTGGATTCATTCTGCCTGTTCCAGAAAGTGTCCCTTAATCACCAGGGGTTTCGTTATCGTTTATTGGCCTTGTTTTTTATCTTTGAACTTGTTCCAAGGGACTACTTTTTGAGGTGCTTGTTCCAACTACCTTTTGTTCATGACAAAAGGGGGGCTGTGCGTGATGCAGCAAATCTTCCGTGAAGCTTATTCTAACCCTCAAATGCAAGGACGAGAATAATTGTCTTCGGTTTTGATTCTCACGCTTATAGATTAGTTTTCTCATGTGCAACTGTACATTGCTGATGGGAGCTTAACAGATTGTTCTTATGAGTAGGTGATGGTATGTAAATATGTGCAGAAACTGAGTGTAGAACTAGGAGACCTCAGTGGGATGACCATAAAGAATCTGCCAAATCAGTTTGATCCATCATGTCCAATCCAACGGGAAGTACCCCTGCTTCGACGAAGTGGAGGTCGCGGCATCGGTCGGAGACGTTGAGGGGTTGAACTGGTCGTTCATACGCAGGTGGACCACTTCTGCCTCCGCCAGAGCTAACTGATTGCGAAGGATGTTGACTTGTTGTTGGAGGGTCGATATGGCTCCGACACAGCCATAGACCGGGTCACGCAACCTTGCGTTGGCCTCATACACCATGGAACTCACCGCATCGCCGCGCTGATGTTCAGGTAACTCCTGCGGGATGATTACCCCATGCGCGTAAAAGTTCCATCCTCCCCAAATGCGATCTAAGCTACTAATTCAAGGGCGCCCGACTTCAGTCAAGTAAATCGCCCTTTGCTCAAAACCTAAAATCGAAATGCTTTCCTATGTGGCTGCAATATAAAAAGGATTAGGAGGCAGTACCCTATGTTTAGGAATCAGATGAATATTTAATACTCCTGATAAAGATGGGCTTGGCCAGCAAGCATTATTCCTTCCACAAGCTCAAATCAGTTTCACCGTCCGCTTTGTGTCATGCAGAAGGCCGAATAGGGAAGGGGAGGAATACCACTTTTAAGGGGAAAGCGGGAGAGGAAGTGGCGAACCTGGAGCATCTTGCTGACATTGCTAGCTCCAAACACCTTATGAACGATGGCAAACTTCTGGGGTTGGTCCGATGGGAAGTGTGGGCAGAAGACGCAGTCACTGGCGCATCGTCTGCGTAGCAGCTTGCACGCGGCGCACGGAGGCATGGCTCCTTGCTTCGACCTCACGCTGCTCCTCTCGGACTTCATCCCTCCTTCTGTAAAACTAAAACCTTTGCGAGATACATGTGGACTCTGGTATCAAAAGGAGTAGCCCAAGAAGCCTACGGAGAGGGAGGGGGTGGGGGGGGGGGGTGGAAGTATTTTGCAGGGATGAAGAAGGTCTTTATGGATGGAGCAGTGGAGAGGGAGGTGAGATGAGCGAATCCTGAGGAGGTCCCACTAAAAGGAGGAGGAGGAGGAAAAGAAAACCCTAGATTGCTCGTCGTTTTTCATGTAAGATCTTTTCCAGACCCAACACGCAAAGAAAAAACATCTCATCCAACCATCCCCCTTCATTTCCTTTCAGTCGTTTTTTTTCCCCTACCTCAGACTGAGATTAGTGAGAGGGGTGGGGGGGGAGTAGTACCCTTGGGATGTATTCTGACTGTCTGACAACATGATTAAACTGGGTATGAAAGCCGAAACAGGAAGGAATCGACGTCTTCATGGGAAGCACTCACTGGCCAATGAGGAGGGATGAAGGAAGGCGTTGCTTTCGCGTGTGTATAGGTGTGGCCGACGACGCATAAAAGATCTTTGTATTGGGGAGTCACATTACATCATCAAAGATCTCTTACTTGACTTTTTAGGGAGGGAGGGAATACATCGCATCACACCTTCCCCCCCTTCTTAATCGAATCCAAATCAGCCTCTTTGTCCTTTCTTGACGCGTTTGTCCTCGCTCACGAACAAAAGGCCATCATCGGTTGGCTCCTTGGCTTTCTTTCTTTCTTTCTTTGTCTGCCTTTTTTTTTCCTTTCGGAAGGAATTTGGAAATCGTTTACGCGTCATGTTTCCAAATAATAATAATAATAATACAATTATTCTATAGAAACGTCACGTTTTCTGCTTTCCTCCGCTCCGCTTGCGTAAAAAGACTGGTATTTCTGGATGAACCAGGGGCAAAGAGAATGGATAGGTTTTCCATGAAGGTAATAACAATCCTCCTCCTTCTCTCTCTCTCTCTCTTTCTTTCTTTGGATTAATAATTACGTCGAGAATGAATCATGAAAAGACGGCGATCAAATACTTAGAAATGTTTTGGATTTGATGATTAATTAGTTGGTGGTTTTAAGTTTGGGAACGTGGGTGTGTGTTTGATTTGGTTTTGGGGTGTCATCCGCCAGTGACAAACATCGCGTGTCTTCCTTCCACTACCGATTGAAAGAAGAAGAAGCTCTGTCATGTCCGGCCGACACTCCCTAACAACAAAGGGAAGAGAAGCCGAAGGAAGGCCCGTTTGTTGGAGACCTTGGACTTTGCACAAATAGCCCTCCTCGGCCCAATCGTGGAATCATAATAAAATAAACATAGAACTCGTTCCTTTTCTTTTTTAATGATAATGGCGGATGAGAATGAGGAGGCCTGTACGAACGATGATGACAGCGGGGCCGACCAAAACTGGGGTTGTAAGAAGTGATCTGCCTGCTGCCTAACTCTTGTTTGGTAAGAAGATGAT
The DNA here is from genome assembly GCA_029817715.1 of Melastoma dodecandrum. Classification (NCBI taxonomy): domain Eukaryota; kingdom Viridiplantae; phylum Streptophyta; class Magnoliopsida; order Myrtales; family Melastomataceae; genus Melastoma; species Melastoma dodecandrum. Next base: position 6,080,207 of record JARUPY010000465.1, on the reverse strand, counting down.
GATGTTTGATATTTTTGGGTGTTTGTGTCGGCGGCGGAATGAATGTAATGTAGCCGATGTTATTTGGTAACATCATAAGCGTGTACATAAATAGTGTGCATCCATCCCCCCCACGCACTTTATTATTATTTTTTTAATGTGGAGGTGCAGGGCTTCAGGTTATGTTGTCTCCCATCAATCTCAATCAATCAGTCGGTCGGAGCTTCGTTATTCCAAACAATTGTATTTACCAATCCTTAGTGCCTGACTTATTAAACCATGCGTTGTAACATCTTACAACGAGCTTAGTAACTTAGTTATAAAATACAATAATAATAACGATAAAAAGGGGGAGGACACCGCGGCCCATGTCCCTAGACTAGGATTAGATTATTGGATGATCTATTTGTACGCTGAAACCATGGCCAAACCCACCGAATACCGTTGGAAGGAAATGAGTAAGTATCTATCATCTATCTTGTTTAAAGTATAATGAAGAGTTCCGGAAGAAAAAAGGGAAAAGGGCGGTAAGCATTAATCAAAATAGGATGCGACTATCTTAGGATTTTTTTCAAGTGATACGGAGCTTGAATTCGCTTAAAGGAGTTCTCAGATTCAAAACCTACCGTACGTAATCATCCTGTTGGAAGACCCACCCACCTTAGCTAGGCACAGGTCGATATCGAATTAATCGGGACGGAAAAAATCATAATACCCAAATAAGGTCGGCCCGAGTGCAGCTAACCACGTAGCTCCACGATGCAAATGAGGATTTCAACGTCAACTTCACTAGTAACTTCTTGCGGATGGAAGCTTACAAGAGTGTCTTGAAGCGGAGTCACATTTCTATAGGAATGAGCATATTTAAGGAGGACTTTTGCCAATCCAAAGCCTCCAAAACCAAAGGTTGTGGTGCTTCCTGGCACAACGAGTGATATCCGCTATAAAGCGACAAGCTTCTACTTCCAAAAGAATCTTCTCTGCAGGTATCTTTCCCTCATGAATCACCGCACTCGTGGTAGCTTCTACAGTCGGCTCAGTGCACGGATCGATTATCTGTTACAAGGAAACCAGTTGACTCGAGATGGAGATGAAGGAAGTAGGGCGGAGTCAACGAGGGAGGAAGGGCAGTTCAATCTGGTTACCAAGCTCGACGGGAAGGGGGAGCTGAAGGACCTGGACTCGACCGTTTTCACATTGATGGGCCAAGCAATGGTGAGTAAAAGGTCGGACCTGGAATCAGATCCAACAGACGACAAGGACCAAATTGAAGAATGGGAGGAGAAGCTGGGGTCGATCAGGGAAGAAGATGCTAGCAACGGAAAAACAGAACCAGCAGAACATAAGGAGGGGAGAAATGCCTGAAGAAAGAGAATAAGGAATTATGGGAGAATGGGGAAGATGTATGTATGCGGGTTTATTGGGAGTCTGAGAATGGTGGTTGTTTTCATAGTGTGTGGATAGAGTTGTGGCTACCCCTCCTGCTTGTGGAGGACGAAGGGTTGGGTGTGGACGAAGAGATTCGATTAAGGGAGGTTCAGCTCCGTTTGGAGAGGGTTGGTGAACTAATTTCGTTCCAAGTGGTATCAGAGCACGGATTGCTCGGCCTCCCGAAGATGGCAGATGGAACGCGGTCGCGGGTTGATCAGTTGGAATCGGATTCAATCACGTAAGTGTTACGGGAATTGGTGAGGAAGTTCGATGGCTTGGGAGCAAAGTTTGAGAGTTTGGATGAAAGGATGGAAGCAATGGAGGCTCGGGGAAGAGTGACTATGAAGGAGATGACGGAAGAGGGGCAAAACTCTGGTTCTCGGATGGAGATGAGCAGTGCTGGACAGGAGACAGGTTTTCTAGGCAAGCTAAACTGGAAATTTTGTCATTTGATGGGTTTCAAGTGCATGATTGGATTTTTCGCTGTGAATGATTTTTCGAACTTGATGATACTCCAGCAGAACTGAGAGTAAGTATAGCGTTAATTCACTTGATGGGACCAGCAATCGAGTGGTATTATGCCTTTCTAAGAACTGGAGAGTTGGCGAGAGCCATTAGTTGGGAGGAATACTCCGCAGCCATGCTGCAGCGTTTTGGTCCTACGGAATTGACTCGGCTGATTGTGATGTTGAAGGAATTGAGAGAGGGACGAAGTTATTCTGAGTATGTTGAAGAGTTTGTGTCGTTGGTGACGAAATGTGATCTATATCATGAAGACCAAGTGAAAGGTTCCTCCCATTTACATTTATGCGAAAACATCTCATTCTTATTGATTAACAAAAGTTTCTCTACATATACATGAGCTACAAGCTCAAAACTTAAAAAAAATAACAAATGCCTCTTCTAAGTAAATGTGCAGCTCAACAAGCTTCCATAACCTGCAATGAACTAAAATTCACTTCATTTTAACCCCCACAGACAAACATAATGATGGCACACATCATGCAAAGTCATCCGTGCACAAACACCCATTTTAGTGCAATACAGACACCAGACTTTAACCCATTCGGCTTTCAACCTATCCCATCAATTCCCATTAGTTTTTACCATTTTCCATACCTTAACTAAGGCAGAAATACACCCTTAACATCTCAGATTCAAACTCCAAACGCATCATTCCGAAACTTAACACCTTTCCACGCTCGTTTCCACCGAAGACTATACCTTTCGGTCTCGTTAGTAAGCCTATTCGGCTTTGACCTTCCCCCGTCCAATTCAACTTGTTTCTACCACATTCCTACTCCCTTTCAAGGTGGGAATGTGGCCACAAATTCTCACATTAAAACTCCTTTCCTATAGCCCCTTATTCGGACTTGAACACACTCATTATTCTTGCTCGTTTCAACTGAATATTACCTCATTCAGTCTCACCTCCCATCCACCCCCGAGCATAACTTTTCCATGCTTTTCTAGCATGAGGGACAGCCTTTCTAGGCTTCCATTCCGACCTTACAACACCTCATAATTTCCAGCCCTTGGCCAATTTAATTTCCATGGCCAAAGCCACGCGATTCCGCTCTTAGAGCGCGAGGTGAAGCGCAGCCACCACGGGGCTCAACGCTCCCCTATTCCATATCTTTATTCCACTTATTTCCAGCCCCTAAGGACCACAACCTTTCCCCTCAAGGCTCGCCTCAAGCGCAGCCCTTTGGTAACCAAACGACCACACACTCATCCTTACTCAAACATAGAGGCGTTCGGGTGGCTTCCCTCACCTTTAAGGGTTCGGCCACCCTCTAACCCTCTCCAAACCACTTCCAAATCACAGCCCAACCTCAGCCACGAATCTCAACAGCATACACCACAACTAAGCTTAAAAGCGAAGGAGGGATGTAGGGGTTACCTTCCACTTGCTTCAACACACAACCGGGTGAGCTCCGCCCTTTGCCGGACCACTTCAGCCCGTGAAGGTAGCCTCCCCTTTGCCTTTAGCCTCTCGCTCGTTCGGCGCCTTACACTTCTCGCCCTCGGATCCACTTTGCCAAGTCGAAACACCTTCCTTTCTCTTCTTCCTCCCCTTCGACCGAAGCTTCCCCTTCTCCCTCTTCTAAGTGTTTCTCCCTCCTTTTTCCCTTTGTGTTCGTATGAGAGTGGGGGGTATGTGGGGAAGAAGACAACTCCCCCCCCTTTATCAAGGGGGTTCACCGCTTCACATTAATGAGGGAGGGGTTTCTATCCCTCCCTTAATGAGCTAGAGTCCAAATTAGAATCATCACTTTTTCCCTTCCCCACATGATTATAATAATCATATAATTATTTCCCCAAATTATAATATATAATTATTATTATATTAATATAATCAAGTTGACCTAGTCAACTTAAATGGGGCGTGTGGGGGGTCGGCACTCGTCGCCCACCCATCGCCCACCCATCGCCCACCTATTGCTCACGGTCGCCCATCTTAGGATCCCCCCTGGACCCCAACCCCCCTGGACCCCCCTTGGGTCCCCTCTATGCCCTTGTTGGGTCCCCTCTGAACCCCCTCTAGACCCCCTCTGAGCGTCCCCTAAGACGTCTCCTGGGCATCCCTTGGGCGATTGTCCGTCGCCCCTGGGGTCGGCAGTTGTCGACCCCAACTCAAACAGTGACGCCCCTTGGGCGACCACCATCGCTCACCAATAACTTGAGATCTAGACCCTATCTCAAAATTCTAACACACACTACACGCTTCCTAATGACCTCCTTAGGACCCCCAAGACGTCTAATTTCAATTCCGGGTCGGGCCATTTTTCGGCCGAAACGACCCTCAAGGATGCCCTCTGGGCGTCCCAGGCGTGCCCCGGGGTCGGTGGCCATCGCCCACTGATCGACCCCGCATCGCCTTCCGTGAGGCATCCCTGATCGACTTTCTCTCTCTTCACGGTTTGAGGTCTGGGCGTGCCAGGGGCAGTGGCTGTCGCCCCTCTGTCGCTCATCAGACTTCCAGGGTGCATCCCCATCGCCCTTCAAGGGTCGCCCCCTGATCGGGTTTCTCTCTCTTCACCATTTAACGTCTGATCGTGCCAGGGTCGACCGCTCTCGCCCCCTGGGCAGCGGCCGTCGCCCACGACCCTACCCGGCACCGACCCTCATACGACCCATCCTAGGGCTGATCACCGAAATCCGTCACCCACTTTAGGGCCTCATTTCGCACCCTCTTTTCCTTCGTGACAACCCCACTTTGATTCGTACACCTTCATTTTCTTGAAGGTCCGAGGCCTCCGTTATCAACCTAACTCGCTCTCGATCACACATATTTGAATATACTCCATTTACAATCAACTCCATATAATTCATTCACATCCACTTCCAAACTCAACACATATTCATTAGTTTAAATAATAAATTCTTGGGTTATTACACCAAGTGGCTTAGTTCGTAAGAGGATTTAAAAGAGAGAATAGGAAGTTGAACACGGTGTTGAAGCCAAGAACATTACCACAAGCTATTGCTATTGGCAAAACTCTATCAAATGAAGAAGTGTGGCTGGTGGGAAAAGGACGAGAACCTTGGCAGAAGGGAAACATGGGAGAACTTTGGCAAGGGCAAAGATCTGTAGTACCATTACCAACCAATAGGGCTCCAATTAGATGGTCAATGGGCAACAAGCAGCTTGGAGGTGGTGGAAAAGGACCTAATACTTGAGACACGAGACCCCTAACTTATAGGCCGCCACATAAAAGGTTGTCTACAACTGAAATGGAAGACAAGAGACTTAAGGGGCTGTGCTTTTGGTGTGACGAGAAGTACACTTTCAACCATAAGTGTAACAACAGGAGGTTCTATTCAATTATGTTGGATGCAGAGAAGGAATGACAGGATGAAGAGACGGATGGAGCAGGGGAAAAATTTGAGACAGAAGAAAATACTCCTGTGCCATCACTGCATGCTCTACACGGGATATCAATGCCCCAGAAACATCATACTATGAAAGTGAAGGGACATTACAAGAAGAGGGACTTGACTATATTAATAGATTCCGAAAGCACGCACAATTTCTTCGATTCAAATATGGCTAGACAGATCGATTGCAATGTACTTACTATTCCGTGAAGAGGTGTGATAGTGGCTAATAGTCAAAGAATACCTTGCGCATCAATGGTTAAGGGGTTTAATTGGAGGATGTAAGGAGAATAATATGAAACAGATGTGTTGTTGATGCCATTAAAAGGGTGTGAGATGATACGCGAAATAGAGTGGTTAAGTTCGCTGGGAGTAGTACTTTGGGATTTCTCTAGCTTAAGTATGAAGTATAAATGGAGGGGAAAGGAGGTGGAATTAAGGGCAGGTGTAGGAGAGTTTGAGAAAGTAACCATAGGGTTTTTTCACTTGATAAAGAGGAAATGGGGTTACTGGTGATTCCTAAGGTTATGGAGGTGAGTGTGGCGGGGGAAGGCAGTTCCTGAGGTGATTCAGAAGGTTCTATCTCAATTTCCAGAAGTGTTTGCTGAGCCCAAGGGGTTGTCACCCCGTAGGAGACATGATCACAGCATTCCACTGGAGGAAGGAGTGCAGGGCTTGAGCTTGAGGCCTTATAGATACTCGAGCGCTCAAAAAGACATTATAGAGACATTATTACAAGAGATGTTGCAGTCGGGGGTGATCCGACCAAGTACTAGTCCTTTTGCTTCACCGGTTGTGTTAGTTAAGAAGAAAGACAACTCATGGAGACTTTGCATTGACTATCGAGAGCTCAATAAGAAAACAATTAAGGACAAGTTTTCGATTCCTATTATTGAAGAACTTTTGGATGAATTGAATGGTGCGAGTTGGTTTTTTAAGCTAGATCTCAAATCGGGATACCATCAAATTTGGGTGAAGGAAGATGATATTAAGAAGACTGTATTTAAGACGCACGAGGGACATTATGAATTCTTGGTAATGTCTTTTGGCCTAACCAATGCCCCTTCTACCTTTCAGAGTTTGATGAATGAGGTTTTTAGACCCTATCTCAGGAAATATGTGCTAGTTTTCTTCGATGACATTCTGTTATACAGTCCGACATTGGAAGTCCATGTGGGGCATTTGGCAGAATTGTTGAGAGTATTATGAGAAAACTGTTTGTTTGCCAAGCTCAGTAAGTGTTCATTTGCTAGAAGGCGGGTGGAGTATTTGGGGCATTTAATTTCGGAGGAGGGGGTGTCTACTGATCCTAGGAAGCTGGAGGTAGTGCAGGCATGGCTAAGACCTACTAACATCAAGCAACTTAGGGGTTTTTTGGGGTTAACAGGGAACTACAGAAGGTTTGTGTGTGGCTACGGTGCAATTAGTAAGCCTCTTACTCAACTTTTAAAGAAGGATGCCTTTTAGTGGACCCAGGAGCACATGCTGCCTTCCTGGCGTTAAAAGAAGCGATGATTACTACCCCTACCTTAGCACTGCCAGATTTCAACCAAGAGTTTGTTATTGAGACGGACGCTAGCCAGTTTGGCATCGGAGTAGTATTAATGCAACCAGGTCGCCCTATAGCTTTTATAAGCAAGGCTCTCGCTTCGAAGCATATGGGATTTTCAATGTACGAAAAGGAGTTGCTTTCGGTCGTGTATGCAGTAGAGAAATGGAGGTATTATATTATCTCATTGGGCGGCACTTTGTAATAAAGACGGATCATCAGAGCCTGAAATTCCTTCTGGAGCAGAAACTACACAATGAGATGCAGTATAAATGGCTGACCAAGTTGTTAGGATATGACTATGGTATAAACTATAAGAAGGGAAAAGAGAATGTGGTGGCTGATGCACTATCGCGAGTCACATGATTGGAAGTTATGGCTATCCTTCTGGACTTACAGCAGGGCACTTTGTTGGATGCGATTAAGGTAGTTGGCAACATGATAAAGATCTGCATACAGCTTTACAGCAACTCCATAAAGGGGAGCCTTCCACGTTTGAACTCAAACAAGGATTACTCAATAGGAAGGGAAAGCTAGTAGTGGGAACAATGCTGAACTTCGGAGACAGATTATGACCACATTCCATGCCTCTGCCACAGGTGGTCATTCTGGTGTTCATGCAACGACTAAGCGAATTTCGAGTTTTTGCTATTGGAAGGAGTTAGAGAAATATGTGAGGATGTTCATCAAGGGGTGTGAAGTTTGTCAGAAGTGTCAATACGATCTAGCTGCTTCCCCGGGATTACTGCAGCCGCTACCCATTCCCTCAGCTATATGGACGGATATCAGCATGGATTTTATAAGTGGGCTTCCTAAATCTTTCGGAAAGGAAGTAATTATGGTGGTGGTGGACCGATTGACTAAGTATGCACATTTTATGGCTTTGAAACACCCATATTCAACTTTGACAGTGGCAGAAACTTTCCTAAATACGATTTTCAAGCTGCATGGATTACCAAGCACTATTGTGAGTGACCGTGACACAATCTTCCTAAGTGAATTCTTGCAACGACTTTTTAGGTTGCAAGGAGTGGATATAAGACTCTCAACGGCTTATCACCCATAAACGGATGGACAGACAAAAGTAGTCAACAAATGCTTGGAAACTTATCTTAGATGTATGTGTTCTGACTACCCAACACTATGGAGCAAATGGTTAGCATTGGCTGAATGGTGGTACTGTTAACCTTGGTTTTAATGATAAGCTTGAGAAGCTATGTTATAAAATCATAGCATTGTATTGTTTTAACATTCGATTGTCTTTGATGATGAGCTTGAGGAATGTGATGCCGCGTCACAGTAAGGTGTCGCTGTAATACTGCGTCTGTTCTTTTGTAAAAGTGGAAATAATTATTTTTCCAAAATAATTTATTGAAATTAATTCATATTTTGAATTATCCAGATTAATTTAATGTTTCGGTCATTATCTAGATGTCCTAAATATTCTAATTTAATTTAGAATATATTTTACCATAGTTGTGGTTATAAAGCCTCTAATTATAGAAGTTAATTAAAATTGTTTTGATTAATTTTATTTATAAGAGGAAAGTTTATCTTAGTTATGAGCTTGAGCTATGTGTTGCTGAGTCACAACTAGCATGAGCAGTATGTTGCTGCTTTATAGTAAGTTGTCACTGTGACGTTACGCTTACAGATTGAAAATATGGAAATAAATATTTCCTATTTACATTATACTTTGATTTATATCAGATTATTTATCTGGTTGTCTAAATACATTGAATATGATTTAAATATCTCAAATCATACAATTAGGCAACTCAATATTATGAGATCAACTTTCCAAGTTTAATTTTGGAAACACAATATCTCATTATCATTCTTTACAGCAGTGCTACGCTGCAAATAGATAAAAGGTTAAATCGGATAATTTTATTTATTATTTGATTTTAATAACCGATCAGATAAGGTTATGGTTATGTTGATTGATTTATAAAATATAGAAACAAATCATCTTATATGGATGAGATAGGGAAGTTACCATTGTGAACTTACCTTCTCTGGTTCAGCGACCGTTGAGGAAACCGTTGCTCAAAATCCGTTCGCAATTTTGGAAAAAAATCATGAAGATTGTCCCAATGCATCTGGACATTCTCCACGTCTTTTTCTTCATTAAAATCATATCTGGCTCTCAAACAAGATTGCCTTTGTGCGTCTGTGTGGTCTGAGTGGTTGTCCAAAGCCTGAGTGATCTGAGTGAAGCTTTGAGGATCGGCGGAGAACGAAAGGTGCTAAGTGATCGCCTGGTTCTTATCTCTTGCAATCTGCGTGTGAGAGTGTCAAGGGCTGAGTGCGACCTTGATCGTCGTGAGAGGGACTGGGTGTCCTCCATGCGTTCAACAAGCGGCTGGCGAATCGTCTGAGGGAAGCTAAGTGAATACCTGTGCTGAATTCAGTAACCAGTTGCTGACCCATCGGCAAAAAGCCGTTCTTATTGTGTCTTTTCGCAAGGAAGTCTCGAACCGGCGGAGTTTGAGCAGTGAGACACGCACTTGCGGGTGCGCACCAGAAGTCTCATGCCTGCAGGGTAGAGCAAGAGTTGGGAACGCCGCCGGAGTGGAAAGAGGTCCTCCCGAGCATAGGGGTACTATGCAGAAGTCTCGACCTCCTGATACAGAGGGACAGTAGAGCAGGTTGCGTGGAAGCCGCCGGAGCTGAAAATTCCACACTTTGCACTGGGTGTGCAGTGCAGTGAGTGACGGCTGTGGTAATCATGCACGCCCAAACAGAGTGTAGGACGGATACCGTGACTTCGCTGTGTGAGAAGTCAGGTTCTACTATGTGAGGAACCAATCCCTGTTTCATTTTCTTTTCTGATCGAAGTGATCATCTTTGTGGTTGTCTCTTGAGTACTTACAGGCTCATCTTGAGAAGAGACAAAAATTACTGTGGAAACCCTATTAAATGCTGAAGCATTCCTGTGTTGTGAATCAGAAACAGACTACTCTCAGAGAAGTCGTTCTTCACTGTAAGAAGTCATTTGTGAGAATTTATTCTTTAATACAACGTTGTCTTTGTGCTTTGATTGACGGACTTACGCCTAAGTGACAACGTGCTGTGTGTAAATCCTTTGAGCAATCAATTGCTGATTGTGAGCATCATTTTGCTGGAAACGAGAAGACGTCCACTGTGTGAGGAGCTAATCGTTGCCCAGGAGTGATATCCTTTTTTAAAGGATTTTAAATCTCACTTGTTGAGATACCAAACGCCTAGTGCAAGGGGTTTGTGTACCCATTATTTTAATAGTGGAATCACCTCGTTGGTGGAAAGTGGACGTAGGTCGATTAAGGCCAAACCACTGTAAACTACTGTGTCCCTTACGATTGTGCAAACACTCGTACGAGAACCTACTCGATCAAATCATAACGGTTGCAGCGAAGCAGATATCATAATCTAATAAACGCTCTGCTGTGAAACAGTACGCTTTCGCTTACGCTGAGAAAGGGCGAAAAAGTGATAAACACTAATTCACCCCCCTCTTAGTGCACATAAATGATCCAATAGGTACAATACCACGTATCATTCGACCATCCAGATGTCTCCTTTTGAAGCCTTATATGAGTATGAGTTGCCTATACACCTTCCTTATATTACGGGAGCTTCTACGAACAAGCAGGTGGATCGGGAACTTTCAGATAAGAAGGAGATGATTCATTTACTCCGATTCCATATACATAGAGCTCAGAATAGGATGTTACAGATGGTTAATAGGAGAAGATCTGATAGACAATTTCAGATTGGGGAGTATGTGTTTGAGAAATTACAACCATATAAACAGGAGTTTGTGGATAACAGAACCTCCAACAAGCTGGCACCATTATATTATGGCCCCTATCAGATTCTAGACAAAATTGGGCAGGTGGCTAACAAGTGAAAATTGCCATATCAGTCTTTAATCCATCCTACATTCTATGTCTCTAGACTTAAAAGAGTAGGTAACAACAATACTGGAGAACAGAGAATTCAGGCGTTACCTGAGCCGGCTCTTCAAGAATCAGAATCACTTCCATAACCAATACCGTATGGGGATCCTTCTTTTCCTAAGTATATCCTACATAGGAAGATGGTTAAGAGACAAAATCAAGCTGTTACACAAGTATTAGTTAAATGGGCGAATAGACCAGAAGAGGCAGCGACTTGGGAGTACCTGTTTGACCTCCAAAAGCTTTACCCCCACATCACCCTTGAGGACAAGGGTGATTTTGAGAGGAGGACATTGTTACAAGGAAACCAGATGACTCGAGATGGAGATGAAGGAAGTAGGGCGAAGTCAACGAGGGAGGAAGGGCAGTTCAATCTGGTTACCAAGCTCGACGGGAAGGGGGAGCTGAAGGACCTGGACTCGACTGTTTTCACATTGATGGGCCAAGCAATGGTGAGTAAAGGGTCGGACTTGGAATCAGATCCAACAGATGACAAGGACCAAATTGAAGAATGGGAGGAGAAGCCGGGGTCGATCGGGGAAGAAGAAACTGGCAACGGAAAAACAGAACTAGCAGAGCATAAGGATGGGAGAAATGCTTGAAGAAAGAGAATAAGGAATTATGGGAGAATGGGGAAGATGTATGTATGCGGGTTTATTGGGAGTGTGAGAATGGTAGTTGTTTTCATAGTGTGTGGATAGAGTTGTGGCTACCCCTCCGGCTTGTGGAGGAGGAAGGATTGGGTGTGGACGAAGAGATTCAATTAAGGGAGGTTAAGCTCCGTTTGGAGAGGGTTGGTGAACTAATTTCGTTCCAATATTCTTGTACATTCATTTTTCGTTAATCCGAGACAGGCAGCCGGCATATATGCCAACGAATATCCCCGACACATAAGCGGATTGACAAAGGCGGTAACATCATAGGCCATTGCCGTAACAGGCTGGGCTAATTTGCATCCCTCAATTCGAACTGATTGTGGATGGCCACTTCCTAGGGAATGCATGACTTTCACTAGAAAAGGTTCACGAGCCTCTTTAGCTCGGCGTGGCGTACATTCCATAGCTAATACATAGAACCATGCTCCTATAAACAGTAATTGATACCTAACGGTGAATAGAACTTCAGGGGGGGGGGGGAGGGGATGCCGTCGTTAAAGGATCCGAGTGCGATGAATATAGCTAGCTGCCTATGAAGCCATACGTTTGTCAATACTCCAGACAAGGTATGTAGATTGCAGTTGCAGCCACCACCGCCGCATTCGGCGTTGTCGGACATAAAAAAAGGCTGAGAGGAGGAAGTTGCCTCTTTGAATTTTTCGGGCCTAAAGAAGCAAGCCCGATCACCAACACACACAAGAAAGGAGGAGAAAAGATACAAAATCAAAGGAGAGAATCCAGTCCCCCATGTTGATGGTGGTGTTGTTAAACTACAAAATCAAGGAGTAGATCCCGGTACTCGAAAGCGAGGGCAATACCACTTTTGTCCCAACTCCGAAAAGAAAGATTTTACACTTAACTAAAGCTAATTCAGCCTCTTCTTGTTTTTTTTTTTATTCCTTAGGGAGAGCAATAATAGTAGTAGATCTCATCCTAAACCTAAACCACCCCCCGGACCAAAAGTTAAGCCGAGAGGGACTTTAACTTGCGTTGATAATTAGGTTAAGGCTACACCCGGAGAGATACATACATTGGTATTTTTTTATTTAAAAAAAAGAGAGGTTAGATTAGATGTGCAAACAAAAGAGGCACTAAAATTAATAAAAGAAACAAAAATCACAGCTTTTTCTGATCAACCCTGTTTGAAAATTTTCAAGAGCGCATGCAAAAGAGGATCCACATCCCTCTCACTATCGAGATAAGGAAAGGTGTGGAGCCAACTCCCGAGGAACACCCCCCACCCTCCACCCGCTCCAATAAATAAATAGGGAGGGAGGGATGATGATGCTTTGGATTTCGGGATCCAGCTGTGTGACTGTGGGTGTGTGTGTGTGTGTGTGGGAGACCCCCATTATTACCACCCCCTCCATCCTTTATTCATTTTATGTTTCATCCCCTTGGTTGTCAAATCAATCCGTTTAGTATTTATTACAAGTTGAATAACGGATTGATTGGAGGGAGGAGACCAGACCCTTTCCTTCTTTTTTGGTAGGGAGGATAAGATCAAATTACGAATATGGACAAAATACCCACCCCCCACTCTCCTCATCCTATCTCCATCGTTCTGCTGAGCTGACCACACTCTCCCCAATTCCCGATTTTTACCCACGACCCAAAGTCTTTCTACCACCACCACCAATCGATATCCAAAGATCATGCAACCCAAAATGTAAATAACCTCAATTCAAAAGTATGAGGAAGGGGTACCCTCAAACCCCCATGCATATGGTAATCATGTCATGATGAGATAACATTTAGCAGAAAAAAGACAATTTGAGAAAGTGGGCTTACAAACCCAGAAAGAAAGAAAGAAAAAAAAAATAAAGTACATTCAAAAGATCAAAGAAAGGAGGTGGAGGAAAGCGATGAGAAATGCATTGACTCTTTACTGGCAGTGAGTGAGTGAGCGGGAGAACTGCTCTGCAGCTGTGGGTACCCTCCAAAATAGCCTTTTTGGCTTTGGACCATCAAAGTTAGGCTGAGGAGGAGGAGGAGGAGGAGGAGGAGGACACCCACCCAAAAAATATCCTAGGGCTGGTTGATACTGATAGGCTTTTCCTCAAAAATTATTCACAAAAAAAAAAAACACTGTAAAAAAGTAAAAGTGCAACCCCCCCCCCCCCCCCCCAAAAAGAGCTTTTCGGGGTAAAAGAAGGAAGGCGCAACCGGGTTTACTTTTCTCTTTTTCTTTTTTTTTTTTGGGCCATCTTTCTATTTTCTTCTCCATCATCATCTTCCTTTTTCCTGCACAGTTCACCACGCCAACAACATGTCTAACCCCAAAGACCAGAGTTACCTTTCCTTCAAGATTCCTCCTCTATTTTCCCTGGGGGGCATTCCCAACATCAACAGTTGAAGGAGACACATTTTCTAAGCCCCCCACCCCCCACCCCCAATCATTTGGGGACAACATCAAAGGAGAACAAAGAAAAAAACAACAAAAGGAATCCCGCTGCAGATAATGTCACATGACGAATACCCAACACTCTCCCTCGATCCACTTCCAGAAAAAGGTTTCATCAACAGTCCCGTGAGAATATGGCCAAACCCTCACCACTGACCTCTCCCTCCAAACAAGAACCAAAAACCAAGCCCATGGACTACTTTACTTGGGTTAAAAAAAAAAGAGGAAAAAGAAAGGAGTGAATTACTCAAAAACAGGAAGATACAAAGCGCAATCAGAATGCCATCGGGCCAAATTGACTAGATTTTACCTAAAAACAAAAACCTCCTTTTGAAATTTGAGGGCGAGGGATGTTAGCACTCAAAGGTAAGGGCTTTTAGCTGGTTATGTTATGCGAAGAGAAGAAGAGGGGCTTGGGATAACAAAAGAAACAAGTCCTCCCTTCCATCAGCCTCTGCTGCTGCTCTTGCCATTATTTCTCCTTTGACCCCTCCCTGCGTTACTGACTCCGTTTCCGTTTTCCTTCTTCTGAGGGGACGAAATGAACAGCTGCCCCAGCCCGAACACCCCTGAGGAACCCCCCGATTTGGATCCTCCTCCAGTGGAACTCCTGAGGGTGCAGATCGGGACATTGAGGACCGGAGTGATCCTTACCCCCGCCGAATACGACCTCTCCACTCCCCTGTGCTTCATCCTCTGACCTGCTCCTCCTCCATTGTTGAAGCTGCTCGGGCTGCTCGAGCTCCTCTCCAAGCTCTGGAACACCACCCTCCCCGACGAGTTCATCCTGGGGCTATCCACCGAGACTCCCCTGTTTGCAGCATCCGGCTGTGCCCCTGCTCCTGGAGCTGCCGTCCCCGGTACTGCAGCCGTTGATTTCCGGATCGGGCTCCTGCCCATTGTGTTGCCGGCGGCCACGGGGTGAGAGCCATTGCGGCCACGGCCATTGATCGTGCAGTTGCTATTGTTGTCGAGGTATGGCAGGAAGCCATCAGATCTTGGGCGGAGGGAACGCATCCGGGATGGCCTCGTTTTGTCGGAGTCCAGGGAGAGGCGAGGGAGGTCGTCGTGATCGTGGGCCTGAGAGGAGGAGGAGGAGGAGGAGAGGGAGAGGCGGGAGGAGGTGGGGATGGAGAAATCGAGGGAATCGGAATGGTTGAGGAGGGGGAAAGAATCGGAAGAGGAGGAGTGGGTGGCGATGGCAGACTTGGAGCTCCGGTGGAGGAAGTGCTTGAAGGACCTGGAGGAGGCGGAGGCAGTGGTTTGGGAGGGGGAGGGGAGCTTGTTGAGACGGAGGAGGTCCCTCCAACGGCTGGAACAGCGGGGGGGAGACTTAGGGGAGAAGAGGGGAGAGGTGATGATGAGGTCAGAGGGAGGAGGGGGGTTGGAAGGAAGGGGAAGGGGAAGGGGAAGGGGGAGGAGAAAGCCTTGGGAGAAGAGCTGGTCGGCGGGGAGCATGGGGACGGGGGGCTGGTCATGGAGGCAGAACTCGAAGTCGGGGGAGGAGGAGGAGGAAGGGGTAAGATCTGGTGGGGGAGAAGGGAGTGGGGAGAGTGGAAGGGAGTTGTTGACGCAGGCGGAGGCCATCTTGTTTGTTAGTTTTTGTTGGGAAACTAAGAGGAAAGGGAAGGGAGATCGATGATCGATCATGCAAAAGAGGAGTGGTGCAACTACTCTTCACTCTAGTAACTAGTATTGAAGCCCCAGGATATATTTCTTTTTTTTTTACTTTCTTGCTTAAAAAGAAAGAGACAAAAATGGGCATGTGTTGTTGTTGTTTATTGGGCACTGCTGCCAATAAACGACAGACACCAGCAGCTGCAACAGAATTCATCCATCATCAGAGGGAGAAAAAGAAAGTACGTTAGCGTACTCTCATCTCATCTCTCACTACTCTCTGCTCCAATTCAATTTTTAAAAAATAATAATTAATATAAAAAAAAGGAGGTGAGGTGCCTCTGCTAGGTTTGGGTCATTTTTTAGGGCCCATTGAGTATTTACTTATCCGGGCCCCCAGCCCTCATTTAATCGTGGGCTTCGTCTCCTGTCGCCCTCCCCCCTTCCTCTTCCACGACTCTTTATTCTCCACTCCTTTTCTTCCACGTGCATTTCCAACGACATCGCCCCTTCCGTCCTTCCAACCATCTCCTCCTCAACTATTCACGTGCACAGGAATTCCACCTCCACCGTTGGAACATTACCTAATTGCACTCTCACTGGTTCGAGGTCAAAATAAACAAACAGTAGAAGAAGAAGAAGACCAGAAGAATTTGCCACAAACGCTGTGTCATAGTCGGCAAACCACCCACCCGTGAGGTGTGAGAATCTTGTTTTATGTAGCCGGATGATGATGTCAGCACTAATTATTTTTGACACGAAACACCCTCCCCCCCCCACCTTCAAATGACATCACCGTCCAAATCCCACTTTGCTAATAATATTACACCCCCCCCCCAATCATTCCACCTCCTCCCACTTCCAAACTATCATTGGGTGGGGTGGTGGTTTTGCCAAAAACAATAACAAACAAAAGGAGAATATGAGCAGCAGCATCAGCATAGTGGAGTCCAGCCTCCCTCCTGGTTTCCGCTTCCATCCCAGGGACGACGAGCTCGTTTGCGACTACCTTATCAACAAGGTTACCCGCTCTCCCTTCCACTCCCGCTCCCCCCTCCTCGTCGACGTTGACCTCAACAAGTGCGAGCCTTGGGACATCCCCCGTCAGTCCCTCCCCTCCCCCCCCTCTATTCCTCCTCCTTTTCCCTCTGTTTTTTCTCTTCTCACTTTGTGTTTTCATTCTTCTTTTCCTTCGAGGCAGCCACCACCTGTGTTGGAGGGAAGGAGTGGTACTTCTACAGCCACCTCGACAGGAAGTATGCCACCGGTTCCAGGACTAACCGCGCGACTGCTTCTGGGTACTGGAAGGCCACTGGGAAGGACAGACCCATCCTCAGGAAGGGATCTCTGGTTGGGATGAGGAAGACCCTGGTGTTCTACCGCGGGAGGGCTCCCAAGGGGAGGAAGACCGATTGGGTCATGCACGAGTTCAGGGTTGACGGCTGCCTCCCCCACCTGAACATCCTCCCTCCTCACAAGGTCAAACCCCAATCCTGCTGCTATTCCGTTCCCAGCTCTGTGTTTCCCAACTCTTCGTTCTTGCTCTCAGTTGTCAGTGATCCTTTCGTCTTTCTCTTTTTCGGTTTCAACAGGATGAATGGGTGCTGTGCAGGGTGTTCCACAAGAGCGGAAACGGAAACGCTGGTTCCAATTCCGGGGTAGATGGCGAACAGATTGCTTCTTCATCCCCTCCGCCGTTGATGGACCCTAATATCGGCTCGGACCCAGCTAGCACTGGCCAATACGAGCAAGTGCCCTGCTTCTCCATCTTTTCGATCGACCAAATGGATCCCCAGTTTTCGGACACCGGCCTACTCCAACCCAGCACTCTACAGAACTATGCCAACGCTTACGGCGAGATAACAGATTCTGCCACTTCATTGGACCCTTGTGCTGAGAAGGTGTTGAACTCTGTTTTGAGCCACCTTACCCGGATGGAAAACATCCCCGGTCATCTTGTGTAGATGTTTCTCTCCCGTCTATCAGGGATCAAGTGTTCTGTTTAAAAGCCAAAACTGGGAATTTTTTTTTTTTGGTCATGGACAGAGAGGGATCGTGGCAACTGGGATTCTCGTGCAACGTGATGCCATGACCAATCTTCTTCTTCTTTGTTTTCTGTATTAGGTGGGTGGGTGGGGGTTTGGTTAGGAAATGAATGATAACAACAAGGAGTATTGGACATTCTTTCTTCCATCCTCATTACGCTGACTAATGAACAGGCAAAATCCCCAATGATATCACCACAGGGATTCGCTGACTAACTACACGCCAATCGGGAGGTTGTTCCTTTTCCTTCTCCGGTGATTATTTTCTCATTAGAGATTCACCTCTTCCTTGTAAAAATGATCCAATACTCTTAGGACACCAACCAAAGATACCAAAACACTGAGCATATAAGGTTCTCGGAGACATACATCGAACCTGCTGAGTTCGTTACTGGCGTATGTTCAGTTCGAAGCCAATTACATGGATACCCATCATCATAAAGTGGGAAGATTTTCATGGAGAAAAGAGCAGGAAGCGAAGAGGGAGGTCTACTGAACCAAAGCACTGGTGTTGTAAACAAGGAGGGCACCTCCAGCAAGTATGCCGAGAAGCGTCACCGCCCATATGGCCAACCCAGTCGTTCCTTCACCAGAATTCATCCCCCCCGTCAGGCAAACATAAACGAGGCTCGGATAAATACGAAACTGACTAGTGATATAGCAGCAACAACTCACCACCAACGTAGACGTCGCCGCTCGGGGACCAGTCGTTTGTGTTGTAGATGGGACTGCCGGACAACAAGGAAAGGTAAAACATCAATTGTTAATGATACAAAGGAAAGAAAGAAGAAAGAAAAATATCATAGGAGGTGGGTCGAGCTTTCGCATTTTAACCTGTAACCATCTACGTTAGCGCCGTACTTGTCGACAAATTGGTAGACACCCTTTCCCTGAACAGATAACAGATGATTCCCGTCGTAAGACTACAGACTGACTGTTTGAGTGAGACTAAGAATCATTTACGCGAGATGGGGGCAACCAAACCAACCTTGCCCTTCCTCCCGGAAGCATCGAGGCCATCCCTCAGCTTCATTCCTCCATTAATTCCTGTATTGACATTCGTCACACACTGATCAGGTCAATATTGGGAGGGGGGGTAAACGGACGACCATCGAGAAGGCAAGTGCATGTAGACCGTAAGGCTTGTCGGTCTTGATCTTCTTGCCGCCGCTGGCCTCAACCCTGAAGGTGGAAGGGGACCTGGCGAGAGAAGGGAGACCCCTGGCGCCCGACTTGCCAGCAGTGAAGGGTGCAGGCTTCAGACCCGCTGATGCCACCGTCATCGAGGCCGCCATCTCTCAGCGTAAAAGCAGGTTAAGCTTGGGGGACTGACTCCCTGTGATTGTTGCGAGATTTGGTTGCAGTGGGGAGTGGTGGAGGAGGGGATTTTGTTTATGATATGTGGGAGATAGGGAGGGGGTGACACGTCGGCTTGTGATGTGTGGACGACGTGGGAGGTAACCTTATCTGCATCCCCAGTTATCTTCTTCTTCTTCTTCTTCTTCTTTGTTTCACCTCCCCCAAAATTTCCATTATCCAATCACCATTCGAATGAAAGGGTAAAGGCAAAGGCCCTCTTCCATCACACCACGGACATCCTTAATTACCATCCCCCTCAGAGTAATATTTATTATTATCCACAGTAAAATAGTAATAAGGAAGTCAGCCATGAAACAGGGACAAGGAAGGGCTGGGTCTGACCTCAACCCCTGCTTCAAAAAGTCGTGAGGAAGGTTCCGTCTGAAACCATGGAAAGCTTCGGATAAAAATCTCAAACCTACGGTTAGAACACGCATTTTAATAAATATAGAAATGGTCTTAATTGTCCCCCACCCCTCGAGGCGCCATGTTGGACTCCTTCTTCTTACATTGCCTGAACTGATGCTACTAAAAGTCGTCAAGTCTTCCTCATCCTTATTTTTTCCCGTGTTCTTCTTCCCCCCGACAGATCAAGGAGAATTTCTTCCTTGTGTTTGTCGCTGCTTTTTTTGATCGGAGATCTGGGGAGGTAGAGCATTTCCTTTAGTTTATTGCTTTGTATTTCTTTTGGGGCGGTTGGTGGGAGTTGAAGATATTTGGCCCTCGGCTGACTTTCCTGCTGGGTTTCACCTTCCTCTTTCCTCATCCTCTGCAGTTGCTTCTTCATCTTTGGGTTGATTTTGGGGTTGATAGGAGGAGGAGATCGGCCTAGTTAGCTTCCCCAGTCACGACCCATGACGGGCTGTTTTTCTTTCTTGTCCAGAAGGAGCTCCGGCCCTGATCATTCCCGTGAACTCGATGAAGGTGGTCGGATCATCCCCTGCTCTTTTCCTTGTGTTTGACAATTTCTTCAATGCTGAGTGAAGGCATCTTAAAAAAAAAAAAAAACTTGGTGCTCAATGCTTGTAGAAGTATCCTGCGTACACAACGTAAAGCTCTTCAGTCACAAAGAGCTGCGAGTGGCCACCGACGATTTCGGCGATGCGAACAAGATTGGAGAAGGGGGTTTTGGCTCTGTATTCAAGGTTGTTTGTCTGGGTAGTCCTTATGCGTTAAAGATCGCAGTAGTCCTTTTGATCCCCAAAATCAATGAACAACTGGGATGAATTCTGTGCAGGGGCAATTGAAGGATGGAAAAGCCGCCGCTATTAAAGTCCTCTCTACTCAATCAAGCCAAGGGGTGAAGGAGTTCCTGACGGAGATCAAAGTGATCTCCGAGGTCGAACACGAAAACCTTGTCAAGCTTTATGGTTGTTGCGTGGAAGGGAACCACAGGATTCTGGTTTACAACTATTTGCCGAACAACAGCCTCTCCCAAACTCTTCTCTGTAATGCCAGTCCTCGGCATCTTGACTATACCTCTTCTGTGATTCTGCTTGATCAATGACGGTGGGTACTCTTTTTTTGGCATGCAGCCGGCAGATGCAGTAATATCCAGTTCAGCTGGAGGACGAGATTCAGAATCTGCGTCGGCGTTGCGAGGGGGCTTGCATACCTCCATGAGGAAGTAAAGCCCCACATTGTTCATAGAGACATCAAGGCAAGCAACATTCTCCTCGATGGAGACCTCACACCCAAAATCTCTGATTTTGGACTCGCGAAGCTTATTCCGGACAGCGAAACCCATGTTAGCACTCGCGTTGCTGGGACACTGTGAGTTCCATTTGCAACTTCTTAGGCACCTTTTAAATCGCTATTATTACCCGTCTCATTTCTCAGTCATGCGGCCTGCTTACTTCTCCAGCAAAAGTTCTGCTGCCACTGCTGACCAAAAATATTTTAGTCGTTTCAGCCACCATGATGTGCTAAAGAATTGCAATTTGCGTCGCTATTCTTAATATTTCCCTTGCTACTACTGGCCTCTAATAGAGGTCATGTTATAACGACACGATACTTTCCGGGTAACTAAATTGTTACCTCACCCTACAAGGTGATGGAAGAAGGTCCAATTCGATCCTCTATGACTTCACCCTAAAAACGATGTGATAACCTTCTGTAGCAAATCAAACCTTCTTCTGTAAGATAATTTTGGGACACCTGAGGATATCCCTTGATGCTTCCATCGATCTATGGCAACACTAACCATTTTAAACCAAATATTTATTTGCTTGCTCCTTTTTCGCAAATTGTGCACTTCCCGTATGTCCGTTGAAGACCTTGAAGATATGACCTACTTGTGATATTCTGCTGCAGGGGTTATTTGGCTCCAGAATACGCAATTGGAGGCCGGTTGACGCGAAAAGCTGATATTTATAGCTTCGGCATTCTCATTGTGGAGATTGTTTGTGGAAGGTGCAATACGAACCTAAGATTACCAGCTGAAGAGCAATTTCTCCTCGAAAGGGTACGTTCTACTTATGCTTCCTGCTGCTTCTTTTTTTTTTCCGTCATTGTTGGATGAACTACGACGGACTTCCTCCGGTTTTGGCTTAGTTCGCTACACCGAGGAAATTGCCAATAAGTGAAATTGGTCACATCAGTCGGCCAATGCATTTTACCAAGGAATTCCGCTTTTGCAGACATGGGATCTTTACGAACGAAGAGAACTTGTTGGATTGGTGGATACATCGCTAGATGGAGATTTCGACGCAGAAGAGGCTTGCCGGTTCTTAAAAGTAGGACTCGTCTGCACCCAAGAAAATCCAAAAAGACGTCCATCCATGTCAACTGTCGTGAAGTTGCTTACTGGGGAGCAACACGTCGACGACCACAACATCACGAAACCCAGCTTGATCTCTGATCTCATGGACCTGAAAGTGAGGGGTCCTTCCAAGTCATCCGAAACCAAGAGTTCTTCCTACAATGCATCCTCGGGCGGCTCTGAACACCAAGTGTCTATCACACAGTCCAAATATCAGGTAACGGGACGATAACCAGTTCTGGAATCTCAGACCTGGGGTAAAAACTAGGCGTGCCACGGGTTCTATTACAGCTTCATTCTTTCTGCAGCGTGTTATGTGTGAAAAAGATACATAGCATGGTTTAGTTTCTGTAAAACTTGCTGGTGTGGGCATTAGTTACAACCTTCTGTAAATTTGATCGTAAGGGAAGTTCTGCAGGTTTCATATCTCCAGAAGATTTGCAGCCTCATATCTTGTGTCATTATGGGCTGATCGCTCTTCTCCGCGGACATGCGTTTTTTATCTTCTGGTACAGCAAAAAGAGGCAAAATCTAATGTACCCGAAACGCAACCATTTCCTTTAGCAACGCCAGCACAAACCTATCATCAACGCAACGACGTAGGCAGGCAAAGCAAGTGGCGTTGCGTTGCCACGAATCATGCATACCCCTAAAAGACCAAAGCATTGAATGCGATCCTACCCACCCATCCTGAATCCTAAACCTAACCAACCCCCCCAACAACGCCCATTTAATGTTAATGCAGGACCAGCAAATGACTCGCTCCGCTACCACAAAGAACCAAGCCACCCTGATCTGGAGAGACTTCCCAACCCTCCTCCTCTTTGTTTAGCTAAAGGAAGAAGATGGAGAAAGGAAATGGAATTTCTCTTCCTGCCAAGGAAGATGAGCCTGATGGAGGCATACCCACTGCCGAGACATTTCTGCGACTGCTACCGATGGCCTTGTGCGTGTCCGCCCTTGTGATCATGCTTAAGGATTCTCAGGCCAACGACTATGGTTCAATCTCCTATTCCAACCTTGGAGCTTTCAGGTTCCCAATCTCCTCCTCCCCTCTCCTTTTCTTGCTTTCTTCTATGAACTCTTTTCAAGACTAGGATAGCCTTAGCCTCAGTCCATGCATCCGAATCCAAAAGGTACTTGGTGCATGTCAATGGAATATCCGCCGGATACTCGCTCCTCTCGGCCGTCATTACAGCAGTTCCCATTCGTCCCACCGTGCCTCGAGCCTGGACTTTCTTCTTCCTGGACCAGGTTCCGTACCCCCCCCCCCCCAACCCCCCTCAAATATCATCTCCCTCTTACAGGTGACTTGAATACAGGTGCTGACGTACGCCTTACTGGCTGCGGGAGCTGCGTCCATGGAGGTTCTATTCCTGGTTAACCATGGAGACAGGGCAATCACATGGAGTGCGGCCTGCGGGTCATTTGGTAGGTTCTGCAACAAGGCGACCGCGTCCGTTGTAATCACCTTCGTCGTAGTGGTCTGCTACTCCATCCTCTCCCTCATCTCATCGTACAGACTCTTCAGCAGATTCGATGCCCCCATTACCTGCACCACCAGAGGGTTCGAGATCTCAAATTTACAAGGCTGATGTTCCATGTCCCCCGTCGTTTTTGTCTTTCTTACTAGTGTCTACCTCAGACTGCGAGGGATGTAAAATCATGACAGTGATGAACACACATCTTGTTAGGGATGAAGGTTGCTTTCTTCCCTTAGTTTACCCCGATATTACATGCTACGTGCCTGCCAACAACTAGTTATGGGAAACAAAGGACGGGTTTTGAAATATGATCTGTTGATGCATCATGTTTACAGAGAAGAGAGTCCATAAGGTCGATCAACTTAAAACACTACAACTACCAAAGGGCAACAACAACTCCGAACAGAGAACTACCCAAGGGAATCCCTTCCATCTATAGAACTGTTATTCCATTCGTCCATCCATCACACAATGCTAACAGCAACGAAAATACACACACCATCTCATACAAAGTTAACAGCAATTCCAACCATATCTAGATAATAATAATCCATACCAGCAAGTTCTTTATTAGAATCTGCGGAAAACTCAAGAGGCTAGTAAGACCAGCCTAGGACAATCTTTTTGGCAGAAGGGTTCTCCGTAAATAATACAGCAGAGATAGCGACATAGCTAGCATATTGTTTTTTTGATAAGTAACATAGCATATTGTTTGACCACTTCCCCAAGGGTATGGCAAAGGAGTTGGCCTTCTTATAAGCACAAGGTTCAAGAACTTTATCCGCCTGGAATAAAAACAACAATGTTGAAAAGGTGTTAAGTAACTGACCATAAGCAAAATGAAATATCGCATCAGATATGCCACTCCATGCGAGGAACCCTTACAAGAACACATATCCCTGGTTCCGCTTCTACTGAATAATATAAGCTCTGGATATGATACCTCTATGACGACTATTTACTGTCCACGACTTTTGCTAAAGGAATGGCAAGCCAGGAGATTTCGACTCGGAGTCAGGTGCTCATCCTGTGAACATGTGGAAAAATTAGAAGGAAAGAGAAGCTCAAAAATAAAAAGTAAAACTGCAACCTGCATGTCTTTCAGTGATTTAACTGCAAGATTAAGAATTAAAATCGAATGATGAAGAAGTGACACTGCATTTTTCAATTGAAGAAACAAGCACAAACGATTTAAATACACGCCAGACTTTCTTTTCTCCGATTCTCATTGCACAACTCATATAAATCAAAACGCATTTCAACTGTAGATACAGTCACAACCAGTGGTGATTCCATTTCTGAATTAGTATTAGTCTGGGGGCACCTGAGGACTTTTCACATTACGTCATTCATCATCCTAAGAAAGTGGGGATAAATAACCAACCTTGTGACGGGATGCGGCTGATTCAGACTCTACGGTTTGGACTGGAACATGCCCTAGAGATTGAAATGCATCTAATGCATCTAACGTGAGCTTCCACCCACATGGAGCAGTTGTAACTACACTAGAACTTGGGCCATCATTGGTGCTTCCTGCAGCAGCGACATTCCCATTTACCCATGGACAGAAAGCATTGTGATGTTTGATAGGATCAAATTCTGTAGATTCTTCAAAATTACTTTCAGCAACAGGTGGTCCTGGAAATAAGATGAAATAGTTAAAAATAACGGCCGATTATTCTTATTTAACATCATTTTCTTTATCTAAAGTTTAACCAGACAATCCTTAACTTCTGAACCTCATCAAGGAAGGACACGGAAGGGCAATCGCATGTCTAAATAAACCTCAAAAACAGTTACACCAGCACCATGACAGCAACTTCAGTCATATATATAACCAGCAAGTTCACACAAAAAAGAGCATGAGAAATCACTTGTTTCTACTGGAAAGAGTACAGTATTCTAACTATAAATTTCATCACCACATCATCCAGCCGAGTCCAGATTAACGCTTTCTCCAATCCTAAGGAGCTCTTCAACAGAGAAACTAATCCAGTCAAATAGTCAACAGGTCAAATAAGCACAATCTTTTTCTTTCCTAGAGTGAAAAAACATTTCTAAACTGGTATAAAAGCCAATGCTGAAACATTTCTTCTAAATACTAGTACCTCCAATCCTTTTCCACAGTACTCCCAAAACGAGAGTGCATCAGAGAAACAATGAAAAAAGGCAATACCATTGGGAGCAACAAAACCAGAGTCTTGATAGGTAGGAGATGCCTTGCCACCCTGGGCGACTTCTTCTTTTGATGCTTCATATCCAGAACAAACAATGGCGTTACACGAAAGAGATGGATGGGCAACATTTTCATGAGCTATGTCCATGCTAGTGGTCTTATCACCACTTTCCACAGATTCAACCTTGGCGGAACCAACAATTTTTGATCCACTATCTGCCTTTCCAACAGACCGGGAGTCAATATCCTGACTATCACCATGACGATCCTGGCGATCCATTTCTTCTGGAAAAAAGTCAGCTGTATGTCCATGCTCAGGAGCATATTCACCAGTCTGCCCCTGATTTTCTACTACTTCTGCTATTGGTTCAGCATCTCCAACCACGCTATCACATCTGTGAACTGAAGCATCTGTTCCATGGATTTCTGCTTCGTAGCTTGCACCCATTCCAACACTTCCTCCACTGATACCAAAACTGAATCCATCCCTGGCATGAGCTGTTGCAGTCTCTGTATTAACTACTTCCTCCCCATCATTTGTGCTGCTGACTCCTACTTCTCCTTCAACTCTTGCAGCAGCTGGTGGGAAGCAAGTACTCTGTTGTGCTTGATTGCTGTAATTAAACTCTGAAGTTTCCAAGTCAGGATTCATGAAGTTTGAGGAGGAAGGAAAATTGACATCGTCCACTTCGATGGGATAATTTTCAACACTTGCAAGTGAATCGTCATCAGAAGAATGAAAGACTGTGTCCATGGCAATGACGGAGGACACATGTGTCGAATCTCTCGTAGAGGGAAAAGCAAAATTATAGTCATTAACGAGGTCAAATCGATCGCCTCTATTGGCATCTGCTTCCAAATCAAAACCTAGCGGCTGACTAGGACCAGCTTCAGATGAATCTCTTCTATAAGAGAAATGGGGTGACTCGGGCAACTCAGAACCACGGTATCTTTTCGAAGGTCCAGCGAAATACACTTTGCAGTCATCCACTTCATCACCGTCGCGGTCAATGACTGTGCCTTCAACACTATCTGCTTGTTGTACCCTCAATAGTGGTCTGTCAACTGTGCTTCCACCATCATCTGCACTTCGCTTCCTGTTGCCTGGACCTCTGGATTCAAATGAAGCAGCACGATCTCCAATTTCACTCCCAGCAGGCTGTCCAATCTTTAAGTCTCTACCAATATCACCATCTTGACAGGTTTCTGGCATTGTTCTCGTGTTCATCTGTGGCGAGGAGGACATACCCCCACCCATTGTCAAGTTTAAATCAACCCCAGCATGTGCAGTTGATCTCCTTCTACCAGTTGTTGCAGCCTCATCAGGGTCATCGGGCCGATCTTTCTCCAGCCCATCATTACCAATCCAACCACTAATTCCACTAGCAGCACTGGCACCACGAGTCAACGCCATTTTCTTGCTTGTTTCAGGAATATCGATGCCATTGGGCACAAAGCGAGATGGTCTAGAAACTGTCAAAAAGTCCCAGATTCTGACAGTTGCACCACATAGGCTGCAGTCAAGTAAAGGAGACCTTGATTCAGATTTAAACTCTCGGCCCAGTGCCTCATGATTTTTTATATCCTTATTGGCAGAAGCCGAGAACCCTCTCTTGCTCGCACCAGGATCGCGCAACCGGCCCTTGAGTTTGCTGGGGCCAGATGTGCATCCATTGCGAGCTGACTGAGTAGAATGCTCTTCACAATCCTGAATATCTGGAAGCCATCTGGACTCCCACCCACAGAGGCTTATGAGCTTTTGTGCCTGTTAGAGAACCCAGAAACAAAAGAGAAAGCATCATGGACAATAACATCACAAGACAAATCCCAAGAACTTTCAACTCATCATATGATTTCAAGAGAATCTCACTCGGAAGTATGTGGTCATGTTTTCGTCCTTGGAGGATTCTGCTCCAGTAACATACTCAGGTTTATAGCCCAGTTCCCCAGATAGATAAGTCTGTGAATTAGCCAAAAAACGGTCAACTTGGGGGGCTCGTGATGTTTGCATCTGCTCAACAGCAGCAGCAGAAACTACTGGAAGGCAAGAAAATTGCAACAGCCCATCACAACGGTCCTTGAATCCACCAATAAGTGCCGATGGAGGAGTAGGAGGGAACTGGACCAAGCTTTCGGGGCAGCAATTTCCTCTCCATGGACAAGTCAATTTGTGACCTTCATCAAGTAGCTTAGCGAACTCTTCAGCACCACTGTCAGCTTCATTGAGACAAACGTGATAAATCAGGAAGGTACCCCAGGAATGCATAGACCTTTCATTTATGCACACGAACACTGTCTAAAAATGCAGAAATAATGTTTTAAGTTAATTTCACTTAACTCGCAAGACAAACATGCCGCCATTATAAATTTATTTTCTCCTTCCCTTGATAAGTTAACTGCCATAAACTCTACTGTATGGAAGTTATCAATCTGCATCAAATGGATTGGCAAGTTATCCCAGCAGCCGCTTCTAATTGCCAACAGACAGCCCACACGGGGAGATAATAACAAAATCACCAAATTACAGGAACTTCCAACAATATATCCCTAGTCAACCCATATCATCAAAGAGAAACACATTTTAACTTGACCTATCATTCTAGGCATCCGAATATCCATAGTATGGCACAAAGAAGGATGCGATGTGTGTTTCTGAGATTGGGAGTAGAAATCAAGTTGTTAGAGCCAAATAAATGTATAGACATCATTGCTGGAAAGATACCTCCCGAAAGAACCGAGGAAACTGATGAATTGTAGTTGAGGCTGGCCCCGCATGACTCGCACATAATCTTATCCAAATCAACATTAACCCAGCCCCTCCGAGCACAAGCTAAAGAACTTGCAGCCTACACCATACAAGTATTTTAACTGAATGAAATTTTGAGTTGCTACGTAATACATAAAGGCAGGTTGTGGGGAGTGAAAAGGGGGGTAACAACCTTGGGTTTGCCAAACCAATGGGAAGGGTCAAAGGTGGCGAGACGACGGAGAAGATCCTCCCTCTCCCAAGGGCGACAAGAGGAATGGGAGGGGGGCAGGGAAGGACCGGCAGCGTTGGTGCTGAGGGATGCCATAGGGGGCTGGGATTGGGAACCGAAGAAGGAGTGAGAAACAGGCTTGGAAGAGTGGGCTCCATGGCCCAACCACTCAACGCTGCCAGCATTCGCAGGGATTGCAGGGGAGGATGCCCCCGCGGAGCTGTGATCACCGGAAAAGGATCGTCAAAAAAGGACCAAGCGTGAAAAACCTAACCCCCACCCAAAGAACAAAGAAAAGCAGACCTGGCTGCTGGGGAGGACCGGGCGAGGGCAGAGGCGTCGTGATTGGTGCCTCCGGAGCTTATGATATCCTCTTCCCTCATCTTTCCCCCGATACTCACTCCCACCCACACCCCAACTTGTTCTTCTTCTCCGGAGGGTTGTCTTTTTGCGGTCTTCTTCTTCTTCCTCTCATTCTTCCCTTCCCTCCCCTCCCCTTCCCTCCCCCAAATCTAACGACCCTTCTCTTTTCTTTTCTTTTTTTCTTTTTAATTGAGCTGGCATTTTCCGCACCCCCATTCTTTGCAGCTAAGGGCCCAATTTCATACTGTTCTCCAGATGGGCCTCATTTTCCCATTACAAAAGGCCCATACCGAATCCATCAATTCAAAATATTTTTCGATTTATACTAAACCCTTAAAAAAATACCTTCATATAACATATGATTGGAGTCTTACCTCTAATATAGCCTTTGTTAGTCGAGGCTACTAGGGAAGTTCTACGTGACACAAACATGGCAATGTCATTGGCGTTTAATGCCATCTAAAATCATAAACCTGATTTCATCTTCAAATTTATTCTACCAAAATCGCACTTTGTCCGGATCAGGCCTCTCCAATCCTCTTCACCGAAATCCGTCGTACATCTGTTCAATCCATTCTAAGGAGTCCCTCAAATTCGACGTGCGTTATTGGTTCAGTCACTTCCCATAATTAAAGTGGGAAAGCAGGTGAGACTATAGAAATTAGCTTCCTAGTTATATGATTTCTTGTTTTATTTGCATGATAATGTTCATATTCTTCCTACATTTATATGGTCATATAAAGTCTGTGTTACAATTTTCGCCACTCTGGTAGCGACGCTGCAAAGGTTTTTCCAGGCAAAAACCATCCAGAAGCCGGTAAAGGTGAAGAAGCAACAAGCCCAAATAATATTGTACGTTGAAGTCTTACATGTTTGATTTGCGAAGTGAAAATGCCCGAAAGAGGGTGGAAGTGAGCGAGTGCGATTTCGTTCAGCTAGGATAAAAGATTTAAGTGGCTGGAATTAAATTAGGTGAGTTCTTGATTTGGGATTTAATTTCGATCGAAGTAATTTAGATCTTACGTTACGATATTGTCACGTTTGTGTCACGAAGCACTTGTTATTAGTCTTGACGACTAAGGAATGGTATATTGAAGGTAGCGCGGCCCATTAACTTCTACGACATATTTAAAAAAAAAATCCGAAAAAACGAAAGAATTGATAATTTGACCGAAAATATAATTATTCTATATTTACTTCATCCGATCTCATCGTGTTCCCGCTTTCAAATTTCAAAACCCCAACGGCATTTTTACATGTAACTTTCCTCAAACGAGATTAACGCCTCTCCATTCCCACGTCCCAGATTCTCTCAACACAGCCTCTTCTGTCGAAGAATCAGAGGACAACGCCATCGATCTCAAAATGGACGACCCCTTCCTTCCTCCCTCTTCTTCCCCTGGCCGTAAGATTGGCAATCCCTTCTTTCACATAATTACTGTTCCAATTTTCATTCCTGGACTTCTGAATTGTTCGCTGTCCTTGTGAATTTCGACATCAAATGGATCACAGGTCGTTTAGTTAGGGAAGTCTCATCAGAATCTTCCGGTTTGTTCTCCTGCACTGGCTCGCCCGGTGTCCC
>JARUPY010000465.1:4517500-4732500 GCA_029817715.1 Melastoma dodecandrum | reverse complement strand
GGCAACTGTAATACCCCAAATTTTTCAAAAGAATTACAAAACTCATTTAAATTGAAGCCCTAGCCCATATAAAGAGGGGCGACTGTAATAGGTGACGTGATGCGGTGTGTCTGTGAATCCTCTCCCTAGATGGTGGTGGGTCTGGATTGGTGTGGTGACGATACTGATTTAGTGCCCGTAAGTTCATTGTCGCCCCGAGTCAATGCCCGAGGCCAACTCGTCATCCCTACACATCAATACCGGAGGCTAATTCATCACGACGTACACACAGAAATCGTAGCCAAGGACTCCCATCTTCAGTGTTGACTAGCCAAAGCCTCCTGAACATGAATGAAGGAGCACTTTAGGAAGATTTCGAGCCGATGCCAAGCTGCGGGTTTTCCCTGTCCGTTATTCCCTCTGAAATCTCTCAGGTCGCCGGACTCCATCTCAGTTTGGGATTCGAGAAGCAAGTTCCGGAATCGCCGATGGTGACAATATCGTGACCTCGGCGGACCTCATCAATGGAGAAGAAGAGGATGGAAGCCGTCTCCAGAAATACGGCATCCGCCTCAGCACACCAGTTTACAATCGACTTGGACGTGAACATACGGGGGGAATCATCCCGACAGATCATCTGATCGAGACCGACACACCACGAACGGGGAAACCTTCCTACTTGGGAAGCAAAAGGATCGAGAGTCTCCAGATATTTCTAACACCGGTCTAGTGACAATAACTTACCGAACAACTCGTAACGGCTGGTCGTTGTTGGACTGTTTAGTCAGTTTATGTTAATCGATGGTCGTGTTTCGTTTCCTCAAAAAATCATGCCCTAAGAAGTAATCGAAAGTTTGAGGACTAATTGGATTGATTTCAGAAGATTAGGATTATTCTGAAAATACTCTTCTTATCAGGTAAGAACGATCGAGGAACTTCGCACCGCTGTCATTCGCCACCGCCGCGTTACCGACGGCCGACGACGACGGTGACTGGGTTTCGGTTGCCTTTGAAGGAACTCCTCGACGATCCTCCTTCTCCCTTTTCTGTCTCTACTTTCTTGGCCGGGGTGTGTGGGTGACTAACAGCAGCCCTTTCCGTTTTTCTTGTTTATACTTGTCGCTTGGACTTAGGTCTTTGTAGTGATTAGGTATATGATTTCCAGGACTTGAAGTATTACGACATCGCCGGTGATGGATGAAGAAGGTTCTTGAAGTAGACGAATCTGTTGTGAATCTTGCGGCAGCGTTGTCCTTCCAGATGATGTTGATAGTTTCTTCTACTGTAGCAACTGTGCGAGCCAAGTTCCGACTTTATCGAAACCGATATCGCGGGAAAACACTTTCTAGGAAAGGGGGCAGATGCCCGTGGTACGATGTACATGGCCAGCAACAGTCGTCAACATCCTCAAGCTACTAGAAATTCCGAGAGTGTCTCAGCATGAGTCTCAGTCGCAGTTGTGGTCTAGTATGAATCGAGACCGAGACTTGAAGACTCTCATGGAGGAGGAGGAGGATCTTCCGTTGGACAGTGTTGGCCCCCCGAGTCCTGAAGACTTTGGGCCATCTGGTTCTGGTGGTTCGAGGGCCTTGCGGTGTGATGATTTCTACAACGAGGTGAGTATTTGGTATGCGTTGAGTCTGGAACTAATGGTCCAGCTCTAGTGTGAAGCTTTGGTGAAAGACTTCAATGTCTCTCCAATGATATGAGATATTGCTGGGACAATATGGTTCAGATTTCTCACGACCACTAGGATCATGGCCGATGGGTGGGCAGATGATGCCCTTATGAATTCAGAGTCCCAAAAAGAAGGTATGGTACATGACTAAACTTGTTTCATGTTTGAGTATTTTTACTAATGGTTATTTCCATGTTTTGCTGTTGTTGTTGAAATATTCAGCAATTACCTTAAACCTTGTTGATTTCAGTGGTTTGTCTGTTAATGTAACCGTGTGATGGTGTATGAGTCTTTTTTTCTACTTATTCGAGGAGCATCGGACAATGTGAAGCCTCGAGCCATATACAGGGCAGAACCACGCGATATACATGGACAAAGGGCATTGATCGTATGGTTTAGGTCAATGCAAAAGAAATTATCGTTATCATATTCCTTGGCAATATCTTCTTGCTTGCCATGTCGCCAGGGAGCCCATCCTACCAACCGATGTTGTGAAGGGGTCGGCTAAAGGGAGGATTCCATATGTTGCCACCTTTCTTCAAATTGAAAGGATTCGGGGTTCTCCGTCATGATCATGTCCATTGAGTTCTAGTTTCATATTCCGGTCAACTCAATCAGTCCAATCACAGGAGTTGGAAGCACAGGCCGCATTCATCGCTATCAATGTAAGAGTCAGAAATCAAGTACAATGGGGCTGCCATAGCGAGGTGGAGGAAGAAGCAAAGAAACCAAAAGTTTACTTAAAAAGGAATACGCCAGAGCAAATCCCCATGGATAAATTAATCCACTAAAAAATTGCTAAATCATGATTTAACTATAATTATTAGATTATAATATGTTTTTTTTAGTAGCAGAGTCGGAGAAAATGGCCATGTCCTCAGGAAATCATGATATCCTATGTTAATTATATACACAAATTAATATTTTATTATACGTTAATATATACTAAGATATTAATATATCATATGTATGTGATAATTATCTTAAAGATGTATCATAATGATATATTAATATATAAATATAATATTTTAATGATAAGTTAATGGATATAGTTTATAAATATTCTGAGAAATATATTACTAATATTATGAATATATATTGACAATTATTATACTATGGATATATATTAATAATCCAGTACCAGAGCTTGGTATCAGATCCAGCTGCGTACATATGGGAGATGGTCTAATTGCGTTCATATGGGAGATGGCATCCTTTTTTGAGAGAGTGAGACTAGGTGACTAACAACACCCCGTAACGAACCGAAATTTAACGTTGTATATTAAATAAATGATTAATTAAAAATAATAATTATGGACAAATTAAAAAGTTGAGCTTGGTCAAAATTTGATATGGGCACGAGAGTTTTATATTGTCGAAAATTATTAACGGTCAAGACTTTGTATTCGATTAGGATTCGATTACATACCACTGCGTCACGCGGTCAAGGGGAATGGAGAAAGTAGAGACAGAAAAAAATCGGGGTTCGGAGATCATATAGTTCCTAATCCTTCCGGAAGGAGAAGAGAGGACGGAGAACTCGTGGGATCAGGGGAGAGGACAGTTTCCCCGACCTCCCTTCACCGTCCTCGGACCGCAAGCGTCCTGGTAGTCGACACCGCTGCGAGCGGGACGGCTAAATCACGCGGAGAAGAAGAAGCGGGACAGAACCGGAGAGAGAGTCCAGGGAGTGGGGAAACCCCGGCTCGACGGACTCGAAACTGCTCTATACGTCTCGCTTCCCCCCTTTCTTGTTGCTTTTCTGTCCTGTCTTCATTGAGTCCTTGGCGTCTTGTAGTTGCGTGTGTTTGTGGGTTTCGGCCTGTGAATCGCGTGGGTCCTGGTTTGTGCTGTCGGTGAGTCGATGTTTTACATTCTGTATAGTCATCGTTGTATTTGTAGGTGACGTGATGCGGTGTGTCTGTGAATCCTCTCCCTAGATGGTGGTGGGTCTGGATTGGTGTGGTGACGATACTGATTTAGTGCCCGTAAGTTCATTGTCGCCCCGAGTCAATGCCCGAGGCCAACTCGTCATCCCTACACATCAATGCCGGAGGCTAACTCATCACGACGTACACACAGAAACCGTATCCAAGGACTCCCATCTTCAGTGTTGACTAGCCAAAGCCTCTTGAACATGGATGAAGGAGCACTTTAGGAAGATTTCGAGCCGATGCCAAGCTGCGGGTTTTCCCTGTCCGTTATTCCCTCAGAAATCTCTCAGGTCGCCGGACTCCATATCAGTTTGGGATTCGAGAAGCAAGTTCCGGAATTGCCGATGGTGACAATATAGTGACCTCGGCAGACCTCATCGATGGAGAAGAAGAGGATGGAAGCCGTCTCCAGAAATACGGCATCCGCCTCAGCATACCAGTTTACAATCGACTCGGATGCGCACATACGGGGGGAATCATCCCGGCAGATCATCTGATCGAGACCGACACACCACGAACGGGGAAACCTTCCTACTTGGGAAGCAAAAGGATCGAGAGTCTCCAGATATTTCTAACACCGGTCTAGTGACAATAACTTACCGAACAACTCGTAACGGCTGGTCGTTGTTGGACTGTTTAGTGAGTTTATGTTAATCGATGGTCGTGTTTCGTTTCCTCAAAAAATCATGCCCTAAGAAGTAATCGAAAGTTTGAGGACTAATTGGATTGATTTCAGAAGATTAGGATTATTCTGAAAATACTCTTCTTATCAGGTAAGAACGATCGAGGAACTTCGCACCGCCGTCATTCGCCACCGCCGCGTTACCGACGGCCGACGACGAGGGTGACCGGGTTTCGGTTGCCTTTGAAGGAACTCCTCGACGATCCTCCTTCTCCCTTTTCTGTCTCTACTTTCTTGGCCGGGGTGTGTGGGTGACTAACAGCAGCCCTTTCCGTTTTTCTTGTTTATACTTGTCGCTTGGACTTAGGTCTTTGTAGTGATTAGGTATATGATTTCCAGGACTTGAAGTATTACGACATCGCCGGCGATGGATGAAGAAGGTTCTCGAAGTAGACGAATCTGTTGTGAATCTTGTGGCAGCGTTGTCCTTCCAGATGAAATCTTGCGACAACGTTGTCCCGGCAGTATGAAGCTTTGGTGAAAGACTTCAATGTCTCTCCAGTGATATGGGATATTGCCGGGACAATATGGTAGCAGAGCCAGCTGTGTACATGTGGTAGCAGAGCCAATTGCATTCATATTGTAGATAGAGAGAGGGAGACTAGGTGCCATATCAAAGGCTATTGCACTGCCTTGCCACCCATGGACAACCTAGTGTTACTCAGTGCCCCAGTTACTTTAAACTTCAGCCCTTCGTTTCGCAAATCTACATCATCCCATCTAGATTGTTTATATGAAATTTCTCATTAGTATATTTTTTATAACAATTAGATCATTGTTACCACCATCCCTCTCCTAAACGCATACACTGCTTTAACTAAACCTTCATCAAGTACCATCCGGCATATCTGATCGCTCATCCTGCAATCCGCCTCGCTTGTGTTGGAATACATTCAAGCCAGTAAATTTAGCCAACATCATATAATGACCACTCAACGAGAACAATTCGTTTCTCTCCAATTGCCCACAGATTTTCCAAGGCAGTGGTCACGGAAAGGTTACACTCATGTACACTTTGGAGCCATCAGACTAGCCCTGACCTACCATGGAAGAAAATGTTTGCCTGTGACTGTCCGAATGGCATTAGACACCAGATTCATAGAATATCAGCATGCTTGCATAGGAACGATTGAGACTGCACTTAATGCATGAACAATGTTTGTCACTCTATATCATTTTTCTGCATGTCCCTACAAGATCCTAAATTATTGACAGCCTTGCAAGTTCAGCTACAGATGTGTGGACCACAATAGGATCCAAACTCAATTGAGGCTACTCTGTACTACCAAATGTCATACGGAGGGCAAAATCATGCATTGGATCTTAAGGTGCTTGATGAATCTAACGATGCTTTAATGATTATAACTGACTATCATCACCCTAGCACTCCTACATGCGTGCACATACCACGATAAATTTCAAAGAACGAGCTTCTTAAGCTTCTTCCAGAAAAATCGGTGAGGAATTATGAACAGCTGTAGCAGCATGACAGACCGATTCAGTCCACAGAATCAAAGTTCATCAAGGAAAAGGATGGAACTGTGACAATTAAATTTGACAGGTTTCATGAAAAGGAAGCTCCTACCCCATCCATCTTCCCAACAATGTTAATGATTAGGTCGCTACCAACTCGTAAGAAGCCTGACTCCTTGAATGAGATTATTTACTCTTTTGATGGATAGGGAAATCCGGTTTACTTCTTTAAGGATCCTCGCACCGGTAATTGTTATTGGGATGCTTGCGACTGCGGTTGCTACGAGAACCCAATAGAGGATATAATCCACATCCTCGAAAGAAAAGGTCAGGACGTAGATCTAAAAATCTTCTAGATTCTGACAACGACAGCGATGATGAACCATATAAGATACCAGTAATCATGGCCACCTCATGCCAAGAAAACTATGGTGACTGGCAATACTTGATGGATATGGTAGAGACAAAGAGAAAATAGAAACAACCATCTCAGGTACTGCCCAGTTATAATAAAGTTCTTAAATGACAGAAGAAAAATACATCTCCGCAGGTAATCCCATCCTTGAAAGAGCCAGCTACGTACATATGGTATATAATATAATATGTGATTATATATTGTATGATATATATCATACGTCTGGTAACTAATATATGGTGTATATATATATAGCTTGATAGGCCTAGGCCTTCGTGAGTTTGCAAAATATTGGGGTTGGTTTTATCTAAGTCAACGCATCTCAACAACACGTTGTCCGTCTGCTGTACATGACTTCGTCTAGCAAGTCATTATATATGGTACGGGTATGAATATGCCAATATTATAAGTTAATTGATAGTATTGATTATAACATATTATTGATAATTACAAATATTAATTCATGCATATATTATATAATTAATATTTGTAAACATTATATTACCTTATTCATAATAGATCATATATAATTTAATATTATAATGTCATATTACTAATAAGGATATATTAGCATATTTTTAATAATATCAATATATGATCCATGAAAAATATCTTAAATCAATTGCAATAATTGATATTAATATACATGATATCTATATTAACTAATAATTATTAATTAATGATAATTATTTAATAATACATGTTAATCCTAACATATCAATTAATATATTTATTAATTCATTAATAAATACGGATAAATATGGTTATTAATATTATTTTATTCATTATATTTAACTATTATGTTATCAATATAATTAATATACGATTCATATTTATATTATGATATATTTAATGGTTGAACATTTAAATATTAGTGATTATGTATCCGAGATAAACATATATTAATATATGTTTGATTAGTGAATATAATATTATTAATATAATATATTATTAATATTTACATATTATCATATATATCATAGTATGATACATTATGTTAGCTATATCATATTAATTTATATATTCTGAGAGTGGGCACTCCATGTTTACGGTCGAAAATGTTCACGCTATACCAGAATATACCGATTCAGACAGCATTTATTGATATAACAATAAATAATCCTTATTTCTTGGATATTACTAAATCTGCCGTAACGGTATAATATAGTCAATCATATGAGGTTACATGATTACCATATGATTTATATCAATTGAATTGATGCATATGAGACCATATTCATAAAAAGGGAAACAACATATCCATTAGGTACTAAATAATGATATCATAATTAAATGGGCATATTGGATTATGATGATATGTAATAATTGCTTATTCTATGTCCATATACTCTAAGAATATTTAAATATATAATATATTATGCATCAATATATCACCATCTATAATATATATTGTTGATATCCATTTATTATGATTGATAATAAAATTAATATTAGTAATTATTATGGATATTAGTTATTACTAGGCCGCGTTATCGACGACGATCGATGACGGCGGTGATCAGATTTCGGTTGCCTTAGAAGGAATTCCTCGACATTCTCCTTCTCCTTTTGTTATATATTATATAAATGATTAATAAAAAATAATAATTATAGGCGGATCGATGTTAAACTTGGTCAAAATTCGACCTGGATACAAGAACTTAATATTCTCCAAAATTATCGACGTTATTAACGAGTCATTATCAAGATTTCGGATTAGATCACGTATCAGTACGTCACACACAAAACGGAATGCTCGGAATTAAACGTAATTAACGATGTTGTCCGTGGCTGACCTGGATTTGAATCACTGGCACTCACGGGCGAGGATTTCGGAGTTGTCGGCTTCCGCCTAGTTGACTAGTCAAATTTGGTTCTATTTTCCTGAAAGAATTGTACAGGAACGCAGGACTTTACAAGCCCTCCCCGTTTTCCTTGTTTATACTTTGTCGCTTGGACTTAGGTCTTTGTAGTGATTAGGTGTATGATTTTCAAGGCTTGAAGTATTACGACATCGCCGGCGATGAAAGAAGAAGGTTCTCGAAGTAGATGAATCTGTTGTGAAGCTTGCGCCAGCGTTGGCGTTCAGTTAAAGCTGGTCTCCCAGGTATGTTCTTTGTCGCTCCCGGTAGTTCTGAGTTTGTTGATGTTGACTACTTCACCTTTTCTGCATCGACATCATATTGATAATGTATTGGCATTTTTGTTAATCACCCAAAGAAACGGGAATCTGGGTGATGATTAGGCTGGTTTTCTCAACTTGTGAGATGTCTGGTTGTTTTGTTTCTCAATGTTTGAGATACATTCTGAAGGGGGGAAAAGCTGAAAGCGTCAGAGGCTTAGGCGTCATCATTGGGACATAGACAGCCTTAGGAGTCTGAAATCAAGCAGCGTGTTTGATAAGGACAATGCATTGAGTGCCCTTGCAGGTGATTTGGGTGGTAGCGATGAATCATGTGTTGAAGTTTCGCCAGGAGCACACACAAATTCAGCCGGCTACCATTCCAAGGTTCGCCTGAAATATCTTGACTATTTTTTAGTACAGATTCCATTTCTTAATGACAGGTTCCTTCTTTATAACACCCAATTTTTCATTGCCAGATCTAATAGGTATTTGATATGCTGAATAATAATAGATATGGTGGCAGTCTTCTTTATGCATAAATTGGAATCCCTTTAAGTTCTCGTGAACACTCAAATTTTATGCAGAAAGAAGATGAATGGTAATAGCAGGGCTATGTACAAATTGACTGGAGAACAGGATACATGTTTAATTTTGTTGCCTGTTTGGGGATGCTCTTCACTTGTTCGCCACATATTGAATGTGAAATTGAAGTGAACCTGGTCGAACCAGGATATGTGTCATTTGAAGAGAGTTGTCCTTTATTAGTCTTATTCTAGTTGTGTTTTTATTAACTTCTTCATATTCTGGAGAGTGACTTCTTCCTTTCCTGTATCCCTGGGCAGCGAGATACGAGCAACAACCATTGCTAATGACCAGAAGCGATTCGTTACGGAACAAGGAGTCAGGGGTCGAGCGCTTGTGCGGTCCCGCTTTGGGTTCAGGTTTGCGTTAGAAGAAAAGAAGTATTAATTTAATAGTTTATTGAAATTATGGGCTTAGCTCAATTAGTTATTATTTCTTTTCTAGGGCAAACATTGTCTAGGGTTTTTCGGTCTTTTGGGAATGAATGGTTTTCGTCCTTCTTGGCTTGGAGGAGAGTTTGGTCTGCTGTTCGTTAGGGTTAATTGAATCTAACCCTAATACCATTGGTTTTCAGTGTAGGGAAGTGTTTCATTGTGTTTTTCTAGTGTTTGATAGTTGATTGTGAGAGTCTACTTATTTCTGTATTTTTCAGGCTATTACACCTGGTTTTGACTGCACAGCTACTTCAAACTTTTCTGTTCATAAGTTTATTGAGCCCATCAATCTGGTACTTATTTGCCTGAATCTAGAAAATACTTTTGCAATGTGGATTTCTTGCTGATTTTGCATTCCATTGTAGGTTGATAGTTTGTGTCAGAATGAAGAAGCTAAAGAAGCGTTGATTCTTCTAAAGAACAGTCGCCAATCCACTTTGGATGCAGGAGGCGTGTTAACTGTTTATAGATGCGATACTTAATATTCTGTCTTTTATCTTCTCTGGTGTTACATAAACTGACCGTCTAATAAATGCTAAGTAAGCTTGGTCAGACTAGTCAGACTATGACTCTTGTTTAACTCCAACTCTGTTCTGTTTTGAGGAATTGCCATTTGACATGTTACAGATGGTATTTTCGAAACTTCTCAGCCTCTTCAGATCAAACGGGACAGCTGTTCTTTTCTGGAAAGGGATGAGCTGCTGTGTGAGGAGAATGAGGTTTATGTGGTATTCTCGTTCAGTTGACGTTTTACGGCTCATTTAATTTTCTCTGTGATGGTCCTGAGGCAACCTTCTGGTTTTTAAAAGAATCATTTGAACTTGATTAGCCTGTGTGATGGAACAGAACAACCTTAATTTGTAACATAATGGGTTTGAAAGACGCGGGCAGATAATCTGTTCACACTTTAGTGATGATGAATCCTGTTAGTGTTGTTATTTATGACTGACAATGGCTCCTTCTCTTAGTTGTTATTTCTAGCAATGCTGTTACATTGGCTGAACTGGACATTGTTTTCACTGGGTCTGTTTACTGAGTCTGCTTACCATTGACATTGACATGCAATTAGCTTGCAATGCTTTAAGGACAGTGAATTTTAAGACCACCCAGTGTACCTGTTGTCTTAGTAATCTTGACAGTCGTGTATTGTTCATGGATGATTTTAGTCGTTGTCAACTCTTTCTGTGGGCAAGTTCTTTGCTAAATCCCAACGATAGCTATAAATAATTCTGATTGCAATCTGGGAGTTATGGTACTTGTATGTACCTTACTAATCAATTTTATTAAGTAATGTTTGTAGATCTAACTGGAACTTTCATGTAGGAGTCAGGGGATCAATTGAGCATGTGGGATCTGAAGAAATCAGCGATTCCATCATAACATGTGAACCTGAGAGAACTTCCTCATGTAATTCCTCCGCAGAGGAACAATCGGTGGATCAATCAATACCAGTCAAAGAGCCTGTTACATCTTCTGATGTTAATGATGCTGTCAATGAGATAGGTGATGATCTCCAGGAAGTTCTCCCCTCCAAATCCTCGGCCATGGAAAAGCCAAGACAGTTCATTGAAGTTAAAGCAGGGGAAAACTCTCCCCATAAATCCTCAACTAGCCCCCCGAAAGGCCAATACCAGATGCCCCGGAGAACCACACCTCCTCTAAATCCTCGATTAAGGAAAAACCTGAACGTTATGCCCGGTATACGACTTTCTCTTCATTGTTTCGTTGTTGTAACGATCCATCCTCTCCTACGATGTTTGCCAGGAGGCTATTGCCTGCCTCATCAATGTTGATGAGGGATTCGACTCTTCTATCCATTGAGGACGATGCTGTTAAACCAGAGCAAAGGTAGATGACTCAGGGCAGCAACAATCTGCTGAGGATGCTGGGGAGCAATCTTCATCTGTAGTAAGTCAGCCTCTTTTAAGTCTTTTCCCTTGCTGGTCTATATGCAATATCAGCTGAGATGCCTCTGAGGAAAGGATCCTTTTCTCGGACTATGTTCCATATTAACTTAGAACACAAAATATCTTGTACATTTGGACGCTAAGTTTTAAAATTTCTGTTGTAGGATGGAGATATTACGAGTTCCAGAACACAATCTGAAAATTGCTGTAAACGATTTCTTGACAATATATTTTAGAATTGATTATTTCAATCAGTTTTGAGTTATCGACCTTAAACATAAAATTTGAAAATGGATAAACTATTTTACTGACTACAATGCTCATCTTTTCTCAGCCTTTTTGCTTAGTCAACAGCATTCAGCATTTGGTGAGGCGTTAACAGGGGGAGTGGCCGGGCCATGTGTTTCTGAACCCCGACTCAGGCAGTCGGGTCAATTTTGGACACGTCCACTTCGGACCGACAGTAAATCAATCGAGTGTTTGACCATGTCCCGATCCAAGGCTCTGCCGAGGCGTGGTCCTCATAGGCTTCTCAGCCCAAAGAATGCGTCAGAGCCTTAGGCGTCCAAAACACGTTTTCCGTTTGCTTTTTATCATTTTTTTTTAAAATTAATTTTCGCCTGGTAAAGCCTTACGGGTGTTTTATTTGTTAACAGGGGGAGGCAGGGACCGAATTTGGAAATCCATGGTGGTCCGATGGCCCCACGTCGGTCGATTGGATGGAGACAAATCGAGAAAACTGGTGGTGGGACAAATGCATGGAGGCCGGGCCCCACATCCCCCTTCCTACGTTCCTTTTTCCCACTTTATTGTGATGGGTTGGGGGCCAAATCGGCAGTTGTGCGTTGTTGATGGGGACTTGTGGTCTGCTTCTTTGTTTCCCCCCTGGAACGATTCCTTTCCAGCGTCCGCCATCCCACTCCCTCTTTTTTAAATGCCACTTGGGTTTCGGGTGAGAATTGGATGGAGAGAGGCCCCACCCCCACCCCCCCCCATCCCTCCCCTATCCAGAGAGCTTTGAATATCGTGGGTAAATGAGTGCACACCCTCATCCACATGCAAATGACAAAATCCAACGCATTTCATTCGTCGAATTTCATTTGGTTCTCGATGAACAGTATGACTCCCTTTTGTGGCTTGGTGTTGATTGATGTGATGCTGGAATTTGGGCATTGGGATTTCCCAATTTGTTTGGTATAAAATCCTATATACATGCTCCTGATCGATAGGATACTTGTCCGATATTTTAAAAATATAAGATAACGGTTTCTGATATTACTTTTTCGCGTTTGATAAATAATTTTTCGTATTTGAAAACATCGAGTTTATTGTTAAGCCTTTGTGTCTTTTTTTAATGTAAGTTGTGATACACTCGGATATCTTGATAGTTTAATTGTTATATTTGAAATTTTAAAAGTGATATATATCTCTAAAATTAGAAAAATAAAAATATATGTTGGCTTTTTGTTATTCTACGTAATTAGTATTGGTTTGATTTGGATTGGATTGGTGTGTCTCGAATTTAAACTCAAACCTGAGTATATTATCCCGTTTCGATTTGGTTTTCATTCGAAAATAACAAATGTAAAACCCAGCCAAATAAAAATAATTTGGTTTGATTCGATTTAACCAAATAATGCACATTCTAAGCAATTGTGCACGTAAAATATAAATTAAGATTCTTCTATAAATGACTAATTAATATGAAATTAACTTAGTATTAATTTAAGAGCTTTTATTCATGCCCGAGCGACGTATCAATATCGTGTCATATATAATCCCCGTATTAGGTGGACGGCCGATGACCTAGAAGGGGAATTGTTCCCACGCGTACACCAACCGGGATGTCGCCACCTGGCGAATGTTGTCCCGACGTCCAGTAAACAACATCTTGTTACGGGGGGGGTGGGTCGAATATTATTATTTTAGAGGGCATATCATTCCCCCACCCACCGTCAAACTCATCAAAATCCCTTTAGGAAGATACCGAGAATATGACCTTTTCGAGGGACGCTTTTTCCGAAACTTTCTTTTTTCTTTTTTTTTTTATTACAAAACTTTTGCCATATTTTACAATCTGCGAGGAATTAGGGGGAGGGGGTTGGCCTTATCATACGCCGACCGTGGTCACACGTGTAAGCGGTTGTGCCGGAAGGAAAGAGAGCCCCATTGGGAGTGGGACAGGCGAGACGGGACGAGACTCGGCCCCGCTTGGCCGTAAATCACATCAAAACTACCCAAGTTTTATTTATTTATTTAATTAAAACGAAAGAAAGGGAATTTAATGGATAATTAATGTAATCCGTATTTGTGCTTCCGAAAGGAGGTCAGGTCAGGTCAGGTCTGCTCTGTCCCCTCCTACACACAGACAGCGAGACAATAGACGGACGGACGGACGGACGGACAATCAGTCAGTTGTATTGTAAGAGAGAGAGAGAACAGTGTTGTTGAAAACGAGGAGGGAATTCTTCAGAGATTTAGAGAGAGAGAGTGAAAGAGGGAGGGCGGACGACGCACCCAAATACCCCCCAACCCCCTCTCCTCTTCCCAGGCCCCCTTTTCGTCCCGCGAGCTGTGGAGCGCTAGGGTTTCGGAATTGTCTGAGGGCGTAAGGTAAAAAGTCTCGTCCTTTGGTTCCCCTCTCCCTCGGGAAAACTCCGTTTTTTTCTTTCTTTTGCTGGGTTTTGAGGTTGATTCGTTGTCTCTACTGTTTCCTGTTTCTCCTTTATTTTTTTTTTTGGCGCCGGGGAAGGGGGGAGGGGCTGGGCTTTTGGGTTCGTGCCTGTGCTGGGTCGACCTCCGGTGGTGGCTTTTCCGGGTTTTGGGTGTCCTTGTTGGTGCTTGGCTGGAGTTGTTGAATTGTCCTAGCTGGA
The DNA here is from genome assembly GCA_029817715.1 of Melastoma dodecandrum. Lineage (NCBI taxonomy): Eukaryota > Viridiplantae > Streptophyta > Magnoliopsida > Myrtales > Melastomataceae > Melastoma > Melastoma dodecandrum. The sequence continues at coordinate 4,718,418 of JARUPY010000465.1, read as the reverse complement.
TTTGCTTCCTTTAGGAATTAGTTTGGGGTGATTTGCTGCCTGATGATGATAATAATAATAATAATGCATTGCGGACGGGATGCATTTTTGTTATTGTAGGGATCTTTTTGCTTCCGTTGAGAAAGGCTGATGCATGGGATTCCATAGTCATGTCGGAGGGAGTTCTTTGGTGAGAGGCATTAGTAATTGTTTGGCGCGATGACTCTGGAAGATTTCTTTACTCTAACTGAAATGAGAGATGGGCTTACGGCTCCTGCCCGGGTTCGGGAGCTGGTTTTCATCATGGAGAAAGAGAAGGATTGTGTGACGAAGAGCTCTGGCGATGCAATCAGGCAGTGGGCTGCTGTAGCAAGCTCTATTTCTGCCACAGAGAGTAGAGAGTGCATAGATCTTTTTCTGCAGTTGGATGGACTTTCCTTTATGAATAGATGGCTGATGCATGCTGAGAAGGCTAGTGACGACTCACAGGATGGGTTCATAGAGGAATCAATGACTGGGTTACTCAATGCTATTGATAAGCTGCAATTAGATAGTGAAAGGTCAGTGTCTTCTGGATTATGGACAACGATAAAGAATCTTCTTGGCCACCGTAGTAGGAAGGTTCAGGAGAAGGCAAAAGAGCTGTTCGATAGCTGGAAACCTAGGGAAATGGATATTTCCGAAGGAAAAAATGATGGCAAAGCCGAGCCTTGTGACAATGCAAATGGAGAAGGGAAACTCGACGGAAACATGGGGCAGAGACCTAGTCCCGAAGATTGTGCGGTGGACCCAGCTACAAAAGGAATAAAACAAGTAACTGGTTCCTCCAAGGCCCAGCCTGAACAGGTTGAAGATGAGAAGGTGCCAGTCCTTGCCGACAAGAATCCTTTGATAGAAAATTTAAGCCAAGCAGGTACGGAGGACAAATCCCCGACTCCTATATTGTCCTCTTCCCAGTTCAGTCCTGCTAATAAAATTGGGCAAGTTGAAGATGGACCTTCTACGGTTGCTGGTGAGGTATCAACATGTGGAGGTTTTACTTGTAACGTGGAAATGCAACAAAGTGGCGATGGCGTAGCTGGAGTTTTGGAGGCAGTTAACTATGATGAAGCTGTACAAAGAGCATATAAAGTCGAGAATCCCCAAATAACAACGGGACAGGCAGAAAATACTTCTTCCAAATCTTCTGATAGCCACTTTAGGTCACTTCCTGCAGAAACTGATTCTCCAGTTTCTTCTCTCCGCTTGTGTGGAGTTTCTACCACAGTTCATGATGTATCTGATGAAAGACCAGGATCTGTAACGACTGGAGCAAAGGACGAGAAGGTGATGGAAGGTACCTGCCATAGTGCTGCCAAGGAAGCTCAGGATGCCTCACGAAGTTCCACTTCTGCATTGAGTGCCCACGAGCGGGAACTTAATCAAAGAAAAATTGATGACTCAAGGATATTCTTTTCAAAAATAAAGTATGGGGGAGCAGGTGATGATGTTGAGTGTCATTCTCATAAGAGAAATGAAGGAACTGATACATCTGTTTCTTACAGACTTGGTAAGGGAAGAAGAGGTCGTGGTTTAGTTGATCGGAACAGGACAAATGCTGAGCTTGATTACGGGATGGTTGATGCCCTGGAAGTAGCACGGCAAGTTGCTCAAGAAGTGGAGAGAGAAATTGTAGATCACAAGGAACGATTCTGTAGCTCCCCTTCTGAGAGGGATTCTGGTGGTGGACCAGGCCAAGCAGGAAGTCCAGAGTCTGTTCGAGAAGGAGATCCATCCTCGGATAGCCTATCAGATAGGCTGCCTAGGCAGAATAGTTCGTCGGAAGCATCCTCTCATGGAGAAGGAAGTGTACTAGAAAAACAGAATGCCGAGCCAGAAAATTCAGTGCACGATATGGAGTCCTCTCAGGTAACGGACGCGACCCAGGATCCAGAAGATAAGACACAGAGAGACTTCTGTGCCTTTGATCTGAATGAAGAAGTGTCCTCTGAAGATATGGATAAAGCTGAAAATGCAATCGCTGCGCCCATCTCTGTTGTCTCTGCATCAAACCCAGCTGCATCTTCTGGAGTGCCATCGGCTCCCTTGCAATTTGAGGGAACCCTTGGTTGGAAAGGATCTGCAGCTACAAGCGCTTTTCGAGCGGCATCCCCTAGAAGAAGTTCTGTTGGTGATAAAACAGGCAATGCCGAAAGGCTGGATGGTGGGCAAAAGCTTTCTTCTCTGAAAATCGATCTGAATATCGCTGAGACTGGAGATGACAAGGTCGGTGACCTCATGCTAACTATGCCGATTCCGGTATCATCTAGCCTGCGATCTGGGGAATCCTCTGTGGAAGTGAGTTCCAGGAGACCTGAGAAACTCGGGCTTGACTTGAACAGACTTGGAGATGATGGTGAGTCATCCATCTCAGATTTTAGGCGGGGCCCACCGGTGTTTTATCATTTAAATAGCCGCCACCGCAGCCCTTCTCCTGCCTCCTCCTCCTCGTCCATGCAGCCAAGCACGAGGAACTTTGATTTGAACGACAGACCACTGACATACCCTGCCGTTACTGAGCAAGGACCTCGTGCAAGTAAAACTCCACAGAAGGTGTCCAGTTTTGGGAAGCCCAAACAAGAACCTGTGATCTCTATCTTTGGCGCAAAAGTGGAGGTGAATAAGAAAGATCACGTCTCTCAAACTTTGTCGCTGCCAAATGGAAACAAGGGTTTTGAGACTGCATTTGATGCGGCAAGCATGACTGCAGCTGGCGGCAGGTTCTTGGGGATGGGTCCTGGGAACCCATACCAACATCAGCACCCTCATATCTGGGCATTCAATGGTTTAACAGCAGGTCCCTCTGTTTCCCTTGCCCCTGCTGTGTACCGTCCCGGTAGCTCCATCCCATATATGTTGGACCCTCGGAGTGTTCCAGCAGTCCCCTTCTCTTACCCTCAAGCACCCGCCCCTTTCATGATGAGCATGGCTCCCGGGCCGTTTGCCCTCAATGGTCCCTATCCCGCTCCTGGCCCCATGCGACCACATTTGGATTTGAACTCTGGCTTTTCCATGAGTGACGAGGTCAACAGGGACTCCACGGCCGTGTTGAGACAGTTCTTTGTGCCCGATCATGCACGACCGACGGAAGAACACATCAGGGCCGGTTTGCCCCCAACTTCCAGCGGATCTGGGATCGGAACTAAGAGGAAGGAACCTGAAGGAGGCTGGGAGCCTTTCCCTCTAACCTTTCGACAGCAGCAGCCTCCTTGGAAGTAAGCAGCATAAGAGTGTTCACGCTCCTGATCTGATCATGTGCTGGGAGGATTCAAACGGGGCGATGCCACAGGACAGGACTGAAGCTAAATAAGGCAGGCGGCGGAGTAGCAATTCTTGGGTTGTTATTAGAGTAAACCATGTCCGAATTTGCTGACTGATCCCTTCAGGTTTGGGGCGTTGATAATTTTTATAGAAGTCAGTATAAATCTGTGATAGAATGAATGTTGGGTACCGTTGCTACTGCTAAAGTATATTTCTTGTCTAATGGGACGTGTTTAGGATCAAAATTTTTACTGGGGTCAGATCATCGGAAGAGGTGGTGAGCGACTGAATGTTTGATGCTGAAGAGGGAGGTTAAAGATTATTGAAGTTGTGGTCATCGACGATGGAACACGACCAGAGTTTTTGGCAACGGCAAAGTCGATGGCGATGGACCGTCATCGACTTTGGCTGCATCGTGTACCATCGTGGGATGCATAGTCCCAAGATACACAATAAAGTTCCTGCTCCATTAACCTCATTCACGTCACAAACAAAAAAAAGATACACGTACATGTACATATTTATATACATGCGTAATATTTACACATCCTCCTCAATAACACCTAAGAACAGCACAAAACAAGAGCAACGTTGACCGACCACCACCGACATATTCTACATCAAAATCTCGGAACCAGCTCCTGTTATTTATCTTAATTAATTACGTATATATGTATATGTGTGTATACCTATGTATAGATAAGTCGAAGGGACGGTAGGGCGTATATGGATTTGTGTTCTCACAAGGCGACATGAAGGTGCTGCTGCGGCAGCCGGAATCTGACCTGGGAAGCGGGGGACTTGACGGCGACGCCGTGCCAGCAGATCCCCCCCTTGCAAGCCTCGTGGCTACGTTCCCTTGATATGGCCCGCGTTGCCTTCTGGGACACATCCCAGGCCAGCGTGGCGACGAGGAGGATCCCCACGACTGCGGTCGACACCACGAGGACGAACCCCCCGCCGTAGCTCTTCCCCAGCATGAGACCGTAGGCCTTGATCAGGGCTATCACCGCGACGTAGATCGTGGTTAGGTTGGCCACCACGGCGTCGGAAACCGCCATGTCACGAGTGGAAAGGAAGGAATGGGGTGGGGATGGGGGAAGGGTTTTTCGGAGGTAAAGTTAGTTGTAAGAACAAAAGAAAGAGGAGGAAGTAGTAAAAATTAATTGGATGAATTGATTGATATGGAAAATATAAAAAAAAAAAAAAATTCTGGACCGTCACTGAAATTATATATATAGACCTTTTAAAATTGATTTAGAGCTATACATTTTGAATTCAATATATAGGACCATAGGAATGATTGTGTTCCTGTTAGGCTAAACATCAGGATAGACAGGAGAGACCCTTGTAATAAATTATTTTCCAATCAAACAGAAACAAAGTAATTTTAAAATAAAAATATGGACCCACCAAACCTGATACAATTTAATCTCTTCCGGTGGGGAATTTGGGAGTTGTGGGGTCAAAATCATCACTACTTGATTCCGTCCCGTCCACCTAAATATATTATTATTATTCTAATAATGTTAATGGGCCCAGTTCTATTCGTTTAGGCCCAATCGCACCCCGGCCCTATTATCCTCGTGATAGGTCATTTCTAATCTCATATTTGCTCGTCACCTCTTATATTATTAGGATTCCCCCATATGGGGAAAACCTTTAAGATTTCATTGGTCTTTACTTCCACCGTCGGAGTGAGCAACCGTAGCTCCGACAACTAAATTGCGCCTTCATTCTGCCATGAGGGTGAGCAACCGTTCAAACCACCAGGCTTTTAACTGTGAATGATAACTATAATAAGCATTGGTTTACCGTGGATTAGCTTCTGTTGCTGGCGTGACGTACGGGGCGATCACCAACTTTTTGGTTTGTGTACAAAATGAGTGCGCAGCATTAATTAATCTTGACCCCGAAGAAGACTTCCTTTTCAGAGTCTTCCGAGGGTTTTACAAATAATAACCACGTCGACGCCTCGTCGACCTACCCAATCACGAGACGCCACGTATTCAAAGGGACCATCCCCACCGTCCGTTTCTCCACCGTGGAAATGATCGGACCAATCAGGGATCACTCCCCTCATCATCCACCGAGGTTGGGACATGGGGGGGGAGGGGGGTGGGGGGGGGGGGGAATAGCATCCCGACTCCTCCGTTATATATTATACATATGGCCGTTTCCCATCCAGTCTAGTTGCCGCCCCCTTATTAACACGAACATTCTGGAACAAGGAGACTACTACGACGGAGTGACGAGCGAGACTCTTTGAGGGTCGCCGGGCGATGGGGAAGTGGACGATCCCTTCCGTTGTTCTCTTGCTTCTCATCCTCTACGCCGTTCCCGATCAAGGTCATCCCCGTGTGCAAGGGTTTTAGCTCGATTGTTCTTTAGTTAGTCGGATCTGTTTTCTATTTTCGTGGTTCGTTCTTTGATGGAAGTGGAACTTTTGTGTCTGTAATGTTTGGATCTTACTGATCGACTGTTCGGCGGATGATTCCTTTGGTCGTCATTGTCGATGATTTGCTGATGGTTGGGTAGGACGACATGTTTCGGAGAGATAGGGGGAAGGATTTGACTCGAATTTTGTCCTGGTTTGTTAAGGGAAGAAGTCCCAGGCGAATGCCGAGGCCGACGTGGAGGGGCTGGTAGATCCGCCCAAGGTTGAGGATAAGATCGGCGCCATTCCGCATGGTTTATCCACTGACTCTGATGTTGTCAAGAGGTGCGCGAGACATTCATTGTTTGTCGTTGTTTACGAGCTGTTAATGTATGTATTATTTAACTGTGCTGAGAGCTGGAATTTCTGTATTATTTTTTCTTTTCAGGGAAGCGGAGTCAATGTCAAAAAGATCACTTCGCAGTGATGCGGAGAAGTTTGAGTTCCAAGCTGAGGTTTCTCGGCTCATGGACATCCTCGTCAACTCTCTTTACAGCAACAAGGATATCTTCTTGAGGGAGCTGATTTCTAATGCATCTGATGTAAGATTTATTCTTATTTGCTTTCTCATGTCAGTTCACTAGATTTTCCGTAACACGTGATGACTAACTTTCATGAGCATATCTCGAGACAGGCATTGGACAAGATACGGTTCCTCTCCCTTACTGACAAAGAGATATTGGGTGAGGGTGACGATACTAAGCTCGAGATTCAGGTGAGATTCAAGGAAGTTCCCCTTATTGATAAGTAATTGGCTTTCCCAAGTGCGAGGAAAATTCTGGAAAATTAACCTTCTGTATGTGCAGATTAAATTGGACAAAGAAAAGAAGATTCTTTCCATTCGTGATAGAGGTATTGGAATGACTAAAGAGGATCTTATCAAGAATTTGGGAACTATTGCCAAGTCTGGAACTTCAGGTAATTTATAGTTTTTAGTGTTCATGTTCCACGGCCTTTTATTTCTAGACTCGTGTTCTGTCAACTTTACTGTGCTTATGTGAATATTTCAGCTTTTGTGGAGAAAATGCAAACAAGCGGGGACCTCAACCTCATCGGGCAATTCGGAGTTGGGTTCTATTCGGTGTATCTTGTGGCCGACTATGTTGAAGTTGTTAGCAAACACAACGATGACAAACAGTAAGAAAAATTGCGCGAATATTTTCGTCATAGTTCTATTTTTGGTTGTTTTACCTTTTCTTCTTTATGTTGCCTTTCAGATATGTTTGGGAATCAAAGGCTGACGGGGCATTCGCTATTTCCGAGGATACCTGGAACGAACCACTTGGACGAGGGACTGAGATTAGGCTTCATCTCAGGGAGGAAGCAGGGGAGTACCTGGAGGAGAGCAAATTGAAGGTGTGTACCATCTTGGCATATTCAATTTCAGTTGTGCTTTAACGTCTGCTTTCGGAATCTCTGAAGTTGTAGATGTTAAAATAAATAAATAAATCTGTTCTGGAAAATATAAAGAGGTCGTCATTGGGTCAATAGCTTTTCTCCCTGTGGAGGGAGAATTAATGTCACTTGAGTGTGACTTTCTTATTGCATAGCTTTGCGCGTTTTTAGTACAACATTTAATTCCTTGCGATATCTTTTTGTCAAAAGCAGTTCTACTTGCTCTTCTTATTCGTTCCGTTTATTTGTTTAACGTGCTTGGATGGATTTTGATGCAGGACTTGGTAAAGAAGTACTCAGAATTTATTAACTTCCCTATTCATTTGTGGGCCAGCAAAGAGATAGATGTGGAAGTTCCTGCAGATGAGGATGACTCCAGTGAAGAGGAATCTTGTACGGATTCTAATTGTATATTGCTGGTTGTCATTGAAAAATGCTCTTGCAATTGCTGATATCCTATGTCTAATTGCAATTGCTCCAACAGCTGACAGCAGCTCCAGTGAGGAAGAAGTGGAGGAAGATGCTGAAAAGGCTGAAGATGAGGATGGTGAGAAGAAACCGAAGACAAAAACTATTAAAGAAACTACTTATGATTGGGAGCTTCTCAATGATGTGAAGGCTATATGGTTGCGAAGTCCGAAGGAAGTTACAGATGAAGAGTACACGAAATTCTATCACTCTCTAGCGAAGGTATTGGTGTCTTCTGGTGACTGATAAATATGGAAATTGACGGACTCATTTCTCATTTGGACTTACATTCTTATTTTCTGGTTACCCAGGATTTTGGTGATGACAAGCCCATGGCATGGAGTCATTTTACGGCCGAAGGTGACGTTGAGTTCAAGGCTGTTTTGTTTGTTCCTCCAAAGGCACCCCATGACCTCTATGAGAGCTATTACAACAACAACAAATCAAATATGAAGCTATATGTCAGACGGGTTTTCATCTCTGATGAATTTGATGAACTATTGCCCAAGTATCTGAACTTTTTGAGGGTGAGTGCTTGTTCCTTTCCAGAACTCAAGTTACTTTTGTTTGCATTGTTGTTGGTGGTGATTCTCTCTTAATGAAATGCATGGACAGGGTCTGCTCGATTCCGACACCTTGCCCCTCAATGTGTCTCGTGAAATGCTCCAACAACACAGCAGCTTGAAAACAATAAAAAAGAAACTTATCAGAAAGGCCCTTGATATGATTCGCAAACTTGCTGAGGAGGATCCGGATGAGGTTCACGAAAAAGACAAGAAAGGAGGTCTGGAAAATGAATTTCTCTATCGTTAACTTTAAATGATCTTTGGCATCATCTGGAGTAATGTTCCTGCCTGAGTTGCAGACGTCGATAAGTCTGGCGACGAAGATGAGAAGAAGGGTCAGTACACTAAATTCTGGAATGAGTTTGGCAAGTCTATTAAGCTGGGTATCATCGAAGACGCCACAAACAGAAACCGGCTGGCAAAGCTTCTTAGATTTGAGAGGTATCTTTTGTTTTATTTTTGGTTAAAACATTCCAGGTTTACAAAAAAATTGATCAAATTATATTCTACTATTTACTCATTTGGTTGTTCCATTATAACAGCACACAGTCGGATGGAAAATTAACCTCTCTAGATCAGTATATTTCAAGAATGAAACCCGGACAGAAGGACATCTTCTACATCACTGGCACAAACAAGGAACAACTGGAGAAGTCGCCTTTCCTTGAGAGACTCAAGAAGAAAAATTACGAGGTATGAAGTCACTGTTTGCCTCATCAAAGGGATTAGGCTGCCGTGTCAACTTCTGCTGTCGGAGAGTTGACGGTCTTTATTTGTACAGGTCATTTTCTTCACGGATCCAGTTGACGAGTACCTGATGCAGTACCTGATGGATTACGAGGACAAAAAGTTCCAGAATGTGTCTAAGGAGGGTTTGAAACTTGGAAAGGACTCAAAGGACAAGGAACTCAAGGAGTCGTTTAAGGAACTCACAAAGTGGTGGAAGGGTGCCCTTGCCAGTGAAAACGTGGATGACGTGAAAATTAGCAACCGTCTGGACAATTCTCCGTGTGTGGTGGTGACCTCCAAATACGGCTGGAGTGCCAACATGGAGAGGATCATGCAGTCGCAGACCTTGTCAGATGCAAGCAGGCAGGCATACATGCGCGGAAAGAGGGTGCTCGAGATTAACCCGAGACACCCCATCATCAAGGAGCTTCAGGAAAGAGTAGTGAAGGACCCTGAGGTATGTCTAGTAATTTATGCTGGCTATGAAGATGATGATCCCGTTCGGAGCTGTTCTAATGACTGACGTGGGATGCAGGATGCAAGCGTAAAGCAGACCGCGCAGCTCATGTACCAGACGGCCCTCATGGAAAGTGGCTTCATGCTCACGGACCCCAAGGACTTCGCTTCCCGCATCTATGACTCTGTGAAGTCCAGCCTTGATATCAGTCCGGATGCGGCCGTCGAGGAGGAGGAAGAGGTTGAGGAAACCGAGCCCGAGGCGGAGACCAAGGAATCTGCCAAGGAGGATGAAGATTCAGAACTCAAGGACGAGTTGTAACTTTTCTTCGTCTTCAATGTCGTAGCGGGGGATTAGATATCGCCCTCTTTCTCCTTTTGAATGATTTTTGGTGGCTGTTGGGAATGTCATGCCATGTTGGCTTTTGCCTTCGTAAAGCATCTTGAGCTGCTTCGACACGGTATTTAGTTTAGAGATGTTTTTCCCATTTGCCGTGTTAATTGTACCACGCGATTAGCTTCTCGAACTATATCATTGGTCGAACAATCGTAATCTTTTTCCCGTCGCCAGTCAAATTAACTATATCGATCGTCGAAACAAATGCCACCTAATTTCCTGCTTTTGCTGCGTTGCAAGTTGACTTAGTTATATTGTGACAGTGACAAAACAAAAACAAACTAGTCAGGATGGCCGAGTGGTCTAAGGCGCCAGACTCAAGTTCTGGTCCTCTAACGAGGGCGTGGGTTCAAATCCCACTTCTGACACTTTCTTCTTCTTCTTCTTTTTGTTTTCTCTACGAAGACTCTTCTAAGGACCAAACTTGATCCCGAAGAGAGTCAAGCAAAATCTTTAGTCGATAAAGACTAATTAGTGCTGTCAATTTCACCCACCATTAAAAGTAGTTTGACGTCGCCCCGAAATAACAAAAAGCAACGTTGCTCAGCATGCAATGTCGGAGTTGAAGGCTTTTGGATGCATTATTAGTGCTGTCAATTACACCGTCTAATCAGTAACCCCCCCCCCCCCTCCAAAATATTGCCCTTTTTGGGCGCGAATCTGAACCGACCCCACTATGATGGGCCGGGCCTGAACGACTGCCGACAACAAAGTGGGCTCGGCCCAATAGAACCGAGAACACAAGAATTTCTCATCTCTTGTCGGCGGTAGCTTTTGTAATGGAATTGGAGGTGGGACAACATCCCACATGAGGAATTACACGCACCCAGTGCCCCCCTTCGATACTTCAGAACCACGTTAATCAGACTCCTTGCTTGTTCGTGTCAGTGCCCACCACGTGTTGGGCATGTGACAACAGATCACATGATAGCTGGGGCTTCCCCCAGCTATCATCTCACATTTCTCCCTCTTTTCTTTGGTACCGTTTAATTTGGAGTATGTGGACATGACATGACACCCTACAAAATAACTCACAACGTATATTTAAAAAGAAACACTTGGCCGACATATTTTCTTTTTTATTTTTGTAGATCGGGCAATAATTTGTTTCTGTAGAAAGAATTCCTCCAACCCTGGCCCTAATTAATTACATCATCACAACCCCTCTTCTTCCCTAGAGATTCTCGATATCCCTTTCAAGGGTGACTCATCGTCACCATTCACCGAGCACATCGGATCCCAATCCTATCCTATCCTTATCATTTGCAAACTTTCGTTGTTTTTTCCGTGAAAGGGATATTGAAATAAAAAAAAGTTAGAAGGCGATATGGGGGTGGGGCGATTCGCTCAAACTGGGCTGCCATGCCACTTTCCAATTGCCTAACTAATGTCAAAACATTAATTTCCCTCCGGTTAGTTACTAAGTAGGTGTAAGAAAAATAAGCAAATATCAACCCCACCCTTTCCCTTCCCTATAATAGCCTCCGCCGCAACAGCAGGGATGCAGCAGCTGCCCCCGTCATCGTCACCGCAACCAACCCCGGGGACAACGCTTCGGAAGATCCACTCGTGTCTTGGACGCCGGTGTATATCATCGTGCTGTTGCTGAATAAGGGGGAGTTTTCGTCCGAGCTCGAGCTCGGCGGAGTCTGCTGATCGGAGGACGCCGACTTCTGGCTGTAACCAAAAATAAGTTTCAATCAGAGGAACGAATCATGCCAATTGACTCATATTGATCTAGATCATTGTAAAATAATAATACTAATAATAATAATAATAAAGTTAAAAGGACAGCTATGTGACGTTAAAAAGAGTTTCCAACAACTGTGTTGGAGTTGTTCAGTTCAGACATCCCAACAGCGGAAGTCGGCAAAGTAAAACCCCCTCCCATTATCTTCCACCGTCCCTAACGTATAGATTGGCACTTCACCCGAGGCGCCGTAAAATGACTAGGATGCCCCCGACCGTTGAAAGGGCAAAAATGGTAAAAGAAAAACGGACCTGGTGTTCGGGGAAGGGCAGAAGGTGATGACATAGTCGGCGCCGGAGGTGCAGGTGAAGGTGCTGGTCCGGTCATCGTAGGCGTAGCTGTAAGCCTTCGGGCATGCGTTCTTGAACACCTCCGAGTATGAGCTCGGTTTGCACGTCGCTGGGGAGCTGTACTCCCCGCTGCAGCAGTACTCGGGGTTGCCGTAAGCCTCACAAGCGCTCCTGCAGGCCACCACCGCTCCTCCAGCACCCTCCCCCCCGCTGCTCGTCACGCGTAGGTCCGAGGGGCACGATCCGTTGAGGTCGACGATGCACCCAGTTGCCGTGCAGTTCTGCCCCGATCCCCCCTGAGGGGTGACGAGGACCGGGAGATTGTAACCGTCCACTAGGCTGACGTCGAAGAAGTCGAGCCCCCCCGAGCCATCTAGGGTGAGCTCGACCAGGGTGGCGGGTGGGGATGCCGTGTTGCCGGAGCAGTCGACGGTGCCTGAGGAGCAGTCCCCAGTGAGGCAGGAGAAGGAGGCAGAGGAGGTGCAGTAAGTCCTGGCCCAGAACCGTCCGCCCCAGGCAGAGGGGGCGACGAGGGACTTGGAGGATCCGGGAGGGAGGGTGAAGCCGGTGGTGGGGAAGGGAGGGGAGCCGGCGTTGGAGAGGATCCCAGGCCACACGGTGCGGTCACACTTGTTGACAAGGGTAAAGGTCGTCGAACGAGCCCCTTTGAAATCAGGACGCGAATTCGAATTCGGTCAGGAAAACACACGGGACGAGACGACGAATGAATATGGATTGGATCATGATAATGACAGGTGCAGGGTCACGGACAGTTACCAGGGATGAGACATGGAGGCAGCAGGAGGGAGACGAACGTGACAAGCAATGGAAGTCGAGACATTTGAGGATCCGCCAAGGGGAAGGTGAAGGGGAATAAGAGACGACGACAACGACGATGCCTTTCTTTCCGTTCTGTGAAGAGGGGCGAGATGGTGAATATAAATAAAGAGGTGTTAAATGAATGGTGGGGTTTGGGGGGAAGTTGTAGAATTGGAACACGATGAGATGAAATTAACGATCATTCCTTCCGAGTTGAGGCCACTTGTTCAAGAGTGAAAGTACCGCCGTCTTTACCTTTGTTATCTACAAGAATTTTACAACTACTTCCTACCATTCATCGGTCCAGAGAAAATGAGGAGGAAAGTGATTTGGAAGACGTACCCTCCACCCCCGAGAGAGATTAAACAAATGATGTAAGAAAACTTCCATGCAAATTCCCTCCACGCGCATAACAGAACAGAACAGGGAGGGGAGGGGAGCACCCGCTTCGTAATCGTCACCACAAATTTTTCTTTCAGACAAAAAAACCCACAAGCATATTTCCCATTCGTATTTCCTTTATAGACTCTTTCCAACCAATGTCGTCGTCTTAGGCCCGTGTCTTTGCTTGTCCCAGGGAAGATGGTGTGATAAGATGATGATCGTCTCTAAAAGCATGGGAAAAAGGAAGGAGTAGGAGGGGAACTTATGGTCGTCCTTAAAAGAGGAATTTCGGTAAAAAAAAAAAAAGAAGAAGAAAAGGTCGAGAGCTTGGTTGGGTTGGGAGAGTGTATTTAGTAGGACTGAAGGCACCTCCTTTACTCTTTTTCTTTTCTTTTAAATAAATTTTCCTAAAAGGGAGAAAAGGAAACGGCTTAGCTTTCTTTGTAAGTATCATTCATTACAAACTTATCGCTCAATCAATCTCATTATTCCATTTATTTTTATTTGCGCCTTTTTGGCAATGTATCCTTATCCCCGGAGAACCAACCAACCCCTGCCCTCGGGCCTTTTCCATCGTCATTCATTTTATTTGGGCAAATTATCGATTTTTTGTCTAACCTATAAGTCAACTTTCTTATGTGGTATATGGTTTAAAAAGTTTTAGATGTGGCATAATCTACTCTTTTTTTTTATTTGACCTAATACCCGACGTCCGTTAAGCGATGCAGACGTGTCGTTGACGGACGTCTACGTGACTTATTTTTTTTAGGGAAATGTTACGTGACCAAAATTAAAAACCCAGACGAAATAAATCAACAAAAGGGGTTTAGGGTTAGGGTTCGTTGTCATTTCGATCTGGGAGAAATCGAAGGAAGTCCAATTTGAGAAGGGGTTTGTCCGCATTGCTTGATTAACACCCTTTGCGTCATCCAGGTAAGTTTATTATGTTTGTTTTTTTATTTATTGTGCTTCTTCCCGACGTGCTTCATACCTGAGGGATTCGGATTTGGGGGAATCGTTTTTTTATGCGATTCTTTCCTTACGTTAGAAACAAGCTTGTGGGACTCCCTTTTCTTGTTCGACTCTTTGTTCTTGCTTTTGGGTAATCGCAGATGGCTTCTCTCACTCCTATTTTCCATCAAAGGTCCTACCTTTACGAAGCCCAATCGGTTGCCCGACAATCCCAGTTCAGCTCCAGCTTCTTGCCAAAGAATTTGCCTTCCTCGTCTGGGTTCGGGGGGATTTCCAGGATGCCCCTGAGGATGGAGGCGGCTGTTGGTGGTGGGGTGCCCGTTGTTGAAGCTACGACGGCAGAGAAGCAAAAGAAGAGGTACCCTGGAGAGGCAAAGGGGTTTGTGGAGGAGATGAGGTTTGTTGGGATGAGATTGCATACGATAGAGCAGGAAAAGGAGGACAGAAATTAGAAAAAAATTCTAATCTCAATTTATTTTCCAATTTTTTTCATTACGTTATAATAGATCCCACGTGCATTCGAGCTGGTTTTTAATTTTGGCCACGTAACATTTCCCTGAAAAAAAAATAGAGCCACGTAGACGTCCGTCAACGACACGTCTACACCGATTAACGGACGTCGGGTATTAGGCCAAATAAAAAAAAAGAGTAGATTGGGCTACATCTAAAACTTTTTAAACAATATGCCACAGAAGAAAGTTGACCTATAGGTTGGGCCAAAAATCGATAATTTGCCTTCTATCTGGTAATCCTCCCCACACCCCCTTTTTTGTTTCCATCGTCATGCGGTGGTCCAGGCCCAACTCACAATCGCAAAGCCCAAGGAGATCGGCCCCTCTAAGGCCCAAGGTCAAATATGGAATGTCTCGCTTGACCGTGAAGTCGATGTTAAATCATTCTTTTTTTTTTGGGACAATTTTAGGGAAGGAATTAAATGAAATCCATTCAAGTGATGATAAAACCAGTGGCGGATTTCCAATTCACAACAACAAGATGCATATAATTTTTAAGAGGAGAGTTACAGAAAAGATAAAAGGAAACGTGGAAAGAATGAATTTGATTATGTTATAAAAGATATAATCAATTATATTATGCGCCGGAGAAAAACCGTGTCCGTTGGATCTTAGTTGAACGTACGTTGTTTAGAGTATCTTTCTGCTTTGATATAAAATAAAATCTGTTTTGAAACGTGGGCTAGATTTTTTTTTATAGCATTTGGGTCCTGATTTCTAAATTCTCATAGTCATGATTTCTCTTGATTTTACGTATACTTTGACCTATCTTGGCTACCATAATAGGGGACTGCACCTCGTAGACTTATCTCTGTACTCGTAGACTTAATATTGGTTAATTTAACGGCTACGAATTAGTCTCTTGCAATGAGTTTCATGCCCTAATAGACTTATCGTAGAGAATCGAATCGGATCGGACCTTCAATTTAGATGGTACTATCGAGTGTAATTGAGTAGAATAGATTTTTAAATAAGTAGGATAGGAGATTCTGAGAACCCTAATCGTAGGTCACGTCTCGAAGGCCTATTATTTGTCATATCTAGAAGGTTCAATCGCGGGCTACAATTGGCGCTACCCTGATAGACTGACTTACTGTTGGTTTTGAAGGCCGTCAGAATCTAATTACTCAAAATTACCTTTGTTTCAACAATATGATACGTTTTAATTTAATAAGCATACGAGAATTTATTTATAACACATGTTAAAGAGAGACCCGTTACTCCAGCAATTCTAACCCGACCCGACGGGATTAGCGTGGGGTGGGCCGTGGGGTTCAGTCAAAATTCTCGAGCCCACGACTGTGGACGGAGTCGAGATCATTCATCCCATTTCCCGTTCTCGTCTCACTTTAATTAATTTAATTAGTTAATTGTTTTTTCTTAGATTATTTTCCTATTTTTTTTAAATAATTTATGACGGGGTATAGTTTGGCCATTACAAAATTTTACTTTTTAACAAATATAGGTTTATATACGGTATAAAATTTTATTTAAAAGCGTAAGATTGCAAACAAAGGTGCGTATATGCACCACCCCCAGGGAAGGGACTAAACTTAAGATTCCTACTTTAGATTCCATCAGTACAGGGATCAGATGGTTAAGACGAGGGTGCCCATGTTGTCGTAACCAGGCGTGGGTTGGACACCCCTCTCGCATATATTAAACGAGATCAGACCACTCATCATATCCCTTTTGACTGCCTGAAGGATCATGACGACACACAACGCGAGCCTTTCCATTTTATACTGAACAACAGCAGACTGTGCCCTATCCTGCTCGGTGTGGGACTCCGCCCGGTTCCATCTCATCTCCCTATCTTCTGATCTCGTCTTTACGATCCATATCCACATCTTAGCACCAGTCTGAACGGATTAGCGCCATGGCAGAATCATGTGGTGACGAACACGGTTTCTATATAAGTGGCATTTATAATGTAATGAACGAGCCGTGAAGAGTCCTCGGCAACGGAGATTCAAGCACAAGAGCTGCTTTTTCCTATGTATATATATGTTTCATGTACATATGATTCCAAAATCGAATAAAAGAATTATCCCTGGCCCCACCACCCACCCTCATACACCCAACCCCAGCCCGTCCACGTCCAACGCATTGATCCCGGGCGTCTCCAAGCCCACACTCGAGCTAGGATCTCGAACCGGAGACGTACCCGCGCTCTTGCTGACTGCCCACACTTGGTTCTTCTTCCTCCTCCTGAGGACGGGGAACTCCTGGCTCTTGCTGATCCCCGGAACCATCTTCCTGCGGCAAACCTGTTCGAGGAGATTCCTGTCTTCCTGGGAGAGCGACGGGGAGCCCTTCGCGGGCGACATCCCGGGACTGAAACCTCTCCTTTTGGGATTCGGAGACTGAAACAGCGTCTGTTTGTATGGTTGATGGTCCCTGTTTCTTACTTGGCTAATGAGGCGGTGTAGCCACGTGACTAGGTCCAGGATGTAGTTATCCATCTTTTGTTTGTCCGCGTGATAAAGTGTCTGGAGGCGTATCAGGTAGGTTGTTGAGGGCGTACTCCTGTCGATCTCGGTCATCGCCCCGCTGTTTGCCCATTCTCCAACCCATCCAAACCCCTGATGAGCTCTGCAGCCGAAGAAACACGCCCATACATTAGAAGATTGAAGGTTAGGTGGCCGCCAGAGGAGAACACAAAAGTCCTATCGAGATTCCGTTTACTTGATCGTATTGGTCGCGACAGGGACGAGCCACTCGAGGGTCTTTTCCATCTCTGCTTTTATCTGGGAAACCGTTAGCTGAAGAAAACGAGGAGGAGACAAATCAAACCCGAATCATAAGCAAAGCATTTGGAAGTCACAGTAGTGGTATCATGTTCATGCCGACCTCTTCCTTTGCATCCACAGTTTGCAGATTTCTGTGTAGCGCCTTTTTAACTGGGGGAGGCAAGGCATTATACAGTGAGTCCCTTGAACTTGAAGGCAGGGAAGACGGACGAGATGCCTGTGGAGAAAGTCGGAGAGAGGTTATGACAATTCTCCATCTTACAAATTGGATCGACCAACGGAAAAATGGAGTACTTACGATTGTATCTATTTGATTGATAACATTGGCGTAGTGTAATGCAAGACCGGCCGTGCCTAGCCTTTGAGGGCCATGTGTGTTTGTCGTAGCATCCTTGGCGAGTAATGTCATACCTAGGAATAGTCGAAACAGAAATTTGTTCTTATTAGGCCGCATCCTTTCTAACGATTCCAAACCCGAGGATTTGGTAGAGAAAATGAGAGTACCATTATCCTCGAAGGCCTCCGAGATTGAATGGTGCATGTAAGTAACACTGTCTACTAGCTTCTCCATAATCTGAAATGCGAGAAGTCGGTCGAAGATGAGAAACTTTTATAAGAGCTACAAGATTTAACAGGCGGCGGGCACAATAAATTCATGTCCGCACCTCTTCTAAGTTTTTCGACCAAAGTGACTTCTTTTTTAGGCCCCTGACAAGCTTTTTTTGATGCTTAACTTCATTGTGCAACATCGAGATGCCTTCTCCTGTACAATGATGCCGAACCAGCAACCGATATCAGCTTGCACAGATAGTGCTGTTATTTTGAGCAGGCGAACAGGAGATTCTCAAAGGTTCTCCATTGATCTAACCTTTACGAGGGAGATTCAAGGATTCCAGTTCATCAGCCTTTTGCTGGTAATCTTGTTCAAATCTATCCAAGGCCTGTAATTCATGGTACACTTCCTGCAACAGGGTTCGCAAATAAGTCCGCTTCCAAGCCAAACCCAACTTACCGAAGACACATAAATGAAATGAAATTCATGATCAATGATCATCAAGTAGACTGATTTTCAAGGGAGCACCACCATCATACACATGCAAAGGAAGAACGTAGGACCCTACTATGAAAATAACTCGGTATCCTCAAGACATTCAAATGTTTTTTTCTTCTTTTAGTTACAAGGGCATTCAACTTCCACTTCGTTGCAGATTGATGTCGTACTTACAGAAGTATGCCGAGCCAAATTGATTAATTCTTGCATACTCGCTTCTGCTTCAGCACGGTGTGGCCGATGATCAGAATCCTCGGAGTCTAACCTGCTTAGGCATCAACAATATCAGATTGCTTTTGTTTTCCCAAAGGAATAATGACTCGCTGCAATTTACGAGAATTTGCGGGTAGCATCTAATATTGGTTTCTAATGTAAATATTTCCTCAATTGGTTACGTAAAGAGGAGATGATTGCCATGAACATAAACTGGGTATTACCTTGAAAAGTATCTTTCAAGATTATGCCATTGAGGATCCTTGCACAAATTCCCGAACCTGACCACTTCTCGTGAAAATACTTCGAGTTCTTCTCTGCAAAAGCAGAAGAAACCCAGAATTAGATCCAAGCAGATTGAATACTCTCGTCTCAGTTTATCGTCCTTTAACAAGAGATTCATTTCACTTTGACCAAGTGAACGCAAGGGCTACCTCTTATCGGCAGCAGCTAGAATTAGCAACTCTGTTAGATCCCTGGACACTAATTGCTTCACTCCCTGGGAATTCAATATCTCCTTCTTCACGAAATGGATGTACTCTGGTGAAAGAGATTGCATCAAGTTCGATCCCTTCGCAATGGTATTGGCCACTTCAAATGCCAATATCGAGATCCTACTTCCGCGAGATGCTATTCCAGAAAGAAACCCGCTGCCGTGATTCAGATTGGAAACACTACTTCCAAGCGTGTCCAATACGTCTACTGCCTTGTCTAGCCCAACTATGCTCGCTCTTCCGATAAACGAATTCTTCGGAGTCACCTGGGGAACATCGCAAACAAAATTGAATGAAATACAGACACAGGCCAATGCCCACCCAATTAACTCAATATAACAACTATAAGCAGAGACGCAAAATCGTAGATCCATTCCGTCATCATCGACAGCAACCAAAGCAGGGAAATTCCTTCACCTTGCTAGTTGCCTTCCTGTTAGGTCCCGGCGACTTCTTCAGCTCACCAGAATCATGTTTCGAAGGCGTTTTCCTGTGATGTCCCCCACTTCTATCTAAATCAACATCCCCTTTCGATCCGGGGACACTTTGATTCGACGTGAGCTTCCCAGAAAGCCCCGAACTCTTCCCACCAGGATCCTTCTTCACCTTAGCAGCAGCACCACCAGAGCAAACACCTCCCATACTCCTCTTCTCCTTCCCCTCAAAACCCAAGCACCGATCCCCAGCAAAATTCAGAACCCGCCAACTGAAGCAACAAAAATAAAATAAAATAAAAACACAACACAACACCCGCAACAGAAAAGTCACGAAGTCATCGCCTCAACGGCAATCAAATCACAACGAAACAAAAGAAAGATCGATTCTTTAATCTCCGCCCTACCCTGTATTCCACATTTTCCATTCGTTTCCCTCAGCAACCGAGCAATAAAGGTCAAACCCAATTGGGGGGAAACAAACGAAAAACTGGGTTGAAGAATTTAACACGCCCCAGACCCATAGGAGGGACAAAGTCATTGGCTTTTTCATTACAATCCAAAAGGGAAGAATCCAAACCGAATTAAACTAAGGAAAACATGAGTAAGACATTCACCTCTATGACATCAAATGGGGGGGAAAAAACTTCAATCGGCAAAACCAGAGAAGCGGGTTAGTTGAACAGCAGGCGGGGAGGATAAAACAATGCAGAAAATGAAAATATCATGCAGGAAAAGGGATGACCAAATAGCTATCGTGGTTTGTTGACAAACTTACCAGCCTGAGGTAACCCAGGAAAAAAAAAAAGGCCAACTTTGACCCGAACGGGAATTGAATTATTTGAACCGATACGAGAAAGGTAAAGAGGGCAGAAACCACGCCTAAACGCGTCTGTATTGTATGTCAGCAGCCGATTAGGAGGAGGAGGAAGAAGAAGAATCAGGTGGAAACTTCAGCTGTCGGAGATTTCGTTTTAATTTCATTACATCAACACAGGGGAGGAGGAGAAAGAGTTGCAACTGTTGACTTGTTCCTCCCCCACCACCTCATGAATAATTAATTCTTCCATCTCCCTCTTCGATGAAGTATAAATTTATATATTTTGCCCAATCAACAAAAATTTTGAATTTTCATTTTTGGTTCAATACGAAACTTCTGGTCCTAATTTAATACAAGTTGTATCCTTTCTGGCTTTCCTAATTAATCAGATCGACCTAAACCTCAACCTCAACCTCATCTTTTAATCAAAATACAAAACTTTTGCAATGGCCATTCCTGTGAGTAGTAATAATAATAGTCAGCCGGTCAAACTCAAAATACGCGGAAGTTATTATTGGGTTATAGATGGATTAAATTCCATTAGTCAAAGGAGATTGGTAAATCCCAGTTATATAATAATTAATTAAATTCGAGTAATAATTATCAAGCTCCTCGCTTTCTCTCTATCTCTCTATCTCGCTAATGTTCACATAGGAGAGATAGTTCGTATATAAAATTTCCCTGTTTGATGTCAAGTCGGGATCGCCATGAGTTATTGTCAAAAAAGTCGGCGGCGCTGTCCTTTCTGTTTGGTTTCTAACATTCTAACGCCCCAGTTTTTAGATCAGAATCTTCCCGTGTTCACTCTGTTCTCCTGCTAAACCAAACAAACAGATACGGATCGGACATTGGAAGATCCGAATGAAATGAAATCGCCCCTCTAAAAATTCTTATTTTCCTCTTGTCAAGTAAAACACGGATCAGCGCTTCCTCGTATTCTCACGGCTTACCCGTTCAAAGCGGGCGTGTTATTTTAGTTTATAAAGAAAGGAGAATTTTCCCCCCGCAAAGACATTCTTGACTTGCATTGTATGAAACTTCCAATTGGCTTAAAGATCCTCCGCACCGACCAGACCCTCTCTAATCCCCCACTCCTTTTAATGCTCGAAGTTACGTGACATTTTCCTTAACACGCACGAATTGTTGAAAGGAACCTTTTCGTTTACTTTGATTTTCATTCCGAATGCCTCGTCAACGTTCGAAACTGCCGCGAAATTATTGAAGAAGTGTACTTTGTACGGAAAAAGAAGAAGGACCACAGGACCCCGACAAGAAAACTGGCTCAATGTTTCATGATTTGGAATTGTTAAGCTGAGGGATATCCACGAGGACTTTTTGAAGATATGCCCGGGTTCTGAGACTGTCCAGATGTCTATTTCTTTCTGCCCTTGTTTTTCTTTGAACCCCACCACGGTCCAACCATCTGGGTCTACCGCCTTAGCTGGTTTCGGCTCCTTCCCCATCGCAACCTCTGGAGCCTGACCAGGCCGGCTTTCTGGGGCATCAACCGCCATTTCCATCGACCTGCCGGTGTCGCTAGTATCTTCGTCCTCATCATCAGCCACCTACAGGAAAAAAATTGCGTCATCTGTTATCCAACCTCCAATAACCAGCAAATAGATTTGCATGTTCTGCTAAGCACCTATGCAGCCGACTAGTAACTTCTCTCGAAGGTTGCTTGTGATCGATCATACCGTCGCCCAAAATAAGAGAAAACAATCGATTTCTAGTGAGGTTATGCAGAATATTACGTGGGAGGGACACCTTCGAGATGCGGGAATGACCTGCTCCCATTGTACACCTTCTGGATGGAGTTGAAGTTCCCATCAAGACACTCTTCATGCAAAATCATCAGCTTTTCTGCAACCTTTTCGAAATTTCAAAATTGTAGAACATCAGCTCAAGAAATCACAAAGGCATCCGACGCATAAATTGGACAGGTCTACCATTATGGAATGGATGGAGGGAAAAAAATAACCAAGATAAAACCTTCAACAACAAGGGCACTGGCATACAAATAGAAGGACTCTATAACAGTGGCAATGGCAGTGCATACCTCCTCAGTGCTGCCATCTTCTTCCATCGTATTGAGCGACATGAGACCGTTTTCCAAAATTTGCTCCAGATCATCAATATAGAGTGGTTCTGTGAATATAAAGGAACTCCATCAAGATTTCATGATCCACACCGTACCATCAATCATGTCCGAATACTACATAACCACGAAAACAATCCAGGAAGCAATCAGCAAAGCAAACTTCCTGAACTCGATAAAGAAGCCACCGAAACAGGCCGTCATCCCAAGGTTAAAGCATCATCCTGAGCAAGAATTGCCCGCATACGAACATAAATGTCAAATCCATCAGCAGAAGAAAGAAATCGCAACGGCAAGACTTGCAAAAACCCCGGTCGGTCCAAGGTCATGAATTTACCCTTGGACTGAGTGAACCAGGAGAGCACGTCCTGGCCGAGCTGCTCCGCTATGAGATCAGAATTACCACCGCCCCTCTCCTGAACAACGGCCATCTGCAGGGCTCACCATCTAGACAGCGTCAGAAGGATGCCTTGGCTGAATATCGACAACGTCCCGGCCGAGAGCTGCCTGTGAAAAATTCACACAATCACAGGAATAACAAACAAAGAAAACAGCGGAAGACTGGATCGATTACGCGGGTTTACGGTCACCGAGAAAGATCAAGGGAAAAGAAAACGTACTTGTATTCGTCACGTTCGCCATACCGTAAAGCCGATGATTATAACCTGGGCGGCGTAGATCTTCTTCCCCTTTTCCTTCCCGTACGGCTGCTCTCGATGGAGGAGGCCAAAAAAATAAAACTGACGATCTGTGTTTTCTGTCAGGGTAATTAACCCAGATATAAGGAAAACTTTCCTCTATGTCCTAGCCATTAATGGACCATATGTTATAAAATAGTCTACACCCAACCGTAAGTCACATTAGACAAACGAGATGCGCATATCCCAATGACTTAAGCGATTTAGTGGGATTTCATGCATTGTCTTTATGTCACAACCTGTTTTATAAAATATAGTTTAATAAAGTAAAATAAAATAAATAAAAGAAAATTAAAGATAAACAATTAATGGAAGCCCAAAAATCAGAAATTTCTAACACGACGGCTCCATCTCGAAATTCGCCCCAAACCACTAGGGCCGGCCGTAGACTGGACTTTCTTGGCAGCCGGCGGTAGGGTTTTTGTTAGCCCACTAACCTTCTTTAGTTTGTTTGTATAGTTTTAAATAATTTTATGAACGCAACGAAATATTATTTTCTGGATAATCTGGAACTCAATTTCACCCCCCTTATAATAAAAATATCAAAACTGTGTCCTACACATATAGGCTTAATATATATACATGAAGAATGGAAGAAGCGGGCCGATAGGCCCAATTACGAGGTTGGCCCAACATAAGAGAAAAAGTAACACCCCATATTTTAATTGGCGTTCGTTCTCATCTTTATTATTAGGGCAACAACAGAAAACAAGATTAGGTTTCTATGCAAAAAGCCTCCTCCATCCATCCAAGCCTTCCTACCAAATGCATATCGGGGCTTTCCTACAGCTAAGCTCTAAATCTCGTCCAAGTATTTATCGTTAAGGTAAGGGAGGTCCTCCACGGGATGTAACAATTGCATTCAGTCGCCGAGGCAATGTAGGAACCACTCCGATACGTGATGTCAAGGAAGGATGAACTCCGGTCAGTAACACAACATCAAAAACACAGCAAATGGCATCCCGAAATAAGGATCATCAGGAGCAATGGATGATTTTATCAGCACTCGGCACACTGAACGAGTGCCCGCTCTGACGACCGTCGTGAGAATATATCAATCCAATCTCATCACTTGATCCAATCCGATCGGATACCTCCCTTACGAAGAGAAATAAAGCTATGGTTTATTAGATCATTCCACTCACCTCACCTGCTGCTTGCTTTACCCAGGGGAGACGTAGAGGCGGCGGATTTACGGCGCCCCCTCTTGCTCCATTAGGGGGTTCTTATCCCTTGAGCGGGGCCCAGACTGAAATTGGGCCTACGAAGAGGCCCATCCCGCGAGGGATTATCACCCACCTGCCCCGATGGACTTTTTTGGACCATAACAACATAAACAAATAAACGCGGTAATAAAGCAAACGAAACGAATGACAGATGCCTTTCACACACACACACACCCACCCGCAAAAAGAAGAAGAAATGGGAGATAAAGAAAACTGAGAGCATCAGAGTCATGGAAGTTTTGAAGACAGTGCAACACCGTCGGAACTCGCTCCAACTTCTCTGTTTGCATTAATCCTCGTCATCTGCGCACAGCATCTTATATTATTATTCCCTTTCACTTCCACAACAACATAAGAAAAACAATTGAATATTCCTAAGAGGGAGACCGACAAACGAGACATGGGTATAGAAAGAAAGAACACAATAGAAAAAAGGACGAGGAGGCAAGAAGGCTGGCAGTCAGGCAGGGAAGTGGGTGGATTGTCGGTCCTCCTTAAATATCCCTAGGGTTTTGTCCTCTCCCCAATAGTAATGTATTGGTCTTGGGCTTGGTCTTGGGATGTTGGGCCTATATTGGGCTTTATAGTAACCACAAGATGTTATTACTAATTGCATGGGATTGGATTTTCCACGTAACATTTGTTTTAATTTTAGTAATTTCCTGCTCAGCACTTCTTACTCATTCGTCAAGTCTTGACCTTTCTAGTAAAAAGGAAAGGAGCAAAATCAACAGTGACATAAACCTAAACTTTCCGGAGGGAATTAAGGAACAAAAACGGTCCCGTTTCTTTACAATCATCACTTGATGGGATGTTAGGAAGGGAGGGAAGAACTCCTAATTGCTGCTATGCTAAGCCTGTCCCTCCCCCATGGAAGATTTCACCCCCTTTATCCTCAGTCAGATTATAAACTCGTGTTGGGACTACCAGAGTTTAATCCCCCAATGAATGACACAGATTATACTCTTACCCGAATCGAACCGGTCGTGTTCGATTCTGAAAAAAATGTTATTTGACCCGGCGGGGATGTCGGCATCATTGTCTCGACGCCGAGTTCGACTTCCTGGAACCACTCCCCCAAGCCTTGGAGAGCTGTTCCCTGCGAATCGCCATCCTCCTTTGCCTGGCTGCCTTTGTGTTCCCCCTGTCTGCCACCACAACATCCGACAGCCACTGACCCTGTTCCCCATCCCTCTCATCCGGCAGGGGTGATTGGGGGCCTGGACAATCCGGCGGCAGAATGTTCAGGTCGAAGAGCAGCACAGGTCTGGATGCATGCTCCGGAGAAGCAGATGCGGCACAGGCACCCCCACTGGGAAGAGTGTTGCTGGTCGAGCTGGGGTCACTGGTCATCTGCAACACAGGGAGTTGACAACCAGGTTGACCACGACGAGCCAAGCCAAGGTCCGCGGCCTCGGTCGCCCCCTCTTCCTCAACATTATTTCTCGGTCCCATTTTCTCCTGATAAATTGTAGGACATAAGAATTAGATTCCCAAGTTCATCTTTCAAAACCTCAGCAAAGGAACAAGTAATATTCCTAAAATTAAGCAGGATCACAAACCCAGAATCGAAATATATGCATATGCACTGGAAAAGAAAAAAAACGGTGGACGTGTAAGAAAATCTTGCCATAGTAATAAAAAGACAACCTCTTTTTCTTATCAATGTAATACTAACCTTTTTGGGTTTCTTCTTGGATAACTTGATCTCTTCGGAGACATCAACATCGTCCTTGCATCCGCGTTTCTTCATCGCCTGCAGGGATTGATTTTCCAACAAGTAAAAAAGAAGCCTCAATATGATCGAGTCTCCCTTGAACAACAGATGGAACCAACCTCACCCCTACCCAAGAACGAGCCGCATTTTAATGAGAACAAAGAACTCGGATAAGAAAGGGTATTCAACTCCGATTAACCCAAAACCAGCAACAACAAAGAGGAACGAAACAGCAGAGAAAGGCAAGTGACCATCATCCACATAATTCACCCAGATTCATCACCCAACACAATTCCCCGTACACAAAAACATCATCCGAAAGGAAACCCAGAAAGATGACATGACAAAGAACAAAAGAAACGGAAGGAACTCAAAAACAATCTCAAGAGACCGCACACCTTCTTTTCCCGAGGTGGATCCTCGGCAATGCCGGAGCTCCATTGCGCATCCACGCTACTCAGCGGGGAACCCTTCAACAACAGAGGAGAATCGGGGCTGATATCCCTGTGATTTCCCCCGCCGGAGACGACGGGACACGCAGTCACCGCCGGCCGAACAGGCGGCAGGCACATGGGGGATGGGGCTACGGACGAAACACAGGCAGATCTGGGACGCTTGGAGCCCCAAAGAGGAGCGAGAAAGTCGTAGTAGCGGGGGTCGCGGAAGGGAATAAGGAACCGGAGGCTGGCGAGAGCGGTGGCCACTTCAATCTCGTCAGGGGTGAAATGGGGGGAGGCGGGGGTAGAGTAGAGGCAGCCGCAGCCGCAGCCGCCGCCGCCGCCAGGGGTTCTATCCATGGTCGGACCAAGAAACAGAGGGCCGCAGGACAGGGGGGAATTCAGCGAAAGGAAGGAGAGGGAAGAAGATTGTGGTTGGGGGAAGTAAAAGAGAAAAACGCAGAAGTGTGGGTTGGGGGGGGTGTTGTTAATAACAGAAACGGGGGGAATGAGTGACACGCGGAAATACTTGATTCGATGAGCCGAAGACTAGAAAGAAAGCGAACTTTAGGGTTTTATCTTGTTCCCTTCATGTTACACGTGGCATTATATTCTAAAAGCAATATTTGAATAACACGAATGAGAAATACATTTACAGAAGATTTCGTTTGCTTTTGACATAACCCACCGGTAATTGCTAATTGATACGCTCGGGATTTGTTTCCACAAACTTGGAAATTACTGCTATTATCATTATTATTTTTTAAGACAGGGTGATCTTCTTACCTGCTTGATGATCAAGTTATATTTGTACCCCGTTGCCCTGGTCTCTTCCTCATCTTGCTCGTGCCGGCACAGCTCCTGGTCGTGCTCCCCGTCCAAGCGATAAGCCGTTGACATTAGCTCTAAGACGAAAAACAGATAACATTTTGATCTGCCTACTGCACTTGGGACAGAATGATGCATTTTTTTTTTACCACTTTGAGGAGGAATCCTACTCTTGTTGTGGCTGCATTGTCTTGATGGTTGGGATCAGGATAAATGCAAGGCAGCTACGCCGTCTGAAGAGGGATAGCGATCGATCTTGTCATCTAATGGCCAAAGCCTCCAATCTGGAAACTTTGAAAGAGGATGATAACTGTGTTGGGAGTATCAATCCAGGTTGATGATCACTAACACATCTTTTCATCTTCGAACTCTTGCCTCTGTATTATATCAAACCCCCACAAAAGAGAGAGTACAATGGCATTACTTCGAATGTAAAAACTGCTGTAAACAATGAAGTGTTCCTCCTTCATACCGCAAGCAAATGTGATGGAATCTTCTGGCCAGAGCACCACCTGCATCAGACTGTTAGAATGTATCTAGACATAATGATAGAAATGTATCTAGACAAAAAGAAGGTTAGGTTCATAGTTTAGATATTTACCATACTTAGATATTTACCTTTACCCTATATATATCTTGTATATGTGAATATTGAAAATATAGATTGCATTTTTTTTCCAAATACTTTTGTTCATGGTATCAGAGCACTAGGGATCTGATTCTTTAGCCTGCTGCCCTTACCAGGTACTTGTTATCTGCTGCATCTGCCGGTACTTGTTATCTGCTGCCCCTGCCGTGTTTGTTATCTGTTGCCCCTGCCGTGTTACCTGCTGCCCCCCCTTGGCACCTTCTGCTATCCAAAAATATGCGATTACTCGGAATGGCAGATGCAAAATCCTTGGATTTAATGATGCAAAATCTGAAGGCTACCACCGTCAAGTTGGATGGTAGAAATTATTTGGTGTGTGCTCAATCGTTTCGTCTCTTTCTCACTGCCTAGAGGAAACTGCGACATATCACAGATGATCCACCGGCAATTGATGATAAATCATATGAAGATTGGATTGTCGCAGATTCTTACGTTATGACATGGATACTCAACAGTATGAATGAGATCATATCTCCAAGCGTGGTATTCTTAACCTCTGCCAAACAAATATGGGAGTCACTGAAGGAGATGTATGGCTATGAGAAGAATATTTCTCGCGTGTACGAATTGTACGAGCAATTGTTTGCCCTTCACCAGAGAGACCAATCGCTCACGGAGTTTTATACCGCCCTTCGTGGAATACTGGATGAGCTTGATCTTTATCAGCCGATTGTTCTTAATGCTCAAACTTTGTGAGAGTATCGGGAATGACTGGCTGTATCTAAGTTTCTGTCGGGTGTAAATCCTGAAATAGCTGCACAAATTCGTGGATCGGTGTTAGGAGGCGACTCAATTCCAACCTTGGCTACAACCTACTCACGAGCACTACGCATCTCCACTGGATCTAATCCTCCTGACTCACCATCTGCATTATCTGTTGTTGGACGAGGCCGTGGTCGTGGTCGGGGACGCGGTCGTGGAAGGTCTCAACCTTTCCTTTCTAGCCAACCTTGTGTACATTGTGGCAGAGTGGGGCACCTTTCTGAGAAATGCTGGCGGAAGTTTGGAAAACATGATTGGGCACTAGCACTTGAAACCCCGGCTTCAACCTTTGTCATTAGCACACCGCCAAATGCTTCATTAAAGGTGGTGTCAGGAACCGCCAACCAGGGTAACTCTTCTGACTCGTCTATCCCTGTAGCTTTGCATGCAGGAAAGGACGTATTGCCTCCTCCTAGTTCCTGGATTCTTGATTTCGGTGCGTCTTTTCATATAACTGGTTCTTCACGTTTCCTATCTCATATAGGCCCTTCTTCTCAGTCAAATGTTATTGTTGCTAATGGACAATCTTGTCCAGTTAAAGGTTCTGGAACTACTTTTCTCACATCCTCAATATCACTACTTGATGTTCTCCTTATACCCAATTTTCCTGTCAATTTGATTTCTGTGAGTCAACTCACCAAAAGTGTCAATTGTTCCCTTACATTCTATCCTTCTCATTGTGTGTTACAGGATCTCCAGAGTGGGAAGACGATTGGTTTGGGTATTGAACACGATGGTCTATATTATTTTGGTGGTTCTTCCTCGTCAGTTTTAACTACTACTCATATGTCGTCTTCTATTTTATGGCACCAACGTTTGGGTCATCCTTCCTTTCATAATCTTTCCCGTGTTTTGGGGGATTCCGTTCAACTTTCTAAGTTTTCTTGCGAGTCATGTCAGTTGGGAAAGCATCATCATTCTTCTTTTCCGTCTCGTTTTCTGTCCAGCAGTACTTCTCCTTTTGAGTTAGTACATTCAGACATTTGGAGTCCATATAAAATTAAATCTATCCAGGGATACCGTTACTTTATTAATTTTATTGATGATTTTACTCGTGTCACCTGGGTTTATCTTCTACGTGATAGGAGTCAAGTGCCTGATGTACTACGTCAATTTTATAATGAAATGAAAAATCAATTTGCTGTTTCTATTAAGGTGTTACGTACCGACAATGCACTAGAATACGTGCAGACTGATATTTCTTCATTTTGTTCAGCACATGGTATCCTTCATCAAACCACTTGCCCGTATACTTCTCAACAAAATGGAGTAGCTGAACACAAACATCGACATTTGTTAGATGTTGCACGCACTATCTTGGTTCAAATGCATGTTCCGCATTACTTTTGGGGTGATGCGATTCTCACTGCTTGTCATCTTATTAACCGCATGCCTTCTTCAGTGTTACATGGTCGTATTCCTCTGCAATGTCTTTTTCCATCAAAAACTCTATTTTCAATTCTACCTCGTGTTTTTGGTTGTGTCTGCCTTGTTCATGATTGTCGCCCAGGAACGGACAAATTAGCTCCTCGGGCAGTCAAATGTGTGTTTGTGGGGTACTCCCGCACTCAAAAAGGTTATAAATGTTTCGATCCATCTTCGAATCGATACTTTGTTGCTGCTGATGTCATATTTTTTGAAGCTCAACCATATTTCATGCCGTCCCCCGTAAAAGATATTCCTCACGTCCCACTCCCAATGCCATGTTCCCCTCCATTAGTTCCTCCGATGCTTGACTCTTCTACTCATTTGGCACCAGTGTCTCCACCACTACGTGTTCATACGCGTCGTTCACAGACTCACCCGTATTCAGTTACCCCAACCGATACTTTTACTTTGGCCGATCCGTCCAACACATTAGTGCCAGCACCACCTTCTGTTTGTAACATTTTTTTCATTTATTTATTTGGAATTTATTTATAAGATTTTGTTATTGTTTGTTATGGATCCACATAATTATAATATTAATGATGATGTTGACGAACTTAGGGAAATAAATGCTTCATTTTCAATAGGACAATCTTGTACACAAGCATCCGCATCCACCTCATCGCCTCAAAGAAAAAGAAATAAAACGTCAGAAGTATGGAAACATTTTAAAACGATAGAAATTAAAATTGGTGGAAAGATAGAATCTAGGGCTCAATGCAATTATTGTATTAAAAATTATTCTTATACTTCAGGTAGTTCAACGAGCACACTTGGTAGGCATTATGAAAAATGTCACTTAAACGAACAAAGTAAAGATAGTGGCATATTTTCTTATTCACAAGATAAAATGAGAGAAGGAATAGCTAAACTTGTAGCACAATGCGAGTTAGCCTTTATGGATAGTGTTGAATTGAAAATTTTTGTCACTCTTTTAAGCGTGTTTCTAGAAGTACAATTAGAAATGATATTATTAAAATGTTTAATCTTATATAATTGGATCTAATTCCAGGCAACAATGCTCAACTAAAACCACGAAAATTAAAAACCGATGTAGAAAACAGATGGAATTCGACTTATTTAATGTTAGAAAATGACCATATTGGCAGATTATTTGTGCTTATCTCGGCTCGGCTCGCTCGTTTGCCACCTCTACCTTCTGACCTTGATCTTCCCATTGCTCTACGTAAAGGTAAACGTTCCACTCAACATCCCATTTCTAACTACATCTCTTATGACCGTCTCTCCACCTCCTCGAAATCGTTTGCCTTGTCCTTGTCTACCGCATCTATTCCAAGGAACTATGAAGAAGCTGTTCAATATCCTGCATGGAAAGCTGCTATGGATGAAGAGGTGAGTGCTTTGGTTTCACGGGAAACATGGCAGTTGGTACACCCCCCTTCAGGAGTTGACATTGTTGGATGTCGGTGGGTCTTCACTATGAAATATAAACCTGATGGTACTGTTGATCGCCACAAGTCTTGTGGCCAAAAGGTATTCTCAAACTTATGGCATTGATTATATGGAGACATTCTCTCCGACTGCCTGTCTTAATTCCATTCGTATTTTGTTCTCTATTGCTATCAATTTGCAATGGTCTATGCTGCAGTTGGATGTTAAGAATACTTTTCTTTATGGAGATCTTCTGGAGGATGTGTACATGGAGCAACCTCCTGGGTATGTTGCTCAGGGGGAGATGGTGTGTAAGCTTCGCAAGGCTATATATGGATTGAAACAAAGTCTTCAAGCCTGGTTTCAAAAGTTTAGCAGTGCTGTGGAATCGATTGGCTTTAAGCCTTGTTCCTCTGATCATTCTGTGTTTGTGAAGTCTGGTACTAATGGCTTAGTTGTTCTGGTGGTTTATGTCGATGATATTCTGCTAACAGGAAGTGACAATACTGAGATTCTTCAAACACGAGACTTTCTTCAATCCCAGTTTGTTACTAAATTTGGGGAAACCAAAATATCTCCTTGGTTTGGAGTTATTACATAACAAGAATGGTGTTGTGTTGTCACAGCGAAAATATGCACTTGATCTGTTGAAGGAGACGGGTCTCATTGACTGCAAACCCGAGCTCACCCCAATTGAATCCAGTCCAGAGCTGTGGGATGATTCTTCAGAGTTACTTGAGGATGTGGGCAGATATCGGAGGTTAGTTGGCAAACTCATATACTTGACAGTCACACGTC
Organism: Melastoma dodecandrum; assembly: GCA_029817715.1. Lineage (NCBI taxonomy): Eukaryota > Viridiplantae > Streptophyta > Magnoliopsida > Myrtales > Melastomataceae > Melastoma > Melastoma dodecandrum. Next base: position 4,686,169 of record JARUPY010000465.1, on the reverse strand, counting down.
CGGATATCACCTTTGCTATAAGTGTTGTTAGTCAATTTATGCAAAAGCCTCAAAAGATCCACTGAAAGGCTGCAATCCGTATTCTAAATTACATCAAGAGCTCTCCAGGAAAAGGTTTGCTTTATAAAAATCATGGGCATTTGAAAGTGGAAGGATATTCAGATTCAGGATATGCAGGAGATAAGAAGGATCGTCGTTCAATGACTGGGTATTGCACATTTGTTGGTGGTAATTTGGTAACTTGGAGAAGTAAAAAGCAAAATGTTGTGTCCAGATCAAGTGCAGAAGCGGAGCATCGTGCAATGGCTCACACTGCATGTGAGTTGTTATGGGTCAAGAATCTTCTGAGTGAACTTGGTTTTTCTATACCTACGCCCATGTGAATGTGGTGTGATAATCAGTCAGCGATTTATATTGCCAAAAATCCAGTATTTCATGAGAGGACGAAACATGTGGAGGTAGATTGTCATTTTGTTCGGGATATGGTGATGAATGGAACTATTGAGACGCCTTTTGTTCGGTCAGGAGAAGAATTAGCGGATATTTTCACCAAAGGGTTGACATCAGGGGTATTCACCGAGTTATGTAACAAGCTTGGCATATATGATGTATATGCTCCAGCTTGAGGGGGAGTGTTAGAATGTATCTAGACATAATGGTAGAAATGTATCTAGACAAAAAGAAGGTTAGGTTCATAGTTTAGATATTTACCATACTTAGATATTTACCTTTACCCTATATATATCTTGTATATGTGAATATTGAAAATATAGATTGCATTTTTTTTCCAAATACTTTTTGTTCACAGACAATATAAAAGAGGATTAAAAAACCTTCATTCTTTATATTTCCTCTAGCACAGTGCGATCAACAATAACGCCACCCTTTCTGTCTGACGTGAATCTTCTGAGCAGGGTCACCTTCAACTTTCTTGATGCGTCCGGCTCACTGGCAAGACGACCCAGTCAATCGTTTCTTTTTGCTCGGCGCATCTTCCATTCAATTATCTCCTTCTTTAATTTAAACAATTAGTCTTCCCTTCTCACAACCCCTTCTCTGCAGCTCCTCCATACTTGCCAGAACATCTGATATCTTTTCACTGGCGCGTTCAATATACAAAATTTTGCTAATAGCATACTGGTCAGGTCAATTTGCCGCATCTCACATAGATTCCAGATGAATTTCTTCTCCGATAGCAGAGCTAACAGTTAGGATTCATTTTCATCGCCCCTTAAAAGTAATAATAACAGAAAGGTTCACCGGAACAACTAGAGGAACTATACCAAAATCCTTGAGCAATCAATCAAAACAATGTGTCACGTCCAACGGTTCCATTCTAAAACTAATTGACCGTAGAAGGAGTAGCTTGCTAAGTCCCGTGGGTCAAGATTCAAGGAAGAAAATCACAAATTTACCGGACTAGCTGAACCACTTCCTTCAAAGCAAAAGCCAACCCCGCTTCATCAAGTCTAAAGATTGCGTCACGTGGTGCATCAAAAACAACAGAAAAAATCGCCAAGACACCGCACCCGACGCAATAACGCAGCTGAATCTCAAATTCTACTGAAATCCACACCAGTTTCCACGCTGGAAGCTCCAGACAAACATCGACCAGAAAAAACCCACTACACTTCACCTTTTTCCCCTCCTTTTTCCCTCAACCGTTTGTTTTTCCCATTCTAACTGATTCGCGCTCCCTTCTAGATTGAAAAAAAAGGAATTTTAAAATCATCAGGGGGTTAAAATATCAGAATGCGGTTAAACGTCTTTCTTCTTTTCTTCTCTGTTTCCGTCTGCCGCAATCCTCCTCGTTTTCTATTAGGACAATATTCACGGGCCTAGAAATCCATGATTGGGCTTAGTTGGAATGATTCGGCCCATTTAAAAATAATTAATGGGCCTATAAAGCCCATATTGGCAACTAAGACATTACGTGGGGAGTCGTTTGTGGTAAGAAACTAAGCAAATAATGGGAACATTAGCAAGGGATATATTTCTCAGTTGTATTTCTTCTGGCGAATAAATTGCCAGACCAAAAAGACACACACACACATAAAGGAGTAAGGAGGAAGAAGAAGAAGAAGAAGAAGAAGAATGGAAGAGACAGCTTGGTGGTAGCATAAAAGCAAAATAATGTGCTGACTTGGGCTTAAATACTAAGCATGCTGGCATCTTCCAGCTTTCACCTACCCCAATCCCTTTCCTTGTGGATCCCTTTTCTCCCTAGTAAAGATTTACTTCCTTCAAAGGAAATAACTTCTCTTGGTAATTTTACTGTGGATGGGATTTTGAATGAAATTTTCTAGTATGAAATCTAATATGAGAAGCTTGGCATTGTAATATAATTTTTAGTACCGTGTTGTTAAATTTCTTACGAAGTCTGTAGAACTTGTCATGGGCCTTCCCTTCATTGAGGACGATACCATTTCCTGATATTCTTGCAATGTCTCCTATTTATATGCCCCAACAATCCCTTCGTTTCTCTCATCGCACATTTTAAGAGTTCTACATCGACATGGCTTCCCGCGGGATTCTTACCTCCCTCCTGCTCCTGTCTCTCGTCGTCGTCCTGAGCAGTGGCGAGCTGCAGCTGCTGATTCAGCCCATCAATGTCGCGGATCCCCCTACCCCGCCCATCGGTATGTTACGCAACACGTCATCTCTGTTCGTTATTTGTTTTCATGACCCGTTCTCTGACCACGCCGGTGCCCCGTCTCGACTTTCTCTTCCCTTTCTTCCATCTGAAGACTGCGTACAAGCCTGTGGCACGCGGTGCTCGCTGTCATCGAGGCCGAACCTCTGCCACAGGGCGTGCGGGACGTGCTGCGGGAGGTGCGGGTGCGTTCCCCCGGGGACTTCCGGTAACTATGATGTCTGTCCTTGTTACGCCAACATGACCACCCACGGAGGCCGCCACAAATGCCCCTAGATCGAAATCTCAGCACGCAATAAGAACACCGAACGGTTTCACGAGGGACTTGTTATATTGCTACTTACTATTTACTTATGTCCACCACTTCACTTACGAGTCATGATTCCAAATAAATGGGATTGATGTTTGGGCCCAAAAACATTTAAAGAGGGGGGCAAGAGAGCCCGTCCATCCTGCAGTTTGCATGACCCTGTAATGAAAAAAGATAAAAGAGGAAAGGAGGGGGGGGTGGTGTTGGTTGGGTGGAGTGGGAGTAAAGCTTCGTTCTTTCCGTCGTTCCGAGTTGGTTGGAAAGACAAAATCATTCGTCCATTCTCTCTCCCTCCTCTTCCTCGTCGTCGTCATGATCGTCCTCCTCGTAGTCTCAAGTCGAACTCTGCTGCTTTCTGCTGTCGTGGTCACTGTTTAACTAACCCGAAGAGACCCCCCCCCCCCCTGCTTTCTCCCACTTCCTCATCTCACTCGTTTCTTCTTTTCTTGCAATGAAAGGTTGGTTTGGTTCTCCCTTCTCTTCCATTTCTCGCTTGGATTTCTGGGTCGGTCAGTTTCTTTCGGATCTTTTCCCTCCTTGTTTTTTCATTTAACAGCCACCTCCCCCCACAAAAATAGATTGCTGATTTTACTGCAGCCATGTTCTCGCCCTGTCCCATTTTCTTTGAAAGAACCCGATTCCTAATAAACCCAAAGAAATGCCCTCCCTTTTCTTTTCTCCTTTAAGCTTTTTTCTTTTCTTTTGTGACTTATTTTCTGGGATTTATCTTTCCGTGGGTGGGGTCGGAGGTGAAGTGATTGAGTTTCTAAGACAAAAAAAAAAGATCGTATTCCCCTCCCTCCCTTTCCCTTTTCCCCCAACAAATGGACAACACGACTGACATGGTGCGGTCCTGCTTCAGATTAGTCCATAGGGATGCTCAAAGTTTCGGAGTTTTGTTTCCCGTTCCTATTTGTTTGTTGCCTGGTCGATCTGCAGATTGATACTTGTTTCTGTGGGGGCCATGACCGATTCCTTGGGCCAAAACGGAGACCGTCTTTTTTCAATGTGTCTAAGCACAAACCGCCGTCAGGGGACACTTGTCTCTATCCGACAAAATATTTAAGGATGTTGTTTTCTTGTTTGCTATTTTCTGTTTTCCTTTGCTTTTTCAAGAGAAAAAGTTCCTTCTGGGTATGAGAATATTTTGAGGGGATGATGTAATATGCATCTGTCGTCCAATAATCCTCGCACCGCCTTGAGACTATGCGATTCCCTTTTATTCTCCCTTACGGGTGTGGCGTTTGCTGGTCTTTTTCTAACCTCTATTTGTTGGTCGGGACGTTGACACAGTGTCAGTGAAGTCCAAGAAAGAGAGGCTGAAGAAGCTGAGTTCGGTTGGCAGGAAGAACTGGAGGTCGGGTGAGACGGGGAGGACGGTTGTTTGTCATAATAACGATGATGGGGAGGGTGAAGGCAGGAAAAGATTGAAGCTTTCTAGGAAAGTGAGTTTTTCTTCTTCTCCTCCTTTTATCTTCTCAACTATTGGAAGCTTGATTGAGGGATATGTTTTCTTTCCTTATTGTTCCCAGCTGTTGAATGGCTGCAATGTTGCTGGGAAGGCTACCGTGCCGCGAAAACTCCGAACAGGTGTGTGGGTTGGGTAGATTTTGATTCATTTGAGGACGCATTAATGATGTTAGAGCCTCGTAGTTTTAGATGGGCAGTGTTATGGGCATTTTCTGAAGCTTCTCTGTTTTGGCTTGTCTTGTGCGCGGATTGATTGAAAGTGAACTAAAACCAGACATCTGTAATGCCTTTTGTTTCTTTGTGAACTTTACTAACAGAAGCTTACTTCATTAACAAGCTCGAAAAAGCTTCAATTACTTAGGCTGTTGTTTAGATGGTATTGATGAGCGTAGCCGAGCACAATGTGGCGATGATTTTCTTTTATATTTTCTCATTTTAAGGGTGTTTTTTAAGTACCTTTGTTTACTTGGCCCATCCAGATTCATTAACATTTTTAATGGGAAAGTATGTGATTTGGCCCCTTTTTAACTGGGATCAGGACTCGACTTTGAACTGCGCGATTATCTGTTTGGTAAGTTGTTATAGCTTCCTTTACTAGATAATAGAATCATGCTTGCTGCTTGCAGTCATGAAGAAATGCAACTCTGAATCACCGTCTTCAACCCTGGCAGATTTAAAGAAGCCCAGCCTCTTGACTCATGAAGATGAATCGCCAGAGCAGAATGGTGTCAAGAAGTTCAAAGTGAGATTAGTTCCATTGTTTTTATTTTGATAATTAAAAAAGAGAAACGGATGGCTATTCTACAGATTAAATGTGTTAACGGTTGGTCAATAAACGCTGCTTGACCTGGATTGAATAAATATTCATGTTGGATGGTCATGTGAAAACTAATTTTCCTTAGCTAAGCTAACCTTATCTTTCAGAGAGATGTAGTCCTGAACTTGTCCCCAGGAAAATCTCTTTCTGGGCCTATGACAAAGGATGAGCAGGAAGTTGCCGAGGTCCTGTTTGCAATGGCAAGCATGTTTCCGGACAGTGGATCCGACCAAGATGCTCATTGTAGGCACGTTTCTGCACAAACTGACCAATTAGTTTTGTCGGACGCAATGGAGGGTTCAATAAAAGCAGAAGGTTCATGAAAACTTCAGTTTTAGAATTCTAATTTTTTTGTCCTTAGCTTATGTTATATGAATCTTTCACGACTCTTATTCATGTGGAACATATTATACAGGTATGGAACCAGTTTCAGATTTGTCTCTGCATTCAATGAAAAATGAAGCATTGTCCACTTCAGGAAACAAAAGAAAGCATGGGGAAGAAACTAAAGTATTCATTCCCTCCGAAGAACCAGTGATAAACAAGATAAATTTGCAAGCCAAACAGTCTTCTGAAGAGCCTGCCAAACAGGAGGAGCCATCCGGAGGAAGTCGGTTTAGGAGCGAAAGGTTATCCCCAGTTGGTTTGTACCCGCAGTTGTCGTACCCTAACTTCGTGAAGGGCGTAGCAGAAAAGGGTAAATAAAAAATGTTATCCCCAGTTGGTTTGTACTAATTTATTGGAAATTGAAGTGACCTTTTGTGTTCTTCAATGAAGCTCTGCCTGCTTGGTCAATCGGTCTACATATGATCTCAAATGGTAGCTGCAATCCCCAAGTGTGAGTTTTCTGGCTGTCGATTATCTACTCAGGACATCTCGAACCATCTAGCTGACTATGGACTCCACACTTTGCTCACCCGATTCTGACAGGACGAGGATTGATACGACTGCCCATTCTGGAAAGCTGACTTGCAAAGGAACAAGTCACTCAAAGGTGAGGGAGTTGCCATTATATTTGAAATCGACACTGTGATTTTCAGTTCACTTGTCCATGCTTTTGGGGTCTTATATTGATGATAATTGCAATGCAGGCATCCAGAAATATTATTGCCAGAATCCCGTGGAAGAGGTGTGCGACTCATGTGGGTATTGGTTATCTCATTCATGAACTGAAAGGAAGAGATACTAAGGACAGTGCCAAGCCGGAAATGGATGCCAATGTAGGACTTCGGACGCAAGCTAGCCTTCTGAGGTCAAGAACTTCTGGTTTGAATGGAGTTGCCCTGGCTAACACCGCCGAAGTGAAGTATGAACAAACGTTTAATGAATTTAAAGGCGGTATTCCTTGTTTGGAGATGGTTTATAAGCCACCACAGAAGGTTTGTTTTATCGTTATAGCTTGGCATCCTTGAAAAGCTTCAATTAAACAAGAAAAGTTGATTGATGGGTTCTACAGGTTTATGATTTCTTGTCACTCTCTTCTGGGAAGAACGGCATTGATCCTAATACTGGGGGGATTAGAACAAGAACAGCTAACATGCATGGAATGTCATCATACCTCAGCATCAACCCAGTTAGCAAGCAAGGGGCACATAAGGCTATGCCTACCACCAATACCAACTGTTCTACTCATGTGACTGAAGCCTCCGCTGCAGAACCACGACAGGTGTGAAGAAAACTGTCACTTTTATGCAGGAGATTGTTCCAATTGGCATCTTGATTGACGTGGCTATCCATTTTGTTTAGGTACGGCTACAGCTTCCCATTCTTGTGGGAAGTTCTGGTTTGACTCTCCCACAGAAAGACCCTTGTGTTTTGACGAATGAGCAGCAGCAACAGCGACTGCAACAGCAGATGCTCTGGGCAGCCACGGCTCATCGCCAAGGACTGCAAATGAAGTTAGATTATGCAACAGGCATGCAATCTTCCTTACCGATGATGGTTCCTTCTTTTCCTGTCACACTTCCCCCTAAATATGCTGCAAAAGCCCCTCAGCATCATCACCAGCAGCTTTATTCTCTACCCCGGGACTCGTCGTATTCCAGCTTGAATAGGCAGCAGGACATTTGCCCCCCTGCAGGAGTCCCCCCTGCAGGAGTCCAGTTTTATTCCAGTGCCTTGTTGCCACATTTGCTCTGCAATAAGCAGGGTTGATCCTTGATGGATTCCATGAATTACAATCAGAACAACTACTCCTCGGGCAGGGGGGCATTTGGCTCTGTGTAGGCTATTGGATGGCATGCCAAAAACGGGTGTTAAGGTGTTTCGATTGCAGATAGGACTGAACTGTCTGTGGAGCAGGAATGTACATTTTCCCATGTGTACATAACTAGACAGGTTGTTGGAAGGGTATCTAACCCATAGAAATGAACCAGAAGCTTTCGGAGTTTGGTAAAAAGAATTTTTTGTCCGGGAAGTGAACGAAATCTCTGGCAACCTCGTTCATATTCCCCGGTTTCTCTAAAAAGCTAAGTGTTTTCGTGGGATCAGATAGACCTGCTAGAGGAAAAGAATCAAGAGCCACAAACAACGAACGAATACACAACATCCTTCAGTTCACTGATAGAACATCGTCTATGATCCAGCAGCCAACAGCTATCCTTTTCTAATAAACCATAAGGCTGGAGAATCAAGAGGGTGCTGCGGAATCAGTTTCTTTTTTGGTCGATGCAGCTCGTGCTTTCCTCAATCTGCCGTGTGTTCGATGCAGCGTCTCCTCCATTAATGTTTCTTTAGGAGGATCTGCATTAGGTCCGTGGGTGGCGTCATCTGTAGCAGGTGCTTCTGTCTCCATTGGGTAGACTCCCTGTTTGCGGGGAACTGGCTGCGATGAAGACTCATTTGAGGGGACTCTTCTAGGTGCTGCCAGTGCAGAGGCAGAGGGAGCTACTTTAGGTGCTGTTGGGGCGGAGGCAGAGGGAGCTGCTTTAGGTGCTGCTGGGGCAGAGGCAGACGGAGCTCTTGATGCTTCAGCTTCCACAACTTCTTTTTGGTCCTGGCTTGAAGAAGTACTGGAACTAGGGGAAGGCGGTTCCTCAGGTTCTGCCGGAAACTTAGGGATTGATGGTCGGTGGGTGGGGGGAGGCCGGGTCCCTGGCTGTCGTGCCTTGGAATGTGATAAAAGGTTGGAGTTGTAGTAAAGATTGGCTGATAATCTGACGGGATTTTAAGTTGGATGAAATGCTGCTAAAAAGAATTCGGTACCGGAGCAGGGCGAGGATTAGGAGTTGACTGCGAAGCAACATACTGCAAAATGTCAAACACCCTGGTCTGCCCATAGCTTGCAGCTCTCTGCCAGTACAGAACAGCAATATCTCCGGCACGGGTCCTTAGCTCCAACAAGTTGCGATCGATATCACTCTCATGCTTTGACACATATGGCCTAAAGAACGAATCGTAGACATATGTCGTCCCCTAACATAGGAAAGTAGAACATTTTAGTGTTTAACTTTGGTCACAGCTTCATGGTTTTCCAAACACCACCTGTGATGACTACAATTGAAACAAAGAATTCAACTGGAAAAAGAATTCGACTCAATATGTTCTGCACCTTTGTCTTGGGATACCACAAGTATATAAAGAACGCCAACTTTGCCTCACTGTACATTGGCACCCTGCAATCGAGACCATTGCAATTGAGAACGATGACTGAAATTTAACCATGCGCAAACAGATTGGATCAGGACAGGATACTTAAGAAATTCCCAACCATGATACGAATGCATCCCCAATTCTTTCACCAACTGTTAAAACAGCAACCAATATCCTGAAAGTCCAGATCACAAAAAGTTATTGCCCTTGCAAAACCATATATTGGGACAAACCGCGGGGGGAAGCAGTAAAAGCTAATACCAATACTGGCACCAAAACCGAAGCTGCTCAATTGCTGGTCTATTCTTCTCAACAGTTTTATAGCACTCGTAAGCGGGATAAGCATACCCGAAGGCCAACCTGAGAAAGAGACTCCACGGGGTCACTGACAAAAACACGAACAAAATGAGTCTCGTTTTTTTGTGGATACATACAGAAGCCCTCTGGTGAGGAAGGAGCCAATCATCTCGCCAAGCTACACCCAGCTGCCACATAGTAAGAAAGACAGAGCTCAGATTAGCACAGCAAATGCACCTCCGGCACTGCCTACCTCAATGATCTCTCGCACAAGAACCACGAGACGTCACTGGAACTTTTCCCCGCCGCCATGTCGTGAAATCACATATTCACATTACATCTAAACAACGAATGCGATCTAGATGCACAGTAGCCTTTGAATCACAGTTCCAGAAGTGGCCGCCCTTCCAAACTAGAGGAAACATTCTTTAACTCGAATGTACAGGAAACTCTACCAAAAACACAATCAATCAGCCAGAGGCAACTCCGTACAGGATTGCACCACTGGGAATGCCAGCCATGGCAAACGTTTGCAACCAACGGACGAGACAACTCAAGAAGCAGTAGTAATCATCTCCGGAAACGATCTCGAGGAACTTGTCAAGAAACCGTCGGATTAGCAAACAATACGAATCATGGACACAGGCGGATCGAGTAGTGAGCCGGCGAGAATCCGCAATCAAATCGGGCGAACAAGAAACCAAAACTGACAGTTCACAGGAGGGAAGGGGGAGTGGCGTAAAAGGACAAGATACCTTCCGCCAGAAAGCTCCAAAAGAGACAGAGGAAGAGAGTTGGGGGGGGGGGGGGAGGGGGAAGCCTAAACTTGCGGGGGGGCGAAGGATAGCGCCGCGGCGGCGTCGAAGTAGGAGAGGAGACGCCGGAGAGAACCGTTGGGGGGATTTCGGAGGATAAGGAGAGACTCTTATTTCGAAAATCTGCCCCCTTCTTTCTCCGTACTGTTTTTATTTTTTAAGTTTGGTTGGGGCAGTAGTGGCTCGCTGGCTGACTGGCTCCGGCTGGCCCCCATACATAGCCTTTGCAGTTAGTTGCGTGCCTTTTTTCATTTCGTTGAAGAAAAGAAATCCCCCAAAGAAAAAGGGAGTTTGTACGTTACTCTCGTAAATGTTTTTTTTTTATAATTATTTTATCGCTTAATTTTAAAAAAAGGGAGCAATTCTGGTCCTAACCGACCCTCTCGCCATCGAGTAAAATCCGCTCCATTTCCCCTTAAATTGCATTCCTTTTCCTTGTTCGCTAATCATTTGATTGATTGATTGACGACGGTGACCCAAAAAAAAAAAAAAAAAGAGGAGAGCATCCAAGGAATTCCTTATCATGTCATGGACACCTTAATCCCCGTAATGGAGTTCCGGCACCTAACGACGTAACCGAACCACCACGATGTTCCCGTTCAACGAGTTCGCGTACTTCACGTAGTCGTATCTCGTACACTCGTTATAGTCACCAAAATTTTTGAAGACATTTGTTCGGGTCGTCCTCCGAGTTATTTAACTTTAATCATGTCGATGTCCGTTGGTACGTCCTCATCCTCCTGGTCCTACTCCTACCTAACTAATCTCCTCCGCCGCCCCGACAAGAAACGTTACCCTTGCCGTCTCCCAAATCCCGGTCCAGTTGTCCCGGTCACTTGGGCTTACGGGCCCATTTGTTTCTTCACTTGGGCGGGCTTGTCTTTCCAAATATGAAAGATTCTTTAACAAAAAGAAACAGATAGTAGTAATAGGGGGGGGGGGAATGCGAGATTAATGGACATTCAATATCAAGACGATGCTCATGGGAGTGTATGGTGCCTGCCCGCACACACGTGCGGTGGGGACTGAGACAAGAGACAACTCTTAAAAGAAATGGAGAGGAGAGCGTGTGTGTTTGGGTTGAGCTGCTCTGCCCCCAACCCAACCCCCTTCACATGATGATTAAACGTTTGGATTCCATGTGGGTTAGACAAGGCCAATCAACAAGAGTCCAATCCCGCACGTGTGTGTGTGTGGGGGAGGGGGCCATCTCATCTCATCTCATATAGTTGGCCTGTGATATTCGATAGATAGTTGTGGTATATGTATGTTAACATGCCTCCACGGTGTATTATTATTATACTTATTATTCAGAGTTTGACTTGGACAGGGAAGTTATTTAAAATTCAGGAATTTTAATGCATGACATTTATATAATTTTTTTTTGAAGAAATTCAGGAGAAGGGGGGACCCGAAAGAGGGAAAGAAGATGCATTCCAGTTAGAATTCCAATCCACAACCCCTTTTGAATTTTAGTGGCAAGGCTAAAAAGATGTGATGTCCCTGTTTCTATTCTATTGCACCTTTTTTCCCTCCCTGTCCCGACCCGGTTTGTCTTTGGTTGTTTTACTACCGCTGTTTGGTTTTGACGACATGAGGTAGGGCTGGCGGAAATATGGGGGGCGTTTCAATTATTTTGGGATCGATGGCCGCGGACGTAGTAGTGTCTCGGGGTTCGGACAGGATCGGCAGGGAGAGCTGTGTCCGAGCCGAGCCTAGACTCACTTCCGGAGGGTGCCAGCCGCACCAGGGATGCGGTTAAGGTTGGATCAGGGACACGCAAACGCGAACATCATATCATCCCGAAATGCCATGACCATGCACACGTCCTCCTGTCCTGATCCCGAGTGAGGTCATCGAATACGTTGCAAGTAGTAAGTTCCCGACAATTATCAAGGTCGAGACGAGTTCAGTTTATGGCATTATAAAAATTTTGTAAGGGGGGAAATATCAGGCGGCGAGGGAGGGAATTCTCCCCCTAGAGCATTTCTGATAATTAATATTTATGGTAATGAATGGGGATTATGAAAATGGGGTGGTGTTGTGACCCGCAGTGTCGACTGACTTTGAACTTTTCATAAGAAAACAGCGTCGTCTCGTCGTCAACAAGGGTTTCAATTTTTACATTATTAATGCACACATATCACGGGCATCGTTATCTTGAAAAACAATTAGGTGCAACATTATATATATGGGAATGCGACATGGATCAAAATACGAAGAAACTTTAAAAAGCATTAGTCGATCGAGAGAGACAGAGATAGGACGTCGCATTTAGACCGACCGACATCCCTCTAAAAAAGGGCCGGTCACTTTCGGGGAGACCGTTCAAAGAGTCGATTGAATTATGGAGCCCCACCGGCGGAAATATTTCACGTACTCGACGAGTTCATCACGTAATTGAATGTATTAAATTTATCTATCTAGAGGTTTGTACCTATACAAGGTTAGTTTTAAAAAGAATTCGTAAATTACTATCGATTTTCAAAAAAATTACTTTTGCTAAATTTCATTTTATAAATAATTTTGCACTCTTCATTAAGGCAACGCTTCTCTTGCCTTTTAAATAAAAAATTTAAAGTCATTCGGAAGATGGTTTTTTCTATCCAGACAAGGCTATTTCCTGCCTTTTAAAAATTTTTTAAGTTATAGGATGACGCATTTTTAATATGCACATTTTTCTATTCCGCTTTTGATGGTGCGTTTTAAAAATTTGTTTTTTTATAAAATTAAAAACAATTTTTCAATTAAGACAATATAAAAAACTAAAATCACATTTTGTGAATTTTTTCCGGGATTAGAAACCGTACAAACTCCTATCTAATTGCCCGACAATAAGGCAAAAGTGCCATTTCCCGACCCCCACCAAAAAAATTACTCGTTTACTTTGAATGATCCTAGTCACATCACGTGTTCCATACTTGGCCGCATCAATTTCATGAAATGTTAGTTTAGTTTAAGACTCCACCACCCTCTTCCTCGTTACGAGTGTTTTCTTTCTTCATTGTGTGGAGGAGAGGGGGGGGGGGGCACTTTGTTTGCCATTCATTTATTAAGTAAAAGAGGATAACGCGTCACACATTAAGAAAATGACAGACAGACAGACAGACACGATTGATTGATTGACATCCCCCTCCCTCCCCTCTCAAAGTAACTTTTCTCCAATGTTTGACAATCTTAATTCTCCTTTTCCTTCCCCACCCAACCCCACAATCCAACCCAGGTAAGAACATGATCTCCAAAGAAAATTATGGCTTGCTTGCCCATTTTTGGACAAGCGGTATGGAAGAAAATTCATACTTCTTTGTAATTTTTTTCGAGTGTAAGTTCTTGGTGATTGTCGTGCAACCAAACAAAGTGTTGATGCAATAGCAAATACCCATGTTTGGTAAAGCTTATGTTCATGCACTTGGGATGGAAGGGGCTGACATGCCGCGAAGACAAAATACTAACTCGAGTTTCATGAGGAGCCATGCCAACCCCCGTTTCTATTCGCAATTTGTTTTAAGGCAGGAGGGAGCACAATGCAATGTCTCGATTCCCCGCTGAGATCTCAAATGTTTGACAAGAGGGAGCAATTGGATACCTCATTCTCTTCCGCCCCACCTAAACAAATATATTAACGATAAGGAGAAGGATGAAGAAGAATGTCGTGCTGAGTAAAGAATGATTATATTAAATTACCTTAAAAAAACACAACCAGACCCTACTTTTTTGCTCCATTCCCAGCTTATGTCCAAATCGTGCCAGGGCAAAAATCACTTGTCGACGAGATCTCAAAAAAACCCTCCGTTTTTCCATCAACTTGTGTGTTAGTTTGTGCTTGCCACGACCCCTTAACTCGTGCTAACTAATAACAATCATAAGCACATTAGTCGCTCTCGTCTCAAGACGCGACTCTAGCCATGACGTTCTAGGCTCGGAAGGATCCACGTGACAAACTCGTCGAAAGCACACCTGTAGTCTCAGTTCCCCACGTCCGTTGATCCGACAAAAAAACATTCCTAACGTCGAAACATCGAAGATGCGATCTAAAAGAAGAACGACCATCTCACACTAAAACTCATACTAATTTTTTTTTTTAATCTATTCCGAACTTAAACTCCCTCCTCCTCCCCCAATAAGTTGGGAAGTCGCAGGGGGCAGAAGGAATATCCGGAAATCCCCAAGATCCCAGCCACACTAACTAAAATATCAAATCAAGTCATCTCCCTCGTGGAAACCAAAAATAATCCCACAAGTGGCTCTACAAATCTCTCCTCCCCTAATTTTTTTTTTAAAAAAAAACATCGGTTTCAATGTGAAACTCACTCCCCTGTTTAGTTGTTTTGTTTATCGGAGGAGGGTGGGATGTGATGTGTCGGCGGTTGTTGTTCTTTTTTTCTTCCGGGGAGGAGGAAGAAAGGAATTTTTTTTTTCCGCCGGACTCGACCGCGTAGAACACCCGACTACGGTGAGTGTGTCTTCCAACAAGGATATCCGTGACCGAGGAGAGGAAATTCGATAAAGTTTTTTTTAAGAAAATGGAAAATTACTTTGGGGTGTGTATAAAAGGAGGGGAGGGGGGGGGGGGGGGCCAGGGGGAACAGAAGGTCCTGGATTATTATTGAGTTGGCAAAATGTTTTGAGTTCCTTTCGGTCCTTTGATTACATTCCCCAATCCCAAAATCCCTTTCTCCTTCTCTCCTTTTGATGATATGTTATCATCACACATTTTTATCACTTGGAAAAGAAAATAAAATAAAGGACAACAATTCACTTCCCCGCGATACGTTCACCTCCACCACCACCACCACCACCACCACCACCAATCTTATCCTCTGTAAAAGAGCCACCCCCTACCCTAAGGGAAGGCATATTCCCAGATTTTATTTTTCCCTTTCGAAAGCTTGATTCTTGGAGTCGTTTTCCTTTTTGGAGTTTTCTTGTCTCCTTCTTCCCCAAATCCCTCTTGGCTTTCCGGGTCTTTCTTCCTCCTTTGATTGGCGAATGGAGAATAAGTTCGAGAATCCGAGCAAGTCGAGGTTCAGGAGCGTATGCGTCTTCTGCGGCAGCAGCCCCGGCAAGAATCCCAGCTACCAGCTCGCCGCCATTCAGCTCGGCAATCAACTCGTAACCTTCCCTCCCCATATTCTTCATATCTGTTTATCCGAACCCTGTTTTACTTTTTTCCTGTCGGATAGGATAATCTTTACTGTTTGTTGGCTTTTTCAAGGGCAACCCCCCGAGTCATGATGCCTTTTCGAGTAATAATAAAAGAACAGGGGAAACAGAGTCCCCTGTTTTTTTTACACAGAACATGTAAGAAGGAAAACAGTTGAATGGAGAAATGAAAATGTTGTTTATGGTGGCAGGTCGAGAGAAACATTGACTTGGTTTATGGTGGAGGCAGCATTGGCCTCATGGGTCTGGTTTCCCAAGTTGTTTATGATGGCGGCCGCCACGTGTTGGGGTAACTAATAATCAGACCCCCATGATTATTGCTTAATGATGACAATGATCCCAATTCTGTCTCTTTCCCACATCTTGTTAACATCAAATCCTTTACTTTATTGGTTGTGTGCAGTGTGATCCCCAAGACCCTCATGCCAAGCGAGGTACACTAAAACAAAAAAAAAACAAAACCTCTGTTCTGGCTTGTAGTTGGGTTTGACAATTGACATTACATTTTATTAATTATTATTCATGTCATGAAAGTGATATTGAGGTTTGGTGGGCAGATAACTGGTGAGAAGATTGGGGAGGTGAGGGCAGTGTCAGGGATGCACCAAAGGAAAGCAGAAATGGCAAGGCATGCTGATGCTTTCATCGCCCTCCCTGGTAGGCAGGCACTCAGCACATAATACTGCTTCATTCTTGGCCTAACTTGGGAGTGAACTCGTTCGGACACATTGGTGGTAATTTTTTTTTTTTGTCAGGTGGGTATGGCACCCTGGATGAGCTCCTTGAGGTCATCACCTGGGCACAGCTCGGCATCCACGACAAGCCGGTAAACTTTTTTACTAGTTCTTTCCGTCGGATTTTAGATTGTTAGTGAGGACTCGGGATGGTAACGGTGCGGTTACGGCAGGTGGGTTTGCTGAACGTGGACGGGTACTACAACTCGCTGCTGTCATTCATAGACAAGGCCGTGGATGAAGGGTTCATCGCGCCATCTGCCCGTCACATCATCGTCTCTGCCCCGACTGCCCATGAACTCCTTTCCAAGCTCGAGGTCAGATTCCCCTCACAAACACACACACACACATCCATTCTCAGCTCGGGAATCCTTGAAAAGGGTTTTTAAAACCTCGTTCCCGTTTCCTTTTGTTCAGGACTACGAGCCGAAACACGGCGAGGCGGCATCTAAGTTAACATGGGAGGATGAGGATCAACAACAACTGGGATATTACACCAAGTCGGACATATCCCATTGACTTGTCCCGAAATCAAATGGAGGGATGTAGGATTTTAACAGCCTTTGATCGCCATTTAGTTATATAAGCTTATATGAATGATCATGGATGGGTCTTCTGATGCCTTCTTTAGTCCCAAAGTAGATTCTGATCTGACCTTTTAGAGAGGGAGGAGGAAGAACTAAAAAGCCTTGTAAGAAGGCAAATAGGATTTTATGATGATATATGTGGGTCTAGATTTCTAGTGCGTGTATATTGTAATCCCTGCTAGTTGTTACAATACTAGTGTTTATGGTTTTCTTGTCTCCGAATCAATGGCTCGATCATCCATTCTCATAAACAAAATGTTCAGCTGAAGAGTCGTAATTGCCGTAACAACGTGATAACATCGAGTGAGTTCATACACACGCGACGTTTACGAGTTGAGCCGCACACTCGACCGTTCACGATTCATCCGCTCTCGTATATTGACCATGGGACCTATACATAGAAAAATAAAATCTGCACTATTCAATACTACATCGGACCTTCTGCACCATAACCATACGATATGATTTTCTTGGAAGAAAAGCTTCGCAAACAGGAGCCAGTTCAAAATGAGACACGTTGCCTAGAGGGTTAGCTTGGAACGACCAAGGGGACATCGACACGTCGTCGACGCAAATGGTGCTAGTGAATGACACGGAGAAAGCAAATGGTGCTCGTGAATGACACGAGATCCCATCTTTATTGGGTTGGACAGAAGACGAACTGCTTGTTGTAATAATGGGGGTGGTGGTCTTATCGGTCTGAGGTTATTTACCAAACCCAGGAGAGGAACATGGTGGAAAGTGGAAAAGGGATCGATTGATTCCCCGTGAGGGGAGGGTTGTTGCTTCTGCAGTCATCTTGTCGAATGAAAGTGGGGGGGAAGGACATGCACGTTCCATTTCTGGGTAGACACTGGTTTTCCTTGGCTTTCATTATCCTGTGCAAGAGTGTATGGGGTAGCAATTATTGTTAGCGTTTCGCTGTCTTCACCCTACTCGCCCTTTCTCTGGGTGTTGGACTTGGTAAGTAGACCGATTCCTAAGATCCTGCCACTCCATAGTACCTGAGGTCGGTCGTTTGTTGGAAAGGTTGGGCGAGCACTCGCTGCAATTTGCCGAAAAATTTTTTTAGGAAAAACTCAATGCAACTCTCCCTTCGAATCAACATTAAAAAAAATTTAAAGGTAAAATCATTATACTATTTATCTTGCCTAAATTAAAATAAATCTACCGAACACCACAGTAACAATCACTTAATCTACCCAGTTAAAAAACATCTTAAATTCAATGTTAAAACCCCAACATAAATTATCTTAAATTAATCATCGTTGTCATCGTCCTGTCGTGTTGTCTTTGAGCTCTCTGTTCGCAGGCTACGAAGAAAGAAAGAGGAGGGGTTCGTGGGATGCTGGACGGCCCGGGCGTTGCCCTCCTTTTAATGCGACAAGGAGCGTCGTAAACTCCCTGTGTCTACACCAGTCGTGGCAATGACATGGAACATTAGTGACACTGAGGTACTAAAGATGCATGATAATCCCGGATCCTTGACAGATGGTACGCGTTAACGAACTGACCGCATTGCAGTTTATGCGCCGGTAGACCTCTTTGTCGTCTCTCCGGTTGAAGCAGAAAGGGAACACTTTGAAATTATCAAGCCTAGCGCATGAAAAGCTTCTTTAACAAGCGAGAATTATATAAGGCATGTTTTGTATTGTAGGCCTGAATTCACATTCTATAGCGTTCGATCAACTGAAGAGGAAGGAGCATCATATGCCATGATTGAACCGCACGGACGTGTCCGAAGGAGAGGTAGCTACCACAGTTGCCTCTCACTCGCGAACGACATCCCAAAATTCGATAATGTTACATGTCCGGCCATTCAAGCATCAAGAGCGGAAGATACCATCGTTATTTTGAGGATCCAGAAGCATTTCATTATCCGATTCTTCCCGAGATATGCAGCTGTCTCAAGGGAAAACAAAATAGCTCAGCGTACAAAGGCTCTCCGTCACCATCGGCTGAGCTCTATTCCAACATCAGCAGCATTAACTTACTGCCAAAACAGGATAAAGGGTAACTTACACCCTTCTCCCGGAGCCATTCATTACAAGGGAATCACAAAGACAATCCTATCTAATCATCGATTTTGAGTCTCGTAAAACAACCACAAAGAACACGCTCTCCCGATTATCGCCACAGTCTACAGGGAAAGACAAAAAACGAGACGAGGCTGTTTCGCGCGTTCCAGATTGAACAACCTTATCCGGATCGATGACGACATTTAGCTGCACGGCGGGAGCACGTCCCGGCCATTTCCCTTGCAGGGCAAAACATGCAAACAAAAACCAAATCTTGATACGTCAAAACACCATTGATGAAAACAAGAGTAATATCGACATGACGACCACAATGAACATGAACATTTTTTTTTATAGGCATGATGCTGGCTGGAATGAGCAATACGCTTGCTTACCTTTTATGATAAGTCAAATAGGGGTTAGAATTAATTGATACCGTGTGAACGACGTTAATATATACTCTCTTTATTTTGGTAATAAAGTTAATTATATTCCACGGTTTAATTCTACTACTAATCACGGAAATAGTGATGACTCAATGCCGAAAGTATTGGACAAGAGACATCACGATATTGAGGACGAGGGGAGACGATTTTGGAGAAGTAAAAGAAACGTGAGAAAAGCGAAGTTTCCTGGAAAATAATAGTAATCACGCTAATAATCACAATCACAGAAGTTAATGAAATCCTCACATGGAATGGACTGTGCTCCTCCATCCGTTATTTTCTATATAAATTGTTCCGACGGCACCGTCACATGAAAGGAGAGAACGAGATGGCCTCGAAGAAGCCCTGCATGCTCCATCAAGCGGCAGCCATCAGGCACGTCCTTAGGCGGTGCACGAGCCTCGCCAGGCGCCAGCAACACGGGGCCTACGATACCACCCACTGCTACGTCCCCAAGGGCCATTTTGTCGTTTACGTCGGAGACAAAAGGGCGCGCCATGTGGTCCCCATCAAAGTACTTTCGCGTCCCGAGTTCCTGGAGCTGCTACGTCTTGCGGAGGAGGAGTTTGGGTTCGGCCACAACATGGGGTTCACCATCCCCTGCGACGAGGACGCGTTCCGGTCCCTGATCGTGGGATAGGAGGGGAGGAAAAAATCGAGGACGAAGCAAGGGGAAACTCGTGTCCTTGCCCTGCATTCCTAGGATCTTGTCCGAATGTCGTGAATTATTTGTGAAACCTTTGACTACCACCATCTGTAAACCTTCTATTTTACATGGGATGAGAGATGGAGAACGAAACAGCCTATCGGATCAGCAAAGATTAATGGAGAGATCTCAACGAAGAAGCATTAATAATCAGGAATTTTCAAGTACACACTATGGGTTAGAAAACCAGATACAGATCTCCTATGCACAACTTCATAAGGTATGAAACTGCAACCAAACTATATCGATACGTAGAATGCACGACCACGAATGGAAAACTTAATTGGCGTGAAAAGAACTATTATATCGCGACCGGCTAGAACATCTAGTAGTTACCCGCTCTTCCCTTTGGCGAAGAATCGGATAAGTCCTCGCGACTGTCCCTCCGGAGTAGGCGATGACGAGGACGAGCTTCCCGACGGCGATGGCCTGTATTTTGACGGCCGGGACTACGCCGGAGAGTTCTGGAGGTTGTCCTCTGAGTCAGACAGGATTGATGGGGAGTTGTAAAGTGCGGTCCCGGATCCGTAGCTCATCATGTGCAAATTAGGAGGAGAAATACTGTCAGTCTCGGCCTGATCGTTATCTTGAGCATTCGAATAGCTGATCCTCGATTTGTCATCGTCGTCGGCATCTGATAAATTTTTCGGATCATGATTCGTGTCCTGTAATGCGGAGAGTTCGGCTTGGGGACACAACGACTGCAACTGTTTGCCAAGAAGGAATATCGTCTCCTGGCACTCGGCCAGCCTCTCAGCAGCTGCAGTTAATTGCCTCTCCTGTGAGAGCAGAAAAAAGGAAGACGAGAACTTGAGAACGGATGAGCGATGACTAAGAACTTATACACAGAGCATAAAGCTGTCTTACTCTTACCTGTTGGTTCCTGTGGTCAACTCCGACTCCATTTGATCCACTCATCACCCTGTCAATAATGGATCTAGAAATCAAACTTGGGCGCGAGGCTACACTAAATCAATTTAAAGCAGCCAATTGACGATGGATTCGTCTCATTTCACCTGTCTAGCTTCTCCTCAAGATCCTTGGATCTACCTAAAGTGTCTTGATGCCTTCTTTTCTCTTCCTGAAGCTCCTTCTCTAATCCCTCAGTTTTGGTCTGGAGAAGGTTGATCTCGGCTCCTAACTTCTCTGCGCGTGCTTCTAGCAACCTATACGATTCGACCATACATTTGAGCTGCGTTTCAGCTAAGGCATTTGATTGTTGGGCAGCAGCTAATTGCGACTTGACTTTGGCTAGCAATGACTCAGTATCCTGAAGCTGAGATTTCATCGTTTCCATGTCTTCATAACATCTGGCAAGATCCAAAGCCATGCTTTCCTTCTCCGATTTCATATTTTCATAGTCTTCTGAAGAGACTTTGCAAGAACTTCCATGGAAACCGTACCCTGACACCAGATCGGCATAATCAGGAACCTCAGGATTAGATGCGGTCTCGGAGACATTTGCACAGCCATTTTGATAGGTCCCGTTTGAAACTTCCAACAGGGCTATCTTGTTTTCAGCTAAAGCGACCTTGTCGATGCAATCGGGACTGCTAGTTTCTGACTCTGTCCCCCTGTAGCCGTAGACTTTGAACTTGAGCTGACTGGTCATTGTCAGAATGCATGATAGGTTTTGGACAAAATCTATTAGAGTTCCGTCGCCGTCAACAACTTTCTGTGCAATGACAAGGAAACCTTCTATGGCGAGGCCCAAATTTTCCGTCCGAGCAGACAGATCATGGTTGGTCAGTGCCTCCTTATGCAAAAGAAGAATGAAGTCCCGGATATGAGAGACCGCATCGTCCAGTTCCACAGTCATCTTCTGAATGGATTTCCTGACTGTATGATGGTTTTCAGATCCAGTAGGGGAATCTGAACTGTCATCCCCCATGGGAGATATTCCCTGCAATGAATTGAACGCATCCTGAACTGCTCGCTTGATCTCCTTCTGAACATTCTTTACATCACTGTCACCGGATGATTTGAACGCATTTGATATTCTTTCCAGCAGGATCATCAGTAGTGGTTGTTCTTTGCCTTCATCTCTGTTTGCGATGAAAAGACCAACATCGTTCACAGCTTCTGACTGCCCTTTATCTACGATAGAGTCCGAGACACCTCCATTTGTCTCCATTGAAGAACTAGCCAATTTCTCCATCTCCAGGAAATCATCCATTAGTTCCAGGGAATTCGAATTTCTAGCTCTTCTCTGTTTGGGATTCGTTTCAGTCTTCAGTTGGGATATATCTGAAACGGATGCTGTTGCCCAGGATTCTGAGCAATTCTTTCCACCATCATTTCCGTCTTCAGAGGTCAAGCTAGGGGGCCTACTGACATTACAACGCAGTGAACTGTCGACTGGGATCTGAAGAAATGAAGCAGGCAAACTTCTATCTTGGTCCCCACCTTGGATCAGTGCTTCCAGAACCTGAAGCTTACTGGTTACCTTCCCACAAAGATTCCTTGATGCCAAAAGCTCGCTGTTGCAGGTCGCCAGGGCTTCTTTGAGCATCTTCGTCTCCTCTTCCATCGCCACTAGACGCTGCGTAAGTAATCCATCTGGTGGAAGCTCTGGAATATGAGAAGGATTAGAAAGAGGCTTCCCCATGGCTCTTTTTGGTCGAGACTCTCCGTAGTTCATGCCTAAACTATCCACCTCCAGCTTCATTTGTGCAAGAGCTGCTGGACCAGGTAACCTCTTGCAAACCAAACCGCGTAGCCTCTGACGTTCTGCCTCCAATTTAGCTATCTTTTTCACACCCTCCATGTGCTGCTTATTGGCTGCTTCGGCAGATTTCACGCTCATGTTCTTCTCTTCATTGCGAATCTCAAGCTCTTTTGAGATCAGACGTGCTTCGTACTTCAGCGAGGTTATCTCCTTTTCGTAGGACGCAATGTCACCCTTCAAAATCTCAATTCGAGCCTCAGCCTTCAGCTTCTCATCATTCAATTTGATGAGCATATTGGAGCGCTCCTGGAGGGACCTTGACAGTGCCGTGTTTTCAGCAGCAGATCGAAGGAGTTCCTGTTCCAAGTTGATCATTCTCGCTTCGAGCTCCTGCTTAACTATTTCCCATTGCCTAGTCTTTGAGCTAATAACTTCCTGCAACTCTTTCTCGTGATCTTCCTTCAGGTTCCTTATCTGCCTCATACACTCCTTCAATGCACCATCCAGATGCGTTGCCCTATCTTCAGCCGCAAGCCTAGAAAGCTTAACAGACTCTAGATGACTTTGCAATGCTATGGCCTCCGCCTCGGCCTTTTCCCATCCTGAGCAAGCTCACATGTTACCAAAGCAAAAATTAAGTGGGAAAAAAGAACATCGTGACCGGAGCTTCCCTTCAGAATCGCAAAGACAAACCTGAAACAGCATCTTCAGCAACTTTGGCATGCTGCTTGGCCACATTTTCCTTGGCGTTTACCTCCGAGTTAGCAGCAGACAGCTGTTCATCCAACTCTTTAACATATTCCTCCAATTTCTCCACCTTCTCCTCGTATATCTTCACTTGTTCCTCCAGGCCAGTTTGGTGTTTATATGATTCGACGGATATTTGCACATAATTCGGCTTCTTGTATGCATCCTGTTAAACAAAAACAACGGCCTGAAAAACAGGATTGCAAATGGAACAGCTGGAGAAAATGCAACATAACTGAGACACGGAGTTGGGCAAAGATTTCCCTGGAAATTACAATGTCACGGCGATAATTTGGAAAATGAGAGGCGATGTCAAAGTGTCGCCATGAAAAAATGGATAATGCCAAAAAAACCTGATCTTTTGGCGTAGCCTCTAAATCTGCTGAACCGCCAGAAGATGGTGCCTTCACAGCAGCTGCCTTCTCCGCTGCTGCCGCCTTGTCCGACGATTTTTTCTTCCACGGCCAACTTCTCCTCTCCATCTCTAATGCGAGAAAGTGAAGTTAAAGCGTGCAGAAATGCATAGAAGAGAGGCCGCCACGAACTCAAGGACAAACAACTACGTGAAAGCAACGGAAAACTAGGCAATACAGCCGCTTATCCATCCATTCATCACTCTTGGATTCTTACATCGACGCACAATCATGAGGCCATCACTAGACACAGGACAAACCATCAGACTCGCAGGAAAAGAAACCCGGTGACAATGAATACAAGGGACAGAGATCACAAGCTGCCGTTTTTCCCCTTTTCATGGATTTTCTGCAATAAGATTAAATGAACTTCGTCCTCCTCCTCCATTAAATACTCCAGCAATCAATGCGTTACCGATCCATAAAGAAAAGAGATGAAGAAGAAGAAGACCGCGGGATCAAGAACTGAAGCCAAGGCCAAAAACAAAAAGGTAGAGAAAGAAATGTAATTTCCTTTCTTGTCCAAGGAAGGTTGACCGTATGAACCTGAAGAAAGTCGAGCCACTTGACTTGCAGCAGTTAAGGGAAGATGCCAAGACGTCCCAAAAGAAACAAACCAAACAATAAAAGGAAACAAACAACCGGGGGGGGGATCGGAATCCCTTTAAATCCAATGAAACCGAGAAAGGAAAGGAGACAACACGAAGCAACGGCAACAGCATAAGCGATTATCAAAGACCGCAAGTTAGAACGAGGCGACCGAGGGATCGGAGTCTTACCTGTGAGGCAGCAAATGCAGCTCCGGCGACCGTCTCCGGCGAGGAGCGTGACGCGCAAAGAGGGAAAGGGAGAGATTCGAAGCTTAGGTGTCAATCCGCAATGGAAGTAAGGGGGAAGAAGACGTTAGATAGCCTCCAAAATCATTGCCTCCCGTATATTATAAAGAGAAAAAAGAGAGGGATGTGTGTGTGTGTTTTTTTTTAACAAGGGACCAAAATTGCTGGAAAAAGTTGTTTAAATAATTTTGGTCGGGGGGAGGGGGAGCGGAAGTGAAGTGGTGAGACTCGGGAACTGGCGGGACTTAGGACAAAGACAACTGGGATTATAAAAGAGAAGAAGAGGAAGGAAGAAATACGAGGTCGTTTTCCTGTCCGGAACTCCAGGTGAAAAGACGGTATTGCCCTGATATATAGACCGCGAGAGACGTGGGAGGTGGAGGTGGAGGTGGAGGTGGAGGAGGAGGAGATCACGTGGGGAAAAGCTAAAAAGCGACGATGGGTTTGATTTTTTTTGTGTGTGTGTTAAATGGGCCCACCCAGCAGCATTTTGGGATGGGATTTGGATGGGGGTGATGGTGGTGGTATTCATTTTCTCTCGTATGGTAGTAGTAAGTAGAAAACAGCTCACAAATGTCGGGTGCTTTCTGGACAACTAGGTAGCGTGCGTATGCTGCCTTTTCCTGTTCAAAGAAGAAGTGCATGTGCCCAAGGAAGAAATCCCCCGCTCCCCCAATAAATATATATATGTGTATTAATAAGAAAAAATGTGGGTGGTGGTGGTGAGGGTAGTAGTAGTAGTAGTAGTGGATGGCCACTTCTTAGTCACGTAGTCTTAGTAGTAGTAGTAGTAGTAGTAGTAGGGGGCGGTGGTATCAACTATCGTAATTGGCTGTACAGAACAGGACGTCTATAAAATTAATTCATTTTTTTAAGAAAATATATTTAAAACGGGACTTATAATGGAGGGGTAGTGTTGTTGTTTCTTTTTCAAAAATTAAGATGTAGTTTGTCTGGGCTTTTATTTGACGGTGGGTTTGTGTCCGGGGTCAAAATGATTTCTAATTTCTGTTCCCATGTGATTTGATTGCACTGCACGTTGAATTAAAGGATTGTTTGGGGGGAGGAGCGTCTCTTCCTTTTTCTTTTTCAACTATTTTTTTTCTAAAAGAAATTACTTCCTCTTCCGGAGTGAATTTTTTAAAATTTTAAAACAAGAAAGAGGATTAAGGTACGTACTGAGCATTTCTCATTGAAAGTAGTAACAAGCAGTTCGAATTCGACTAAATAGTTCTCCAAACTTATCATCGGAGCAAAACTCAAACGTGGGTAAGAAAGAAACCGACTACTCTTTAATCGACAACGCGCCTTCTTCTTAATCCCACGTGCACCCACTTTGCCGCTCTCATTAACACAACCCATGCAAATTCACTGGGATAACATGCGATATTTGTCGGACAACTCAAAAGGAGATACATAAATAATTTCATTTTTTTTATATTATCTTCATATGACAGGCAATATTGCATGGTGTCAAAGAAAAGCGGCGCGCTTTTTCCAGCAAGAGGCGAAAGGTTTAAAATAAAAAGAGAGTTTGGGGCTGCTGCTGAATCCTAAAGGATAAAACAATATCTTCCTTCAATTTTACTCTTTTTCTTTAGTTATTTATTTCCAACCCTGTTTTGATTAAGCCCTACGAATGGCAGCATTAAAAATATATTCGGATGAATGTGTTCGCGCGTTTAATATAATTCCGTAATGTGTTTTCATCTGTGAAACATATTGAAACAAAGATAAATCATTTCATTCTTTTTTAAAACCTTATGATTACGGCTGGACTGCCTAGACCTAGACCTAGACCTCCCCGCCCATTTATCAAAATATTGCCCAGGCCCAAACAAAGCCCACTAAGGAAACACATTTTTAACGAAAACAAGCCGAGCGGAGACCGAATACCAGGCTCGAGCTCGGCTCGATTAGGAACAGTCCAAGCTCGAGCTCGACTCGAACTCGATCGTGTTTAAATAATTGGAGTTCGAGCTCGGCTTGGTCCAATTATGGAGAGCTCGAGCTCGGCTCGAATTTATGATCGATTTTATTAATATTTATTATATAATAGCTCGCGAACTATCGAGCTGTAAGTGTTTTGGCTCGAGTTTGGCTCGTTTCGTTAACGAGTCGACTTGAGTTCGGTCAAAATCGAACTCGAACCGAATTTTGACCGAGCTAGCACGCGAGCGGTTCGGTTCGTTTTCACCCCTATTTTAACCTTTCTTTTTGTTACTTAAATATATTAAATTTTTAGTCACGGCCACATTTTAAAACTTTTATTACATCGCAGGTGAGGAGGAGATAGGTAAACTCGGAGCTTCTTACCTTATAAGTAGACAAATAAAATTAATACTAGTGATTTGATGGTATAATTGACGATTGAATGTCATGTTTAAGCCTTGCTTCGCGCCTCGTTATATGGTCTAACATGCCTTGCAAAATTAACTAGTCCTTTTTTCACTAAAAAGACGTTACAACCGTGTTACCCGTTCGAGTCTTTGGACGTGAGGACGTCATATGATCTAGGATCCTGACTACCGACGGCGATTGCGGATTTCTTTCCAAATCAGAGTTGACACGGCTACATTAAGTGAAGGAGAATTGTGGATTTATAGTCACATGAGAGCGATCTTTGATAGGTCGCGTGAGCTTTTGCCAGGGACTTCTTATCCGCTGCCAGATATTCCGGATCGAGCTGTGTGGTCGTTACGTGCTTATGAAGTTTTCACTATCGCATCTATTTAGAGACATCTTCGTAGGGTGTCAAGTTGTTCCTTGGGCTCGATAGGAGTGGTTCAAAGGTATGTTGCCTCATTTCTCATCCCATATGTGGCTAGTGGTGCACAAGAGATTATATACACCAAGCACGTTGTTTTATCTCGATGTTGTTCCTCTTTACGTGTGCACTATGCGGATCACGACGGGAAACCGTGGATAATCTATTCTATCTATGTTCATATTCGACGGATGAGTGAACATATAAGTTAGGGCAATTACTTCCTTAGCAATTTCTGTAGACCTGGAGTATTATTTCAAGGATATTGTTCTCCTCGGCTAGACATTCATCCGTGACAACAAACTCTACTTCACCGGGATGTTGAGAGACTGCATCTACTACTTGTGGATGGAACAGAAAAAGCGCTGAGTGGGTATGCGTTCGCTGCCGCCTATGAAACTTGCTTCTATTATTCTTATGTCGATTCCTAAAACGTAGTCATTAGTTATTTTGGTATAGTTTATGTATACGTAGCTTTGAGTAGTTTTCTCTGATCATATTTCTTGAATATTTAGCCAATGACGTAGTGAATTTACTGATGTGCAATATTATCACAGTAAACGTTAATTTGCTTCCTTTTCTATTATTAAGTTTATTAAATTACAATAATAAGTGTATGCCTGCCTTCCAGCCTAGCACGCGCGCGGCGGCTCCAGCAACAAGAGGATCCGGGCTCGCTCCCCGAGGCCCAATCCAGTCGGCATCACGACTCAGCGTCGGATGCTGTGGAAGGACACCGGGTTGATCCATCCCTTATTT
Organism: Melastoma dodecandrum; assembly: GCA_029817715.1. Taxonomy (NCBI): domain Eukaryota; kingdom Viridiplantae; phylum Streptophyta; class Magnoliopsida; order Myrtales; family Melastomataceae; genus Melastoma; species Melastoma dodecandrum. Next base: position 4,658,372 of record JARUPY010000465.1, on the reverse strand, counting down.
TCCGAACGGATCTACGGGGCGTTTCGCTAACCGCCTCCAGTCCTTGAAGGCGACGGGCGAAAGGCTGCGTGAGACCTCGCTTGGGAAATTCCGGGAGGATTCAAAGAGCGGCTCGAGTAGCCGTTACCCATCCAAAAATGGCTCCGTTTGTAAAAATGTGTTTTAACCTAGGTAAATAATTATGGAGTCGCCACCGACTTTTATTTTAAAACTGTTAAGTCGGAAAAACAGTTGGTTCGGGGATTCTTAATTACTAACTCTTATATTGAACATACGAAAAGGGTGGCGTTTGCTCCAAAAGTTTGCTTTTGGTTAACGGGTGTTGGACCCGATCTGGGCATGACTCCGAACTCATGTCAATGTTTTACGGGCGTTGGACCCAATTCAGGCTTTTTGGGCCCGAGCTCATGTGTATTGGTTTGGCAAACAACATGCGACAATAAAATCCTAAAAGCCTAACAACATGCACGCAACCACATATCAAGTATTTAGATCAAATGGAGCGGGGAAGGGTGGTGATCGTGGGCCTATGAACTTGGGCCCACGACCCGTTACATGTGGAAATAAAGAAAAAACGGGAGGCTCACACCTCCCTCATGTACTTGAGGCCCGTCGGGATGGCTTTACATCGGCGGGGCTCGTCAGTTGGGGCCGCTTGCGAGACGTGCTTCCACCACGGCTTTTCCCCGCGCGTCTCAAGTCTTCGAGCTTTGTCCTTACCTTCGGAGTCACTTTGTCGAATCTTCAAAATAGTTGGTCGATTTTCATGCAAATCAAATAAATGAAACTTTGGGTTAGAAAATTCCAATTTAAAGTAAGTCATAATTGAAATTAACTAAGTGAGCATAAGTGACTATTAACTTTGGTAATCTCGAAATTAACGACCGAACTAAAATAATATGAAATCGTCAAAAATAAGAAAGAAAAGAAAATATATATATGTACTCCGTAAAGTTTAACACTCAATCAATATGTTCTTAACAAATCACATGTCCTTTTTTGTTAAATCAAAAATTCATTTTTCTAGTAAAAAAAAGTTGAAATTCAGACAAATAACAAAAATTAAAATAAAATAAAACAAAAAAGGAGGAGGAAGCGTTACCTTAGAGTAAGTATTCCAAAACAAAATGGATATCTTATACATCATTTACATCTCATTATATAATTTAGGAAATAAATAGTTCTTTTTAATTTATGTATTTTGAAATTATTATTTACGCCCTCTATTAATTTATCAAAAAAATAAAAATTAAAATCACAACTCCTCTCCTCCGTGCATACAATAACTAATACTTTCCCAAAATTTACCATTAACTAATTATTTTTTAAAGAATCCCACACTTTCATGAATATGTATAAACATGTACAAATCCAACAAAATTCGATATTATCTTGTTCGCATGGATAATAAAAGTGTATATAATTTGGGGCTTGAAAACTAACCAAAATTGTTTTAAAATATTAATTATTGTTATTTATTTTGTGTTACATATCTTATTAAATCAATACATATATAAGATTTTTTATGTTCTCTTTTAATAATTATAATGAGGTGATTTCCCAAGGATCAACGTCTTAACCATATGGCAAAGTTTTATGTGCAACCCTATAGTTTAGCTTAACCATAGAACTAAAATCAAATTTGATTTTATTTTCATCCATGGAGGGATCTTAAAAAAGAAACTCATTAAGTCTTACTAATTTATATTTATATTTTATTTTGTAACGAAGAGATTTTCAGTTTCGATCCTTTTAATGAAATATAACGATTCAATTAGATTTTGGCAATATGAAAATATTTAATGCTACATATATATATACATATATATCACCCCCTGCTACACAATTGGTTTTGCTTGGGTTATTAGATAGCTTATGATGTGAACCAGGCGAGGGCGATGCTAGTCGAATGAGGAGCACCTGGGTTTCTTATGGGGTGCATCGAATTCAAGGGGAGAGTTTTTCTTTTTATTTTTGCTCTTTTGAAAGTATTTTTTGACAGAGAATTTGTGCAAATTTATCACTAATATAGAAATAAATAGAAAAATGATACACGTACAAACATCATTTCATCTGGCCGAGGGTTTGGGTTTTGAATTCCGGAAGAAGTTTTGTGCATGGCTTGTAACTTGGTACCTCGTCCTGGTCAACACATGTTTCTCCGCAATATCCTTCCACGCACCCCTTCCCTCTGCTTCTATCCCCGTCAGGAACCTCTTATGCTCCTCGATCGACCATCGCCCGGCTGATTCATTTCTTAAGCACATCAGGCAGGGAGGGACCACCACAACCAGCCAAGGCCGAGAGAGTTCAAAAAGATGAAAGGACTAACTGTTCATTGTTTGTCTTGTAGGGTTTATGGATGGAGGACCTCCGTCTTTGCCGTGAGGGCTTCCCGTTTCATTGCCGCGGTGGCATGCTCGTGTAACCCCGGCAGGGGCCGCTTCCTGTCTCGTTGCCGAAATAGCCACGTCCGTTCCTGTGCATCATAAGGAAGGAAGTTTCATGCTGAAAGCACCTTTCTTGGCGAGTGAAAGTGCTGAAAGTCGCATAGTCGGCTGACAAAAAGAACGGAGAGGAGGCAGCTAACCTTTCTTGTTGGCAAGAAAGTCAAGATGTGTTGGCATCCCGTCAGTCGAAGCCGCGTCAGATCCTGGTAAGGCCGACGATCATTCAGCGGACGAAACGAAAAGAAAAGAACAGAGGGGGAACAATGATTAACCATTTTGGTTGGATTCTCGAAACTGCATGGGGGTCCCATTGTGGGCGTAAACTCCTGAGTTGACCACATCCCACTCAGCCAAGCCCCAGTGAAGAGAAAGATGACTTTTATTAATTAACCACGCTTGTAGACTTACCTCCGAGGGTAAGATCCGCTCCCCACGGCGGCGACGACGGGCGGCGGTCAATGAATTGAGGATGTTCCCTTCGGGCCATGAATCGCAGCTCGGATGGGGGACTTCAAGAATGTGCTATTATTTGGCTAAACCAGTTTTACGTTTATACTTGTATATATGTGTGTGTATATATATTCTCTACGTATTCATTTGAATTCAATTCATTTAATTTTATGAATTGGGCGACACGCGTGAGAAAAACAAAACAAGAATATTCACAAATGGGGTCGATCCATCTAGTGCTTTTTATTATAAAAAATAATAAGGAGGAGAATGTACAGAGCGAGGGAGAGATAACAATGAAGTATGAGAAGGAGGATTCCTATTGAGTTTTCAAATCCCTCACTTTAAAGGGACCAGGAATATACAATTGCAACCCAAAGAAATAATAAAAGACTCCACTGTAAATAGATATGTAGATGAGAGTAGTAATGACTTTCATAGATAATATTTACAATAAGCATAACAATTTTTTTATACTATTATTTCTTAAGACTAATTGATTGCATCACCTTCGTCATGTTCTATATTAGGCATCTAAATTTAAATTAAATGTTATTTTATTAAAATGGAGAGAATTAGAATTACTCTTAAAAAAAGAAAAGAAAAGAATATATTCTTTTATATTAGGGCTTTAAAATCCAATTGTTAGCACAGAATATAACTTGACCGTTTCTTTTCTTTCCGTATCTTATCAAAATTTCTTGTAAATATCATCATAGTATGGAGATTCCTCCACTATCTTTGAGCCGAATCCTTAGCTAACATGAATAAATAGTACACGAAAGACACGGGCCAGGAGTATTACATTTTTGTTTTGTTATGTTTTTTTTGTTTGCTAGTTTTTTTTTGTCGTGCAGTTTAGGCTCATGCAACATGGAGCATTGTTCTTCAGACGTAGTATCGCTTCAGAAACTTCCCATTGATTTGTCCGACACGCACTCCATCTTGATCTATTATCTTGTAGGCGCCCCTGGTGTAAGCTTCTTGGACGACGTATGGGCCATCCCACTTTGATGTGAATTTGCTTCCGATCTTATGCGTGACGATTATGGGTCTTCGCACCGCCAAAACAAGGTCACCTACTTGAAAGGAGTGATATCGTATTTTCTTGTTAAAAGACTTCGACATCCTTTCCTGATAGCATTCAATCCGTTGCTGGCTTCAAGACGTTTCTTATCCAAAGCTTCTACTTCCTGTATGCATAATCGCGCATTATCCTCTTGACAAAGTCCCTCTTGTATAGCTATTCGCAGCGACGGTATTTGTCGTTCAAGTGGAAGGACGGCTTTAACACCATAGACCAACGAATACGGCGTCATTTGAGTCGCAGTTCTATACGTCGTGCGATACGCCCATAGAGCTTCCCCGACTCGTTCATACCAATCTCTTTTATCTTTATCGACCACCTTCTTTAGATGATTGCATAGCGTTTTATTGAACGCCTCCGCCAATCCGTTTGCGGCCGCATAATACATGGAAGAGTTATATTGTTTGAAACCAAATTGCTCGCAAAATTTATCCACGGTCTTATTAGAGAAATTCCGGCCATTATCTGTGATGATATGGCGAGGCACACCATAACGAAAAATAATATTATTCTTGATGAAGGTGATCACTGCTTCCTTCTTCACTTCCCGAAAAAGTGCAGCTTCTGCCCATTTTGAAAAATAGTCAGTTGCTGCCAGAATATATGAGTGACCCCCTGATGATTTTGGATGTGATGGGCCCTACGACATCTAGCCCCCAGGCTTCAAATGGCGAAGATGCTATAGTTGGATGAAGTGGCTCGGGTGATTGATGGATGAAGTTAGTGTGAAATTGACATGCTTGACACTTCTTTGCATATTCCATGCAATCCTTTACCATTGTCGGCCAATAATAACCCATTCTCTTCAATTGGATGTGAAGTTTAAGACCAGATTGATGAGCCCCGCAAACTCCAGAATGTGCTTCCTCTTGTGCTTTTGTGGCTTCTTCCACTCTAAGGCATCGCAGGAGTACTCCTTCGAAGGATCGTCGATAGTGAATATTCTTAAAATGTATGAATCGAGGCGCTCTCCTTCTCACAACTACTCTTTGTCGCGGGTCATTAGGTAACTTTCCATGTTCGAGGAAATCGATGAGTGGTTGTCTCCAATCTTGGTCCTCTATATTATAGACGGATATGAGATTAACCTCGTTTGCTTCCTCCTCGTCAAGGATCGGTGGAGCTGCCCATGCTTGACATAATCTAATGCTGACCTAACTATCTACTAAAGTGAGTGCAGAAGCAAGACATGCCAAGACATCTGTTGTGCATTTTCCTTTCTCGGTAAATGACTTACTGTAATATCCGAAAACCATCCCGCGAGTTTAACCGTGTAGTCATGATAAGGCAAAAGCTTTGGCTTTCGAACCTCGTATGTGGATAGAAGTTGATTAATCACACGGTTGGAGTCTCCATATACCCTCAAACTATGTACTTTGTAATTCATGGCCATTTCTAACCCGAGTATGAGCGCATCTATCTTTGATTGATTGACTTCAATGTCTCGATGTCGAAAGAAAAATCCAATGAACTTTCCCGAAGTAACCCCGAAGGCAAATTTCAATAGGTTCATCTTTACTTGATATTTGTGCAATCTATCAAATACTTTTCTAAGGTAGTCGATATGATCGCGCTTTTGTCTGGATTTGACAACCAGATCAGCCACGTAACACTCTACATTCTTGTGGAGAATATCAGCAAAGATTCGGTGCACGGCCCGTTGATAAGTTGCGCTCGCGTTCTTCAACCTAAAAGGTTCTCCTTAAAACAATATATTTCTTTTGGCGTACGAAAAGCTGTCATTTCCTCATCCTTCGGATCCATTCCCCTGAAGGCTTTTCAACTCATGTATATTCCTTCGTTCCGGCATCTTCATAATCGCATCTATCTTTGATTGATCGACTTCAATGCCTCGATGTCGAACGACAAATCCAAGGAACTTTCCCGAAGTAACCCCGAAGGCACACTTCAATGGGTTCATCTTTAGTTGATATTTGCGCAATCTGTCAAATACTTTTCTAAGGTCATCGATATGATCGCGCCTTTGTCTGGATTTGACAACCAAATTAGCCACGTAACACTCTACATTCTTGTGGAGAATATCATCAAAGATTCATTGCATGGCTCGTCGATAAGTGGCTCCCGCGTTCTTCAACCAAAAAGGCATCTCCTTATAACAATATATTCCTTTTGGGGTACGAAAAGTTTATTAAATTACAATAATAAGTATTGTAAGTTTAGGTTATCTTATAATATAAATTTGATACTTTTTAGATTAATATGATATTTAGGAGTTAACCCGTATTTATCTCCGTGTAAACATAAACTCGTCATTAGGATGATAGTAGTAATGAACGGATATAGGAGACAGAACAACGGTTAATAAAAGAACACCTATTTCATGTAGAACATGTCAAATTTGAAGTCATGGACAAGAAAGTTCAAAGGTTTCTGTTGAAGGAACGGCACATCATCCTATATGAACATGCCTGCCCTATCCGAATCTCAAAAAGCTCAAATCCCATGGGCGGGGGTCATTTTGTGGCTTGCCAACTTGTTGAGCTTTTTCTTCAAAGGCCCTCCATGATTCTCCTCTTATATGATAAAATCCCGGATCCCCCGCCCTTACTTTCACCGGCAAGAGCCGATCGAAGTCCCACCCACATCCCAACTTCAATCCTTTCCCACTTCTCCTTGGGTTTTGGGTCCCGAATTTACTACAACCTCGGACAAGGGGGAGTTCGTACCATCTCCCTTTACGTCTGAATGTTTGGGGGATTTTCGTGAAATCAGCCGATCCTCCGAACAACATGCGGACACGTACCTTTTCCTGTACCGTCGGCCGGATCGAGTAATTTAGTCGATTTAGATTAACTAAAAAATCATTGGCCAAGCAACACGCCAAAAGTGTAATTCTGATCATACGGATGGATCGCCCATGGTTTTTGTTGTACCGGGCGTGTTAATAAAAGGGGCAAGCGGATATAATAAAGAAATACCAACAACAGGTCACACTAACAACATCACGGCGGGTGAAAGAAAAGGAAAACGCTGACAAATTGCCGAATATCAAGCTCGCATTAGAAACTGGGGAAGCTCCAAATTTACGATAACCAGCAATATTATATTGTAAAATAAGCGGGACCGAACGTCATCGTTTTTGCGTGTTTTTTAGTACTCCGACAGGGGAGAGGCGGTTCGAACAAATGTCTGTACAGTGAAAAACTCGCGGTTCACCAAACGGCCTTATCCTGCCAACCCCTGAAGTAACGGCCTACCTTCCCCAGCCCCGCACCAACCCCCCGTCAGCCATACGTGGCAGTAACGTCGGTGTTGGTGCTGTCCCAAGCCCCGGCCCGACTCCGACCTCGCCATGTACTGGATCGCGTCCTCGAACTGCGCCACGTCGCAGGGGATGGTGATCGGCCCCTGGACGTCAAACCCGAACTCCTCCTCGGCCTGCTTGAGCAGCCCCCGGAATATGGGGTGGTTCAGGTGGGCCGTGCGGACGATGAACCTCTGCCTCTCGGGGCCCACCTGGACCGCGACGTGTCCCGAGGGGACATCGGTTGGGGAAGAGGCCTTGTCACGCCAGCGAAGGAGCATCTGGCGGAGACGGACTATGTGGCGGATCTTGCTGCATTTCCCGCCGTGGCACCCAGTGGTGGGCATTTTCGGGGGAGCCCGTGGACGAAAACGTAGTAGTAACTGACAGTAGGAGGAGGAGGAGGGAGGAGGCTTGTGAAGGGAGGAGGGAGGGGATTTTATAAATACGGAAGTTGGACGGAATGGTTCGTGTTTGTACCACAACCGAGTTCGGCTTCGTCCCAATCAGAGTTCAATACTTGTATTTTTCTTCTAGAGTGGTCCCCCAAGGACTGAAGGGGTCATCAGACTTGATAACGAATACGAGCTCGATCCAGCAGCAACATAAGATACTGTGCAAGTACCCTTTAGATGGAATCACGTTTTGGGTCAATCACTAGTCATCATCGGATAACATGTGAATAACATACGAGGGGGGGCATTACTTTTACAGTAGTCCTGACCAGAGGACTAAACATTCCTTTGCAGATGAGATGTTTCCTATCCCCCCCCATTACTGTCCGAAAAGGGCACGTTCCTTAGTTTAAATGTGCTTGAGTTTTTAACATAAGATGAGAAATTTGTGAAGTGGAGTGGCTTCCAGTTCCCAAATCCAAATCCCAATTACTAAAAAGCCTGCATCAAACCAACCATGTTATGGAAATGATCAGCAAGCAGCCACTCTCTCTGCAATGGTCGCCTTCAGACCTCCCTCCATGTGCAAAGATCTAGAGACATTGGATTCGATATCTCCAGAAGAGTGTCAGAAGAGAAAAAAAATAATGCTTTTTCTTTTATAATGCACCCTGCCTGCCGTCTCCTCCATCATCTTGCTATAAAACTGAAAAACACACACACACACACTCAGGCACATGGTATTGAGATCAGACCCAGAACAGAACCATCCAACATAACCGAAAAACAGAACATCCCCCACCCCCACAATCATTGTGATGCGTCCTAAAAACGTGCCTCATTCACATCACGTCCGATGTTTCTTGGCTTAGCTAATCAGTTGTCAATAGCGGCTCCACCCCAAGACAAAAAGCGCCCCCTCGCAGTTAATAGCAGGCCGAGGAGCCCCATACGCTCTCCATCCTGTCAATCATCATTGCTGCCAGGATAGATCGTCCGCATCAAGATATGCAGCCAACACCGGAACAAGTGTGACAGGATACCCCAAGGTAGGCAACCGAGTTTAGACAGAAGAATGATGCAGAGATGAAGAACATGAGCCAATCCCATCATTTGGTTCGAGCCAGCCCAAAGAGAATCACAGAAAGGAGAAGACCACATGACATATGCCAAGTCAAGCGCGCCAAAAATTGATACATCGGCATCACCAAAACATCCGTTTATCACCTGGGTATAACCAAATCGAAGTAAGCTACACCCAGCATAGAGAATGATATGATTACATCGTAAAATCGATACAATGGAATGACTAGCTTCATCAATCTTCAAAAGAATTCAACCAAAATCTCGTGTATCACGGTTGAGATGGCCAACAGCCAAATCGACCAAATGAAATTGGGGTCAGGAATACTGTCAATCATTCAGTGCCCTTATATGGACGAAGCACCGTCTCACTAGGCTTATCAGTGAACTCCAGTAGCCTGAACAGGTGGAACTCCGCTGCAAGACACTTTGAGCAAGCCTAAGATCTAATCAGAATAAGTTCTTGTTGAATCCCATTTGGTCCAATGTGGGCAACGTTTCCATCACTTGATTATATTACAAGTCGGACAACCTTCCTGCACAAAGCAAGTTAAATTGGAAGCATGCCTGCGCTACACATATGAAGGACAAGCACAAATGTTACTTGAAAACACTAAGTGCGTGTAGACTGACCAGAAGTGAAGAAAATAAGCACAGGTTCAGTGGTAAAGAAGAGCTAGTACGATTAAGCTCGTCATCCTAGTGTACTGCAATCTTAAAAGGAGCTTGAAACCATAATAGGCAGATATTCTCGGAAAAACTGCAGCAGTAATCTGGACATAATAATTACCTTCAGTGATGAAAACATCTGCTACATTTACAACTCATCAGTAAGCCTTCTCTTCTCGGATCTCTTTCTCAGTATGACCATAGTCTGATTCTTTTCTCACAATAGAAGTATCCTGGGATGTCTTCTCATCACTTGTCTTACTACAGGGGTTAGCCAAAGTAAGCCATTATGTTCAAGAGCATCAACATTTCACTAATTTTAAAACGATTACCTATCCAGAATTTGTGTTTCTACACTTTATGTTTTTTTCCAGCCATTTGACACTTCCTGTCCCAGTAGCAGCTAAAGAACTGGATATACAGCTTATGTTTTCATCCAAAAGAAAAATCAATATATAAGCGATAGTCGACGACCAACCATGGTAAGACAGACAGATCCCTCAAAATGCAGTTTCTGCAAGGACTGATGGGAAAATACAGATTTTCCCTTAAAAGCACAAACTAAATTCACGAAACGAACAAGCTGGGAGAAGTCTCCCGGCAACACATTCGATCTCCTCACAAATATCTCCGTCCACTATGACAGCAGAAGCGAAGGCCAGAAACAAAACAACGGGAATGGATTCCAGGGTCAAGAGTCCCCCTAGTGCTTCTGGGATTGGGCCAATTATGTTATTGGGCTGGGTTACGACCCAGATATAATACTAAATCTTTCGAGAACTTTCATCAGACCCCAATTTATATATATATATATATATATTGCTTATATGAGGACAAATTTCTTTTCTTTTTATAAAATAATAAAAAATCCCAAGCCAGAGGGAAACGAAAAGAAAAGAAAAGCTGCAACCCTTTCTTCTTCCATCTTCTTCTTCTTATTCCAATCGAGAAAATTTTTAAAAAATATATATGCGTGCGTGGATAAAGTGTGAGAGAGAGGGGGGATGATGATAAAGTGAAGGGGGATCGAGAATATCCAGGCTTTTTGGAATGATGATATTCTTCTTTTTTTTTTGGGGGGGGGGAAGCATGCAATTGTGGGAACCCCCCAATCAAAAATTTGTTTATCTTCCCCTCCCACGCACCGCAAACCATGGCCATGGACTAATAAAAAAGCTGTAAAAGTTGGGGGCCTTGTTCCCAATCCCAATCCCCATCCCCTTCTCAGTAACCCCAACGCCGCTGATACATACATAACCTCTATTACATTTGTAAAACGCACTTATGGAAATACAACGTGTTGTACTTATTATGGTGGGTAGGGGGAATTAGGAGAGTTAGTAGGGTTAGGGTTAGGGTTTCTGTCACACCATGTTTTTTAAGAAAACAGAAAACTCCTGATCAGAAAAAACTAAAACTGAAAGGATGGATGAATAATGCGTCTTTTATTATTATTATTATTTGTGAGGAGATATTTGCAAAAGAGCGAAAGAATGGGGTTTGTGATTTTCGGACAAAAGAATCAGAGGCCCCCTAAGCCCCAGCCAGCATGGGGGAGTCTCTTGATTCTTCTTTCTTGTTGTTGTTTTTTTTTTTTGGGTGTTCCGTCAACTTTCTACTATTCTTCTCTCTCTTTGTAAAGGAATGAATGAATGGATGATAATTACTTATTGCCCATTGATTTTATTAAATCAGGCAGGGTGGGTTGGAGTAACACCATGTTGTTAATCATATGCTTGTTTTGTAAAGCAGGTACACTCTACTCTCCACCCCCACCTCGACAACTTTTTTTCCCCATCATCATATCTACTATCCAAATGAATCACCACCACCACCATCATCATCTATATATCTTGAAATCCTAAAACCCAGCAATTATTTATTATTCGGTTGAGGTTGGAAAAAAAGTTTAGTTATTACTGGCTTCGGCTTCGGCGTGGTAATTGAAACAGGTAGGACAGCGGAAAATATGATTGATTGCCCACCGTCTCTGTCTGTGTGTTTGTGGAATTCATTATTACCAAACTATGGGATTTTTTCTTGTTTTGTTTTAACCCCACTCTAATCAAACCTCCAAGTATAGAATAGAATATCCTTACGGGTTAGTCTTCTATCTAGAGGATAGGATCCGATTATAATAAACAAACAAGAGGCGAAATCAAAAATCGGAAATCTCATAATAATAATAATAATGATGATGATGATGATGACAGCAAATTTAAATTTATGTGTTTTGACAGTGAAAGATACTGAACATGTAATTAAAAAAGATAAGGAAGGGCATATTTAAGTGAAATTCTCTAAGACCAACCCTCCTGAGAAGTATACAAGAGAGCTTGGTTTATAATGGCTTCCGGATGCAAAGCTAGATTTTTATTTTCCAATGGCCCGCCAGTTTATTTCTCTCATCTTTAAGTTGAAAAGGAACGACGTATCCCGACTTAAATAATTACCGAAGAAGCGGCATGTTTTTTGGTGGGTGGATGGGGAGTTGAGCGGCGAGAACAACTGTGGCATGCATTGCATGGGATATGCACCACCACAATACAACTGGTGGTTTGTTTGCTGTATATAATTCAATCAATCCCCTTGAAATATCATTTCAACTATCCATCCTCCCCCCCGACATTAAATGTAGGTTGGTTTAAAACCATGTTGTACTATTTTATGAGCAGCAGGACACCTATCAGTTCCAAACGCACTAAACACTGGTTAAGAAGGATCGGGAGGTAGAATTTGTGTGCTCCTCATCATCGACTTCTTTCTCCTTAAAATTAAAATTAAAATAATATAATCGAACATAGTAATTAATATATACAACAACACAAATTTAGGAACACATACCAGTAAAATCATAAACGACAAACTCGATTTTAGAGTTTTTTTTTTAAGGTTAAATGAAGAAATAAAGTCGACGAATGGAGTGGGGTTGATTTTGTTGTGTATAAATGGATTCACTTAGACAATAAATTCCAAAAAAAAAAAAGAAAAACTACCAAAACACGCTCTTACGACGACAGTCGCCAGCCGGTCATCCACCGATGATCTTATCTAGATTAATTAATTAATTTCGGGGTGTTTAGAACACAACCTCGTAACCCACGTGCTAAAATGCGCCACCTCCCAAGAATCTCCTCCACCTCCCTGACTCCGGGCTTGACTCAACCCCTCCCCTTTTTTCTTGAAAACAAAAACTCTGTTGGGTTCCTTTCGTGTTGTGTTGTATTAAGCACTGCCCTCCCCCCCAACACCTATTCGCTCTGTTCTACTCTGCCCAGTCTTGCTCTGCTCTGCCCAGCCTTGCACAGTTTCTCTCTCTGTGTTTTTTCCGATTTCTTTAAACGGGGCAAAAGGCAAAGCACCCAGAACTCGACTCTCCGATTTTTTACTCGATGGATCCGTCCTTTCTTTGCTTTTACTTGATGTTTTCTGGGTCGGACGTAATTTAATGAATGCAAAAAGATGGGAAAAGAGGGCCGGAGATAGAGAGAAAAAGTCCAAAACTTTTTTGTCTGGGGGTGGGGGATAAGGGAACAAAAGAGCAGTCCAAGGCTGCAAGGCAGTCGCCGCATTGTGGGGGAGGGGTAGTAGTAAGACTCCGGCTTAGCATGTTTGGGAACCCAGTTCCATAGCAAACGCAAATGTGTAGCGTAATAATAAGAATCCAAGGCCCTCTGTTTTCCTTTTTTCCTTGTGTGTGTGTATGTGTGTGTGTGTGAGAGAGAGAGAGAAGGGGAAAGGGACTGTTGTGTTGTGATGATAGTTGAGTTTTTGCTGCTGCTGCTGCTGCTGTGTTGTTGTGTTGTGGGGTCCAGTTACATTGAAAGGTCTGTTTCTTTTCGTTTCTGTTGCAAAGGCGAGGCCTTGATGACAAGAATAGAAAAAAAGCAGTCCCTCTGAATTAAGTTTTAAGGAGGGAAGAGCATTTTGAGGAGGAGGGTGGTTTCTGATTTCGACACTTGCGAAAGAGTGCAGAGCCCCTCTCCATTACAGCATCTTCTCCCCCCCCCCCCCCAACCCGGTTGTTCTTTGTTCTCTCTCTCGGGTTCTGCTTTGTTGGCCTCATTGTCCTTAAGCTCCGCTGGTTGTGGTTCTTGGCCGTGTTCTTCATCTTGGAGAGGTGGTTGTGGGTGGGTTTTGGGGGGTCCATCCTGTTAAGGTTTTGTCTTGTCCATGTTTTTTTTTTAAAAAAAAAACTGGTCCAAAAGGAATGTGAGATTCCTTCCATTCCATGCTGTGGTCGGCCGTGACATTCGTCCATTTTATTTCTTTCTCTCTTGAGGGGCGGATGGGAAGATCAGAAGGGACAATGTTGTCCCAACATGTGTCCTCTTCCTCCTTACTGACGATGACGTGGAATGGTCGCGAGGGAATTTAAACCAACCTGATTTTTCACTCATTTACTTTTAACCTTGTTGGGGGAGGTTAGTATTATAGTTGTAGCTTGGAGTAAATGGGGTCTTCTGTGGAAGCCATGGATCAGGGGGTGATGCTGGGAGGGAATGCGGGTGTGAGCGTGAGTTCCTCGGCTTCGGTACAGCCTGCAGCAGCCATCCTTCTGGAAGAGATGAAGCTTCTCAAGGAAATCCAGGAACAAGCTGGTGAGTCGGTTTTGATGGCTTCTGGTAAAGTTGTTTCGGACAACCATGTCGTGATGTTGTTGTTCTTGAGGATCTCTTTCCAGGAACGAGGAGGAACTTGAACTCCGAGCTGTGGCATGCCTGTGCTGGTCCTCTGGTTTCTTTGCCTCAGATTGGAAGCCTTGTTTACTATTTCCCTCAAGGGCACAGCGAGCAGGTAGCTCGTCTATTGTTATTACAATGCCGATGCATTCGTGTCTGTTTCCCTAGTTCTCACATTACAAGTGCGCGCGCACTTGTGTGTGCTGCAGGTGGCTGTTTCTACGAAGAGGTCGGCGACGACTCAAATCCCAAGCTACCCAAATCTCCCGTCGCAACTCATGTGCCAAGTCCACAGCGTGACTTTACATGTTTGTGTTATTTGAATAATTTTAGTTCGGTGAAGCCCGCGATGGTCCAGAGTTTTGCGTCTGTGTAACGCTGGGTTTCATGTGCAGGCCGACAGAGAGACCGACGAGATCTATGCACAGATGAGCCTTCAACCCGTGTCATCTGTAAGTTCGGTCTTCCCGTCAATTGATTCGATATCCTCAAGATTGGACCCCTTTAATATGGTGGTTACTCTCGACAAAGCAGGAGAAGGATGCGTTTCCTGTTTCCAATTTCGGATTAAGACCCAGCAAGCATTCGACTGAGTTCTTCTGCAAGACTCTCACGGCCAGCGACACGAGCACTCATGGAGGTTTCTCCGTGCCTCGTAGAGCGGCAGAGAAGCTGTTTCCACAGTTGGTATGTCTGTACCTTAGTTGAAAAGCCAGATAATTTTCTTTCTGTTTCTGCATCCGCAGTTTGCTGCTTTCGCTCTGGGGATTAACATAAGAACTTTTTTTAAGGACTACACAGCACACCCTCCGACTCAAGAGATCGTGGTTAGAGACTTGCACGACAATACCTGGAATTTTCGTCACATTTACCGCGGTGAGCATTTGAAACAATTCACGGCTGATGTTTTCCTGCTCTTGCACCTTCTATTGTTCCAGCGTGCTGCGTTCCTTTAAGATATCTGGCTCTTATTGATCTTAGGGCAGCCGAAGCGTCACCTTCTTACAACAGGTTGGAGTTTGTTTGTTGGATCAAAAAGACTCCGGGCCGGGGATTCTGTTCTCTTTATAAGGTACAAGTATATTTTTTCTTCATAAGGTCTTTGTTGGTTTTGCCCAAAAATACAGAGAGGGTAATGTGATCAAATTTTTCGTCCGTCAGGGACGAGAAATCGCAGCTGTTGGTGGGCGTGAGGCGCGCAAATAGGCAGCAGATGACCCTGCCTTCCTCCGTTCTGTCTACGGACAGCATGCATATTGGCATTCTTGCCGCCGCAGCACATGCTGCGACCAGTAGGAGCTCCTTCACGATTTTCTACAACCCGAGGTTCGTCCTTCAGCCTTAACTGCCTTTCTTAATTCACTGTCTGTGTTCCGTAAGACCTCGAATATTAATCTCTTTGAATCTTCGACCATGTCAGAGCTTGCCCTGCTGAGTTTGTTGTCCCATTGGCTAAGTACCGAAAGGCCGTCCATGGTACCCGGATCTCTGCTGGCATGAGGTTCGGGATGATGTTCGAAACTGAAGAATCAGTGAAACGCAGGTGAGTATGCCCCTGTTAGCCTCTTTGCGAAAAAGTTCCGACTGCACAAGAGGATAAATCCCTTTGTTGTGCGTTCTTTGTATTTGCCAGATACATGGGAACAGTCATCGGCATCAGTGATCTGGATCCGCTGAGATGGCCTGGGTCAAAATGGAGGAATTTGCAGGTAGTGCAGTTTGTCTCTTCAATTCTCTGCATCTCAGCGTGGATCTCAGTTAGTTTGGTTCGATCTCACCCTTTCGTGTTTGTTACATAAACAGGTGGAGTGGGATGAACCGGGTTGCGGTGATAAACAAAATAGGGTCAGTCCGTGGGAAATCGAGACTCCTGAAAGTCTCTTAATATTCCCCTCCTTGACTTCTGGCATGAAGAGGCCGTATCATTCCGGGCTTATTGGTAATATCGAAGTCGATCTCTTTGCGGCAAGACTGTCTCCAAGTTCGTAAATCCGCTGGTCGCTCATCAGTTGTTTATTATGCAGGGGGAGAAGCAGAATGGGCGAACCCGATCAAGAGGCCCCTTGTTGCGAGCCCTGAAATCGCTAACAAGAGTTTTTTCTCGTGCCTTTCGATCCCTACCCCGTTTTCTGAACAGCTCCTTCAAATGTTACTAAAACCTCGGCTACCACATTCTGGCGTCCTGGGAAGTTCTTTACCGGAACCAGTGTATCCAAACGATGGCCTGGTAAACCAGATGCCGCTTTCCACGCAAGTTGTCTGCAAGCAACTCCTTCACAATGCATCTTCTTCCCAGCATTGTCATGAACAACCCGACAGGACGTGCACCTCATTTGAAGCTCAAGCTTCGGGAACAGGACCTTCTGCAGTAAAGCCTAACAACAATCCATTACCATCTGAGAGCTCGAAACTGGATCCCTCCAACAAAACAGAACAGCTGGACCAGTCGACTTTGCTGGCTCCTAGTGCCCCAGGGGAAAATGTTGCTGTAGAGCAACTCGGTCAGCCCGACCAGATATATCGCAGCGTGGTTGTTGATCAAAGTTCATGCTCAGCCCAGTTGCAGTCGGCATTTC
Source organism: Melastoma dodecandrum (assembly GCA_029817715.1). NCBI lineage: Eukaryota > Viridiplantae > Streptophyta > Magnoliopsida > Myrtales > Melastomataceae > Melastoma > Melastoma dodecandrum. Next base: position 4,641,715 of record JARUPY010000465.1, on the reverse strand, counting down.
ATCCTCAACCCTGTCTGTTGCCTCAGCCAGACTCGCATTCCGTGCAAGGGTCTTCTCCGTTCCTGAACATGGAGGAGTATTTATCATGCTCATCGAGCTCGCAGCCTTTGCCAGCCTTTGCAGGTTCCCAATGTCAGCCGTCTATCTTCGAATTGCAGGACTCATCGGCTGCATTCGCGGATCCCCTTGGCCACATGCTACCCTCTTTCAGTCCGGAATTTTGGGATCACCCAGGAAATAACTCCATTAATCTGCGCGCAATTATGCAGCCGAACCCTCTTAGCACGCTTCCCGAGCAAGATCCCATCTGTTTGAAGGATTCCTCGGATGAAAGCAACAATCAGAGTGGTCCGTACAGCAGTCTTAACCTCGATGCTTGCAATGCAGGCAGTTCTGTTCGGGATACATCGGTGTCGAGTGCTGTCCTGGATGAACTCTGTACCGTTAAGGACGCAGCTCTTTTCAACCCGCCGGATTATTTGGTGGCTAACATCAGCTCGAGCCAAGATCTTCAGTCTCAGATTACTTTGGCAAGTCTCGCAGATGCTCGATCCTTCTTGAAGCAGGACATCCCCGACAGCTCTGGCATTACATGTTCAAGCAATGCAGATTTCGATGAGACCAGCATCCTGAAGAATAGCACTTCTTGGCCGGCGCTGGCAGCACCACCCATGCGGACCTACACAAAGGTCAGAAACGGGGAATGCCCGGATCTCTGGCATTCCTGCTTATTCTTTCCGAAGCTTAATTCCGCAACCTTTTTGAAACAGGTCCAGAAGACAGGATCAGTCGGGAGGTCAATCGACCTGACCAACTTCAGGAACTACGAACAGCTCCTGACGGCCATTGAATCCATGTTCGGGCTAACAGGGCTGCTGTCGGATCCGAAAGGCTCAGGATGGATACTGGTGTACGTAGATTTCGAGAACGACGTCCTGCTCGTCAGCGATGATCCGTGGGAGTAAGCAACTCGCACCTCTACTACCTGGGCTTTCTATTATACACCAGCTTCTCCTATTCTACTTTTTGAATAATCCCATCTGAGTTACATTTCGTTAAATTGGTGCAGGGAGTTTGTGGGGTGCGTGAGGTGCATAAGGATTCTTTCACCGGCCGAAGTCCAGCAGATGAGCGAGGAAGGGATGAAGCTGCTGAACGCCGCGGCCGCCGGGCAACACCCAGGCCTTGAAGCCTGAAGCAAAATGCTTTGATGGTTTTGCTTCACGGCAGGGGAATGTTGTAATTTTGATGAGATTGGGATTTTGGAAAATCCAAATTTAGGCCATGTTGTGAGAACTTGATTCAAACTTTAATCTCTAATTAATTTTTTTTTCTTTCTTGGCCCGAGTTCGTCCACGTCGCTTCAAGAAAAGCCAGAAGCCCTCTGCAGCAAACATCAAGCCCAAGATTTTTGCCGCCTGCCCTGAGTATCTAAAAATAGCGATTTTCAGGCTTTACTTATCCTTTTTGATTTTGCCGACATACGTTTGTCTCCTTTACGTCGGAATTGCAGGTTGATTAATGTTTTTGGAACTGTCCCGAAAATTTCTTTACGTGGGAGTTCACTTGCAGATGCGAGGTCTGTTGTCGATTCTGTCGCTGTTTTAGGTTTAGTTCATATAGTGGGAATATCTACAAATGGTATCAGAGCTTTTGTGATCTTTCGGGAGCTGTGAAAGACTTGTGAAGAATTTAGGATTTTTGTTTTTCATCCAAAAGAAGAAGATGGAGGCAAGTGCAAGCAGTTTTTCTTCTACGACGCCACCTATATTTGATGGAGAGAACTATCAAGCTTGGGCGGTGAAGATGAACGCTTTCATGGAGGTTAGCGATTTGTGGGAAGCAGTGGAAAGTAACTACACTGTGGATGCACTCCTCGACGACCCTACCATCAACCAAATTCGATATTACAAGGAAAGAGTCACGAAGAAGGCAAGGGCGAAGTCTTGTTTCTATGATGCAGTGTTGCCTACGGTATTCACGAGCATCTTGAAGTTCCTGACCGCGAAGGAGATTTGGAATTTCTTGAAGGAGGAGTATGAAGGTGACTAGAAGATAAGGGGCATGAAGGCTTTGAATTTGATGAGGGAATTTGAGAGGCAACAGATGAAGGAGGATGAGTCTGTGAAGGATTTCTCTGACGGGTTGATAAATCTGGTCAACAGAATGAGAGTTTTGGGCACATATATGAAGGATGAGAGGATTGTGCAGAAGAATTTGGTGTTGCTGCCAGAACGCTTTGAAGCTACGATTGCTTCGTTGGAGAATACGAGAGATCTGTCGGACATAAAGTAGGCGGAATTGTTGAGTGCGTTGTAGGCTCAGGAACAGATAAGGCTGATGAGACGGGAAGTTCAAATTCTCACAAAGGGAGCCTTACCAGCAAGGTCAAAGAAGACATATTCTTGGAAAGGGAAGAAGTCGTGGAACTAACAGAATGAGATTGCAGAAGGTTCAGACAGAAATATAGATATTGTTGAACAGTGTCGTCCTTCTAAGAGTGGTTCTGCAGATTATAGAGAAAGGCTGGATCCGTACGAACACTGTGGAGGCAGAAATCATCCACATTATAAGTGTTGGAGGAGACTAGACATGAAGTGTTATAATTGTCAGAAGTTGGGGCATATTGCAAGGTTTTGTCAGGAGATAGACTCACAGCAAGGTGCTGCAGAAGCTGCTGCGAATCATGAGGTAGAGTATATATTTACAGCAATGTGTTTTGCTACAGGTTTGACTCGTAGAAGCTGGTTGGCGGATAGCGGATGTACCCACCACATGGCATCTGATAAGAAGTCATTTACAAGGTTAGATCGAAGCTTCTGTGCTTGAGTAAGGATCGAGAATGGTGATTACATTGACGTTGAAGGGAAAGGAGATGTATTCATTGATGGTCCAAAAGGTGCGAGGCTTATCAATGATGTTTTGTATGTACCTAAGATTGACCAGAACTTGTTGAGTGTAGGTCAACTTGTGAGGAAGTGGTACAGAGTGACGTTTGAAGAAGTGTTCTGTTTGATAGCAGATTCTTCTAGAAGGGAAATACTTAAGACACATATAAGGAAAAGTGTTTTTCGTTTGATCCCGTGTTACGGAGTCGGCAAGCTATGACGGGTCAGGATAAGGAAGTCGTGCAGACTTTGCACGCATCATAGAAGTTGAATGTGAATAAATAGAATGTTGACCAACAACTCAATTCTAAAGAGCATATTGATGATCCATCGGGAAGAGGTACAAGATCATTAACAAAGGCTTATGGAAGATGCAATGTGGCAGTCTTAGAACCTTGCTAGTTTTGAGAATGCAAACGAGGACATAAAATGGTCAGTTGCAATGCAAGAGGAGATTTCTGTATAGTAGCCAGAAGGTTTTTGTGTTGTAGAACCTGAACAAAAGATGTACAGGTTGAAGAAGACTCTCGATGGGTGAAAGCAACCTCCTAGAACTTGGTACAAGAAAACTGATGATTATTTGATTGAGTTAGGCTTTGAAAGACGTCGAAGTGAACACACTCTACATGTGAGGAAGGCTGATTTGAGTGTGATTATGATTTCCTTGTACGTAGATTATCTTTTGGTTACAGGAAATTATCAGAAGCTCATGCAGAAGCTGAAGCAGAAACTGATCATGATATTTGAGAATGATTGATTCGAGAGAAGATTAGCGTGTCTATCAGCTCTTGATCCAAGGAGGAGTTTGTTGGTGATTGGATCAAATCAAAATATCTTTTTTATTATTAGTTTCCAAAATAAGTTAATCTTATCTCTAGAAATTACGAAAGAGTTTGTTATGTTCTTCCTAATTCAAATTGTTATTTTTTCCTTTAAGAGTGTCGTATGTTCAAGTCATTTGTAATTCTCTCCATTTTGTTTCTTCACAGGAATCAAAGATTTCTTTTAGAGAGTTGTGTGCGTTTTTTTTTTCGTACGAGTTCACTAGCAGAGGCGATGTTCTGTTGTCAAGAAATAAGGTTCTGTTATAACCCGTCCTGCTTCTATTGTCGGTTCTGTCGCTGCTTCAGGTTTGGTTCCTACTAGAAACATGGTTAGATTTAGACTATTACAACTTTTGGATCTTCTGCTAAACTGCGTATTTGTGCATGTATATATAGTTGTATATGTAATGATGTAATGGAAGGGAACGAGCAAATATTCAGGACACGAGAAAATGTTGTTCCTCTTAGCACTGGCAGTTCCATTCTTCATCCTGCTCTTCTCTGTACTGCACCAGCATGGCGTCCATCGTGCCGGCCCTCCTGGCCCCCGGCCGCTCCCCTTGATCGGCAACCTCCACCTCCTCAACCACTCGTCCCTGCATCGCTGCCTTTGGCAGCTGTCCCTCCTCCACGGACCCCTCATGTCGCTGCAGCTCGGGTTACGTCCAGCCCTCGTGATATCCTCCGCAAAAGTCGCGGAGAAAGCCCTGAAACACTGCGACCTCGAGTTCTCGAACCGCCCGTCCATGTTCGGCCCCTCCAAGATATCCTACGGCTGCTCAGATATCGCCTTCGCGCCCTACGGTGACCACTGGCGAAAAGTGAGGAGGATAACGATGCCTCACCTCTTCACGGCAAAGAAGGTTCGGTCATTCCGTGCAGTGCGTGAGCAGGAGGTCGCAAGAACCATCGAGGGCATCATTGCAACATCAGTATGCAGAGGTGGGATGGTGAACATTGGGGAGACGGTGCTCCCTCTGGCGTTATCGATAATATGCAGGATTGCTTTCGGGAGGGACTACGCTGAGGAAGTCAATGGAAGGGAGCTGTTGAGGGAGGTGCAGGCTGCACTGGGAGGCCTGTTTTTGAGGGACTACTTCGGCTGGCTTGGTGGGTTGGTCGACCGGCTGAGGGAGGCGACATGGAGTCTGGAGAGGGTTTTTGAGGAGATGGACGTGTTCTATGAGAAGATGATAGAGGAACACCGACAAAATCAACGGCACCGACATCAGCGACGGGTTCGTAAGCTACAAGAAGAGGAGGAGGAGGAGGACACGATAGATGTTCTGCTCGGAGACGGAAATCTCACTGTCGAACAAATCAAGGCAGTGCTGATGGTATTGCGTTGCACCATCATCTTCTTAGTAAATGTGAATATTTCATTCATGATCATTTAGGGATTATCATTTTGTTGCTTCGTTAGGATTTAATCATCGGAGGAACTGACACGAATTCAGCAACGTTGGAATGGGCGATGACGGCATTGATGAAGAACCCCCGAGTCATGGTTGCAGCCCAGCAAGAAGTGAGAGCTCTCCTCCAGAACAAGGGGCGAGATTGGCACAATGGCATGGTGAACGAGGACGATCTCGACAGCCTGCCGTACCTCAAAGCAGTGGTGAAGGAGGCACTGAGGCTATACCCGCCGGCACCGTTGCTAATCCCCAGAGAGACAGTCCAAGTTCGAGGTAAGACCGTAATCGACGGTTATGAGATCGGGCCAAAGACAATGGTTTTCGTCAATGCTTGGGCCATAGGGCGGGACCCCGATGTCTGGGGAGAAGATGCCGAAGAATTCCTTCCGGAGAGGTTCCTCACAAAGGGCCTCGACCGGAATGAGTTTGGTTTCTTAGCATTCGGTGCAGGTAGACGAAAGTGTCCTGGGATGGATATGGGAATAGGCATAGTTGAGTTAGCACTCGCAAATATGCTCTACAGGTTTGACTGGGAGCTTCCGGAGGGCGTCCGGGAAGAGGATATCGACGTTAATGTGCAGCCGGGGATCACAATGCACCGAAAAACTGAGCTCTTCCTTGTCGCTAGGGAATGCACACTGTAATAGCACGGCTTGAAGCCGCTAAACCAACTTAAGGGCATGTTCAAAACTCAGAATAAGCAGAGATACGTTACAAGCTGCTATCTCATCAGTCTGCCGCAGTTCTCCAATCGCCCGTCTCCGAAATCATTTGGACATAAAAAAGAAACACAAGAATGATATAACGGATGCAAAGTGCGACAAAAGAATAGCATAAAACTATCCCCTGCAAGAGAGACAAAACTGAGCGTCAAATCTCTCGCTACGATGATTTCCTCGGCCTACCCCTCTTACCGGTTCTCCCAGGGGCTGGAGCAGCCTGGGACTTGTGACTGCCAGCTTTCCCAGCGCCTCTTCCACGGCCACGACCCCTGGAAGCCTTCCCACCGCGTTGCCGCTTGTTAGCAGACCGTCCATTTTCTTCTTCGCTGTCATCGGAATCAACGTCGCTGGCCTCTTCTTCCTCTTCGGACACAGATGACTCTTCCTCTGACTTCCTTTTCTTGTCGGAGGCTTTAGAAGGGGTAGTTTTCTTCTTAGTGTTTTTGTTAGCAGTAGTAGGTGCAGGTTCTTCTCCTAAAGAAGAACGGCAACCATATAAATTACACAATGCCTCTTTAGATGACTGATCAGAATCGTGTCATAAACAGTTCCTTCAAACTTACCTTCTGCAGCAGCTTTGCCATCATATACCTCGAGCTGCAAAGAACAAGTGCAATAACAAATGAAAAAAAAATAGTCGATTTGATTTATGATATATCATTCAGGTCATTTAGACAGGCTTCACGATAACCAAGACTAAGAGATAAAACACTATAAGCTGAGGGGTTAAAAACTACTGACCTGCTCGAGCCGATCTGCCATGTTAGAGCTATCAACAATGACCATGGAATGGGCCATTCCACATGCAACGCTATAACAAGAAAGTGAACACTTGTGAATCATCGGAGGAACCAGTAAACTGAATCAAAAGTGATTACGTACCCAATCACATGCATTCCTTCAAGTATGTCAACCTTCTTGGGTACTGCAGAAGACCTGCATGACGCAAGAACACGAGTCTACAGCTTATTGCAGTCGAGAGACAGTGAAAAGAAGAAATGCTCATTAAAGGGACTAAAATCGATACTTTTGTCCATGGGGCCCATAACCAAGCTCTCCATATAGGGCATGACCCCAACTTATGCAGGAATTATCTGCACCAACAAAATGGTGCATGCTTCCAGAATCCATGCAACGTAGATTCCAACCACTGATTAATAAAGAAAAACTGTGAACTTCACATCCTTATTTTAAGTGTAAATTGCAAAAAATAAAGCCAAAGGGAGAACAATATCACCTCAAGTCCATCAGTGGCTTAGGATACATCCAATCATCACTGCTGTTCTTTAGTTTCCCCCACATATAAAGCTGTCCTCCACCTAGAAAGCAAACAGTGGATCATTCCCAAACTAGGATAGGAAAAGAGTTACATTATCTATCTGCCAAATATATCGACATTCATATGAATATTCATTAAAGCCTGCATGTGAATATGTATTACAGTATATCTGACATCTCCCTTGAGAGAAATCACATCAGTTTAATGGCGCGACAGCATGAGAAGTACCTGCAGTGCATGCAGAGCTCGCAGAGCCCGCCGAAACAACAGCATCGGGTGGTACAACATTATTCCTCTGGAAGACATCCACACGGCGAGGAACCCATTCATCCTTTTGTTCTCTATGTCCTAGTCTAAAAGAAAAGCAGCCAAGAGATCGAGGGCAATTGAAAGAAAGACATGGAAAATATTCTTCGGCATAATAGTATAAAAAAATAGCATCTTGGTTCTTCATTATCTTGTGAGAAAGAAGAAAGAACCAACCTTCCATGACCGCCAAAACCCCACCTGAGTGTTTTTTACCAGGAGTTAGTCTCAGCATTAAGTGAAAGTAAAACAATAAAACGACAGAGATACACAAGGGTGCATGGATGCATACGTGTAGACAAAGCCATTTGAATCTACAGCAACTGCAAATTCAAAGAGAATAATTAAGGCTGACATGTCAATGACATTAAGACCGTAAAATCCAAAAGCACAATACACTGTCACTGACTGCTTTTATAAGACTTAATACAGAAAGTGAGCTAATTAACCTGTATGGTTGGCTCCGCAAGCAACTTTGACAATACTGTTCCCTGACAGAGATGCTATTGCCTTTGGGCGTGGCTGGGCTTCATACGCCAATTTCACTGAGCTATCTTTGGTATTGTACTGAGAAAAAAAAAAACGTATAAAAATCAAGAGTGGTGACAAATACAAGAGACAGGATTAGGAATGATGATGAAACCAAATTATGGAGATGAATGCAGAATTGTTGGGATCACGTCAAGCATCTACATCTCATTCATTCACCCACGCATCATTTGGGTATTATATTCCATACTTTGAACCAGTCTGCTGTATATCACCAGAAAAACAACTAACCCAGACTGATCATAAACATTATGACAGAAAGCTGTCTACTGACAGGTCAAGAAACAGTTTGGTTCACCAATTTACACCCACAGATTGGAAAGCGACTTAATTTTGGACTCCTACTATACCTCATTGTCACTTCCATGTCCAAGTTGACCGTACTGCGGAAGGCCAGCGGTCCTTAAAAGCCAAAAGAAAATTTTATCACATAATCTGAAAGCTTCTCAGAAGAGGGATATTGGCATGGGAAATTTCATTAGATTATGCACTACCATATAGAAGCTCCTTCAGCAGAAGTCAACCACACAGTGAAATCAGCCCCGCAAGCCGTCGTTTTCACTTCAGTTACAAGGCAACGAACGGGAGATGCTTCGATTTCTACAAGGTGGCACAAGCAAAAAACGAAATGCTCATCAATGTATAGTTCATATTTATTTCCACTTGCAAGATCATGCAAAGAACATATGAATTAGACAAAGGAGGGAGTTAAAGATCACACAGATTTCTAGACTATTAGGCTCCTCAGATTCATAGGGACAGCATGTATGAGTATGAGAATACAAAGAAAAGCATGATTACCATCATAAGTCAAAAAGAAGCATGTAACCAACCATTTTTTACAGAACCAGATCCCAGCTGACCATGCTTATTCCAGCCAAAAGCTAGTGATTGTCCATCATCTGTTACTAGTATAGTGTGGCTTCTTCCAGCACCTGCTTTTACAATTTTGTACCTTCAATAAATATAATAGGAGGTATTTGAGAATGCACATATAAGAGCTCAGGCCATCCAAATCTTAAAAAATCGATGTTTCGGAAAGTCCTTAACCACTACCTGACAGTCAATTTTCTTTTGACATTTCAGTAAAGAAATTGAACAGACAAAAACAAAAAATCGAATCAACCAGCTGTCATTGGAGTAAAGCGCACACCATAGCCAGTAATTAGATTTATAGTGTGATTGCTCCTACCATTGTATCCAAAGAGCAAATATGACGTGAAACAAAGTGTACCTCTCAGTTACATTTAAAAATTCTTTATGTAAGGATCATGAAAGTGAAATAAAAGAATGAAATTTACACTAAAACTCTTGGAAAATAAGAGAAACTCAGAATTGAAAAAGACAACCCACTTGTTAAGTTCTGATACGATCGTAGGGCGATCACGCTGTATCGTATCTCCATGACCTAGTTGCCCCTTCTGAAAATAGAAAACCAATATAAAGATCTTAAATATCATCACTCTGAAAAACACAGAAAACCACAAGCAATGCATCCGTCCCAATCGATGGGCGGGCGGGTCTCACCTCGTTCCTCCCCCATGTGTAACAGCGACCATCGACATCCAATGCCACGCAGTGACATGACGCTGGACCAGTGAAAGGAAAAACCCAGAAAAAAAAAAAGAAAAAGTGATTACACCAATACACGCAGACAATCCACAACATTATCTTAACCTCTACCAAAGCCAAAATCACTTGATCGGAGGCAGAAACAAAAAAGTCAAACTTCAATACCAAAGCCAAAATCACTTGATCGGAGGCAGAAACAAAAAAAGTCAAACTTCAACCATGAACTAACCACAAGACAGCCAACACCAAAACCCAAGACTCACAACATCCGGAAGAGACGAAACGGATGTTAACCCCGACGAGGGGACGCAACCGAGTCGGTGAAACCAAGTTCCCTTCCGTCCCCTTCTTCCTGCCAATAACATCCCAGCACGTGGCGCCACAGAACAATAGCTCCCCACCCTTCACCTCCTCCGCCTTCACTCCTTCCTTCCCCTCTTCGACGGCGGACATCCCGGAACGGGGCCAGGCAAGATCCAACGGCTAGGATTTGAAAAGTGGGGAAGGCAAGGGACTAAAAAAGGCGGTGCCTTTGGCGGGAAAACGGGGAAATAACGGCTACTGAGGGACAGATCGGAGGTGGGGCCTGGGACGGGGATCGAAGCCGAAACCCTAAATCGAACTGGAATTCGAATTCGAAGAAGAAGGAGAAAGTAAAAAATTAAGGAAAGTGGGATTGCGGTGGTTTTGGTATTTGTTTTTTGGGTTATCTAGAAAAGAAAAGAAGGTGATGGGTTAGCCAAGGGACAGCATAAATTTATAGCAACTTCCGCCTTTTGATGTCTCTTTGTTCCCCACCTATTTTATTTTATTTTTTTATTGGGGTTTGATTTCCTACATTTGCCCTTTTTTTTATATGCTTTTAGCAGGCATAGTATTACGATGTATGGATTCAGAATGTTGTTGCAACTACTTTTAAAATGACGTTCCACTTCCAATTGTGATCGCCTGTAATTTATAAAAAATAACTGATTTGTATTTTACAAAATATTGTTTCCATATGAAAACAAAAAACTCACGACCATGAAAATAAAACAAGTAATGGTCCGGACTGAACCTCGTCGCTTGTCCTCGACTTATAGATTGGCTGATGAGATCCGATTCTTGGCTATTATGGTGTTGTGGAATTAAGAATGAAACACAAGAAAGTTACGGATCTTCATCTTTTTTATATTAACTTAGGTGTTTGTTAGGTGTTTAGAGAAATCCCCCATATTTTTCTATGTTATTAAGAAAAAATTGTGTTCATAACTTCTATAACTTATCTTCTAAAATTTCAGAATCACCATCGGAGTTCATTTTGGTAGATTCTGACTTAATAGACTTGTTCTAGATTTGTCTTTGAATCGTTGACCTTGTTCTGTATGTAGATTGAATTCACTATGGGCCATTCATATCTAATTGGGCCGTCATCATGCCTCAGACTTGCTTTGTGTAAACACTCCGCAGAGGGACCTGTGACCCTTGCCATGGTCTCCAGTGGCCAACCTCTGCCGTCCCAAGAGGCATGATCACCGTCTACTTGATCGTCATGTACCGGTTCGTTCCGTGCTTTGCCCAGTGATCCTTCAGATCAACAGGATTTTAGAGGTCTTGGCCCTCGGCCGTGCTGAATGCGCCTCCGCTCATCATCTCGGGATTCCAGTGCACGTGCACAAAGCCGGGGGCATCATAGTCTCGTCAAAGGCAACCTGGTCCAGCCCCAAGTCCTGGCCCTTCTTGTCAGACCTGTGCAGAACCACAGCCTTGGTGAAACTGTCGCCACCATTGAGGAGCTTGATCAGGTCATCGTTTTCCCTCTTCACCTTCTTGGGTAGCTTCGGCACTTTCTTTGGGGAAGACACTCCCTTGGGCTCCTTGGGCCGTTTTGCAGGACGTGGCTTTACTGTCTCGGATGAAATCGAAGATGGAGGAATGGCATCAGTAGCATGCATCTCTCACGAGTTGTAAACACCCTCATTCATAGCTGATGCAGAACGCACTTGCTGCTGCTGAGGATGCACGTGCCGCGAGAGACTTGGCATCCCGGCGGACAAGAGGATATATTGCCAGCACTCAAGGAGTTCTCGCAGTATTGAAGATTTGCTATGGCATTGTCCCTCTCGAGAATTGCATTGTTCCTTTCGGCAATAGCCATGTCTCTCTGATGAAAGGCCATATATCGCTCCGCAATGGCAGCCTTCTTCTCTGAAAGGGCCAAATTTCTTTCTTGAATTGCCTGATCTCTCTCGGCCATGATGGACATAATCTGCTTCATTGAGGGCTGATGCTGCATCAACCGCTACACATACAAGTAAGATAATCAGCATTAAAAGAGGCTTGAGGCTTGCACATGTATCGAAATTAGTCCAATTTCTAGGTTACAACTGCAAGCCAAGAAGAAATGGTTCACCTGGGTTTGGGCAGTTTTATATTGTTCAGGTTTGTGTCGTCCATTTTCTCGTTTTCCAGCATCATCCATCCCAAAACCGTGCAGTGCATACAAAGTAATAAAAAATCTTGGAAAACCAATCAAATATAATGGCTAGCCAAGGAATGGAAATAATTTCAACACCGTCGATTGTCCGAGAATCACAAACAGTGTCGATCCCACCCTCCCAGATATATTATTATATAAGGCTTCCCTGCAATGAAATGAAATACAGACAATGAGCATTGTTCCATGATATTACTGACAAAGTGACTTTTCTGGTTGATCTTCAACGTTCATGGGAAGCAACTCGATAAACAATCACAAGACTCTCCACCCCAGGGGCAATGCACAACAATGCAGCTAATGTTTTCAACATTCTCAAGCAATAAAGCATCAACCGAGTGAGAATTCTGCCGTCAACAGTCACAACAGGAATGACAGTGGTGTCACTGGCCGAAAGCAAATCTCCGACATTACGAAACTTCATACGTTTAAAGAATACATGCATTTATCTTATCTATGGACACCACAGGCCAACACTTCTGAGACAAGTAGCAAGCAGAAAAACTAAAGTTGAGCGCTCGCAGCAACTCCTCATCACTCTATATAGGTTAACTGAATCGCAGTTAAATCGAAGAACAGAAAGGGCTAGATCTAACTACCATTTTGCGTCGCCCAACTGAGGCAGCTTCCAAAGATCACGAGACTTCACCTGCCAAAGCACCTAAACTTTCAACCAAAATATGTTCCGAGCATCTGGTTTCTCCGACAACAATTACCAACCAACTCGATCATCAATCAAACCCCCAAAGAAAACCAAACCCGGGAAACCCTCACTCCCCAGCTCAGAAACCCAAAAAGCATCACAATTACAACACCTCGAAATTTACCCACCGAGCAGAACGGGGTCAAGAAAAAGCACCCCAAGCTCCCGACCAACACCCGAATCACTGACACACGGCCAACCAGTCAACGAAGAATAATCGGGCCCCGGAAAAGAGGAGGGGACGGGGACTGTTCCGCAACCCCCACAAGGATCGTCCGGGTGGACGGACATCCAGATCAGCGAAGACCCGAGGCCGGGAAGGGGAAATGGGACGATGTGCCGGGCGTAGGAAGACAAGAGAGTGAACCTTTTTGTCTTTTGATTACATCCTGAGACCTGGTGTTCTGATAAAACTTTTGCTTTTGTGGGGTCCACCACTTGTCCCTTAAACCATTCTCCCGCTTTAACGCGAAAAAGTATCTAATCCAATATTTGTGGATAAATTTTTACATACGTAACTAAAGTTTAGGTGTGATTGATTGTTTGCACACGATAACGCGGTTCCGTCAGAACGCGTGGTCGCCAAGAAAATAAATGCATTTATTGATTGAACAAACTTACATAGAAACAAACATCCACGGAATGAAAAAACGAAATCAAAGCTACAAATCCAAGAAAGCTAACACTGGGAGGAAAAAACATAACGCCTATTTATATTAAAATAAACATAATCGTCGAGACTTTGTGGGGGGGAAAAAACAGTTAAGAATTGTGAGGAGGGATTGAGAAAACGTGGCTTGAAAAGCAATAAATGTGTGTATGTTTAGATCATTCATTGTCCACGAACTCAACTTAATGAAAGTATCACAATCTCTCGATCTCGAGTTGTTTTTTAGAATTAGAAATTCGATATCCAACTGGTGGTATAAAGGGCTGAAAACTAGATCTCGAACTGGCTTAGAAGGGATTGTTTAGTGTCTCGATTAAATATTTTCTTCATCAAAAATCTTATCGACTAAAATATTTAATTAATTCTTTATGAATCGAGAAATATTTTCCATCGCTCCAGACATGTAAATAGTTATCCATGCTTATTTTTAAAATATTAATTTTTGACTAAATTCTTTTAGACTACATGATAATAAGGAGACTTAATACTGTGTTTGGGAGCCCAGGAAAGAAATACAATGGCGAATCAGTCCTCAAGGTGTAGCTCAATCAAAGTCGTTGTAAAATCGGCGGGTTTGGGAAGCCCCGTCGGATTGGGCCGGGCATTAACTTGTGAGGGGGAGAAGGGGAAGGGGTTTCAAATAGAACGACGACGGTCAAACGAATTATAATTAAGCACGTGTTTCACGGAGGGACATGTCCACGCTGGCAATCATCCTCTCCCACAGAATCATCCAATAGGATTCGATCACACGGATCGTGTTTTTTTACTTCGTGCCAAGTCTCGAGTATCCGTTTCGAGATTATTACGCGGTTCCGCCATAAATATAAAATCCCCTCCCTCTAATTAATTCCCCGTTTGCCCCGTCCCTCCTCGTTTTCGCAGAAAACCCTAGCGATTCCAAAGATCCAGATTACGTCGGAGGTACGAGCACACGGCTCAATCTTCCCCCTCCTTGGTTCGATCAATACCGTCGGGTTGATTGTTTGATTTGATCGGTCGTTGCAGATCTGAGGAGGAATGGCGCGTACCAAGCAGACCGCCCGCAAGTCCACCGGAGGAAAGGCTCCGAGGAAGCAACTCGCCACAAAGGTCAGGCTTCGTTCCCGGTGTTCCTAGGGTTTCGTGTTTTTTTTTTTCCTGTTTGGGGGATGCGAGAGGGATTCTGGCGTTGTTTTTTTGTAGGCGGCGAGGAAGTCGGCACCGACGACCGGTGGAGTCAAGAAACCTCATCGATATCGCCCTGGGACTGTCGCTCTTCGTGAGATCAGGAAGTATCAGAAGAGCACCGAGCTGCTCATCCGCAAGCTCCCCTTCCAGCGTCTCGTCCGTGAGATCGCCCAGGATTTCAAGGTTTGTGTCGTTTGGGGAATCATCTAATACGCCCCGGAGTTTTATCTTGTGGTGATATAATTCCCTTGTTATTGTGGCTTTTTGGTGTCAACAGACTGATCTGAGGTTCCAGAGTCATGCGGTTCTGGCGCTCCAGGAGGCGGCTGAGGCCTACCTGGTGGGTCTCTTTGAGGACACCAACCTGTGCGCTATCCATGCCAAGAGGGTCACTATCATGCCCAAGGACATCCAGCTGGCGAGGAGGATTCGAGGAGAACGTGCTTAATGTTCTTAATATATGCTGATCGATTAGGTTTTCCATTTATACGAGACTCCCTAAGTTTGCTGGTTCTTTCTCTGTAGAAAACAAGCCCTCTTAATGGTCGCGGATATCATGTGCCTGTCTTGATGTTCTAGTGGTGTTTTGGGGGTGTAATTCTTGTTAGGCAGCTCTAACGGATGCTTTTTGTTTTGGCTCTTGTGACTGGGGATATACTCTTGGAACCCAGTTTGTGATAGTTGTTTTCGGATTCTTCTGTGGGGTGATTGTCAAGCCTGATGGGGTCATGCCAATCCAATGCTTCGACCCTCCTGATATCTTTAAACCCAGGGACGTTCTTCCCCAGTCCAAGGATCTGATTTCGTCCTCTGAAAATAATCCCCTGGATTGGATTTGTTAATATCAGGGACGTTCTTCCCCTGAAATGGCAGAATGGTCCCTGGTGCTGGCCCGATCCACGTCGTTGGTTGTCCAACCTTCTCTCCCAGCACCCACATGGAATCTGTATAATCTCGTCCTGTCTTCTTCTTCTTCTTCCCTGAGAAAATCCCAGAAAATCTGGTCTTACGGGCAGATCAGATGTCGTCCTCGTCGTCCTTCAGCCTCGATGAAACTGCCCCCTTTCTTCGGCTTCTACTGTAACCCCAAAACCAACAACGACCCTTCTGGTCAATCTTTTGATTGTCTAATGATTGGGAATGATGATCCCGTTGCAGGTATGGGACGGCAAAGAGTGGAGTTGGTATCTACGGCCTTATCATAGCTGCCATTATTAGTACCGGGATTAACCCTAAGGCGAAGTCCTATTATTTGTTTGATGGCTATGCCCACTTGTCATCGGGGTCTCGCTTGCGGTCTTGCCGGGCTTTCAGCGGGTATGGCGATTGGGATTGTCGGGGATGCAGGCGTGAGGTTTAGGACTTGAGTTTTTCTCCTGTGGATTTGATTTGGATGGTTTGTTGTTTAAATTGTCGGCATGCTCGATGATCACAAAAGATTTTATGAGAATTTCTCGTTGGGATATCAAATTGCTGGTAACTTGGTGTTGGATATGCCACGTGGTGCTGTTCCGGATTGCTTGTCCTAGTGAAGTTAGATTGCTTGCCTTAATTTTTCAGTTCATAGTCCTCCATAATACTTGATTATTCAATTGCTTTTACCTTGTCCCTTTACTTCGAGTGGCTTCAAGGTCGGTGTTAGCCGTGAATTTAGGAACACGTCTTTGTTCAACAGTCTCAAACATAGTATTGGGAATGAGGAACTCTTCTTATCGACCAATAAACTTATTCTCCTTTTTTGGGGTGCTTATATTTGTTTGAGATATTGCTTTCAACTAGTTGAATTCGTATGCTTGACATATTTCTTTGTATGGTCCAGTGCTGTGGTGCTGATAGAAACAACCTGGCATTGCTAGCCGGGCCCTTGAAATATCGGGCTTTCTACCAAAACCTGTCGTAGTTATGTGGAGTAATGTTTTTTTAGTCTCATCTCCATGGGATAGCTGGGCTTGGTCCTTGAATTCGTTCCTATGGTATCCTTGGATACATATGTTTCATAGATAATCACTTTTCTCGTTCCTATAACTCATCCAGCCATATTATCGTCCTTAAAAGTCTGTCCAATTTGTATGATTGATTTGATGGCGAGATTGGCAAATTGTGTTTCTATTCTGTTATATTAGAAACTCTGCTAAAACGTTGTGTTGTGACTGTGTCATCGTCAACCGCTTTACTGTTGTGTTGGCCGAACTCACAGGGTCCCAAGGTTGGTTCGATATCATGTACATGCCCTGCTTCCAGCGAAAGAGGGCAGGGCATTGAATGCTTGGTCATCGTGGGCAAGTGGGGTTTGTAAAATCCCAGATTCCCATCTCGTGAAGACTCTCATTCATGACTCTTGCCATCTCATCTAACACACGCCCTTTATCCATCATTCAGCCATCCACGCCTGGAACCATGACTTTGGGCCCCAAAGGCATTCAACTCGCTCAACCCCACATCGTCATCTGCCCTAAAGAGATTTACTTATTCACAAAATATGGGATGTGGGTCAGTTGGGAGAAGTGTCTTTTTCTATCTTCTGACCGAGTGGACCCGTCACGTGACTGTCAAGTCCCCATAAAATCTTGCTGTCCCCACTTCTTGTTTGTTGTTGTTGTTGTTGTTTTGGCACTTTTCAGTTTCGGACAGCCAAATGTCTTAAAGAATCAAAACTCTCTTTCTTTCCCTCTTCATCGATGAGGACAAACTCGGAATCATATTAACGGCTACTTCCCCATAACTCTCTCTTTGACTGTAGCCTGTCATTTTTTGCCTTCTCTTCCTCCCTCTGCAATGCTAATTTAAAGCTTGTCACATGGTCCTAAAAAAGATCACTTTTTTTATTACATTCGGACGAAGAATGAGAATTTAAGGTTAAAGGGCTCATCTGATTCATTAAGATCGAAAGGTTTTGATGAAAATCCAGTTCAACAAGTTTTACTGTCTAAATCAACGCAATGCTAATTCTAACAGTTGAATCCTAACAATGGAGTTGAATGTAGTTGAGTTAGACTGGGGAAGGCAATGACGTTGGATCGGCCGAGGAAGGGATATCAGGTCCCACCCTACAACCTTCCAGCATGAACACTACGTCCGCAATGGAGGGCCGTTCGTGGGGATCGGGGGCCGTGCAGAGCAAGGCTACCTTCACCCCGAGTAAGAATTCCTCCCATTCCGATGACTCGGGGTCCAGCTCGAGCAGTCCTGGCTCAATCAGCTCGGAGATCTGTCCCTTCTGCAGCTGCTTCTTCACCCATTTGACTATGTCCTCGTCTGGCGTGAATGTCACCGGCTTCTTCCCTGTGAGTATTTCTAACAACATGATGCCGAAGCTGTACACGTCAGATTCTTTCGTCGACTCCCCTGTCAATGTTGCCTCGGGCGCTACGTATCCTAGTGTTCCGACTCGAGTGGCTGAGGATGAGGCTTCAGCCGTCGTCGTCGATACTAGCCGCTCCAGACCGAATTCCGACAAATGGGACTCAAAGTCCGCGTCGAAGAGAACATTTTGGGGCTTCAGATCACCGTGAACCATCGGTAGTGCGTGCAAACAAGCCAATCCTCGAGCAATTCCGAGGGCAATCAAGTGGCGCATCGGCCAATTGAGGATGTGGCCGTCGCGATGAGATGCCTCTTGAAGTAGAGTAGCTAAGTTCCCATTCGGCATGTAATCATAGACAAGGAGCCTCACGTTGGGCGGCCCCGAATAGTATCCTCGTAAAACTGTCAGATTCTGATGCTTAACTCTGCCCAGTGCTTCTGCCTCTTTACGGAAGGTTCGATCGTCTATAGAGCCATTGGTCAATTTTCTAATTGCAAGCACCATACCGTCAAGAAATGCAGCTTTGTAGACGACTCCGTACCTTCCTCTGCTTAATACGTTCTCCTCGTCAAACTGCTTCGTTGCTTCTAGTGCTTCTGCGTACGTGATCTTACTTTCGAACATCACGAGCTTCGGTTCTCCATTTTCGCCGCTCCCACGCCCCCTATCTGCTCCCGAACTCGTCCGGGGGCTCCGTTTCTTTTCTCCGGCAGCTTCCCTGAGCTTCTTTCGCCAGAGGATTAGTCCGTAAATATAACAACAACAGCATAACACCAAGAAGATGGATCCTGCCGCGATTAAACATATCAGAAGGATGATACGCTTCCTTTTTCTGCTAACGCCTGGGCATTCTCGTGACAACGGCTGGCCACAAAGTTTCCCGTTTGACTGATACACGGAAGGGTCATTGAATCTGGAGCCCAAAGCTGACGGAATTTCTCCCTCAAGGTTATTGTGAGAAAGATTCAGATAAACTAGTGCAGGTAGATCTGAAAGGTTTGCCAGGATTCGCCCGGTCAAATTGTTTGAAGAAAGATCCAAGAATGTAAGCTCTCGTAATCTCGACAATGAACCCGGTATGGGGCCTGATAGACAATTCCCATCCAGCAAAAGAACGGCCAAGGACGAGCAATTGTATAGGTCCTCCGGGATCTCGCCTGATAAAATGTTCTGACCCATATCGAGCCTCTTCAGGCAAGACAGTCGAGATAAGCTGGCTGGTATAACACCCTCGAGACGATTTGAACGAAGTTCGAGCACTTCAAGGCTGGAAAGATTTCCCAGCTCCACAGGAATCGTTCCATGAAGTTTATTTGCAGCTAGGGAGAGAACCACTAATGACTCAAGGAACACGTAACTCCGCGGGATTTGACCGCTAAACAAGTTCAACGAGAGGTTCAGATACTGCAAAGAGGCTAAGCTGCTGAAGCCTTCAGGAATGTCACCTGACAATGAGTTGCCTTGCAAGGCAACAACTTGCAGATTCGGTAGGCCAAAGATCTCCAAGGGCAGTTTACCCGATAGATTCTGCATGCTCAAGTCCAGTGTTGATAGCCTTGTTAAGCTTCCGATACTTGAAGGAATATTCCCGGATAATCCGCAGTTGCTCATATTCAAAACTATCAGGCTCTTCAAATCCTTGACACTATAAGGGACTCCGCCGGATAACTGGTTATTGCTTAAGCTTAAGGAACTCAAATTGTGGAGTCGCAATATATCTCCGGGTACGTTCCCAGTTAAATTGTTGCTGCTCAAATCCAACGTCTGGAGCCCCGAAAGGTTGCCAAGACCCAACAGAATTGGACCCGTAAAGATATTCTCTCGAAGGGAGACTATCTTCAGTCTCCCTAACTTGCTTAAAACTTGAGGAATCTGCCCTGAAAACTGGTTAACCCCAAGATCTAAAACCTCCAAGTTTCTGCATCGCTCGATCGTAGCCGGAATCTCACCACTCAAAGAATTGTGACTAAAATTGAGCTGCAGTAGTCTGGACTGGTTTCCGATGCCTGCCGGCAACTCTCCACGCAACTGGTTCCAGGAAAGATTGATCGTCCTCAGAGTAAAGACCGTTGCCAACCAAGATGGCAGCCTGCCGGTTATGCCATTGTCGTGGAGGTCGATAACTTCTACGGTACTGGAGCAGTTTATGACGCGAGACTCGCTTATACTGCTGAAGCCATTGCCATCCAACTTCACAACCCTCAGATTGGAACTTCTTGAGGCACTGTAATAGCAAAATAAAGAAGAATCGATGGGGCCAGATAAGTTGTTGTTTGATAAGGACAGGACTTCGAGGCTCGGCATCGACCCGAACGTCCACGGGAGCAAGCCCTCGATGTCATTGTCCTCTGCAGATAAATGCACGAGCTTTGAGCAGTTGGCTATGGTGGATGGCAGAGTACCGTACAACATGTTCGAACTCAACGATACGAACTTGAGTTCTTGGAGTCTTCCCAGGCCTGCAGGTATTTCTCCTCGAAACTGATTCAAAGATAGGTCAAGGGCCTCGAGCTCAGAAGATTCCGACAGATTCGCCGGCAGATCCCCCGAGAACGAGTTCCCAGACAAATCGAGGACCCTTAGCCCGGCAGGGAACCTCCCACCCGGGATCCTTCCTGACAGAAGGTTTCTCGAGAGGTTAAGCACCCGGAGGTTGGTCAGA
The DNA here is from genome assembly GCA_029817715.1 of Melastoma dodecandrum. Taxonomy (NCBI): domain Eukaryota; kingdom Viridiplantae; phylum Streptophyta; class Magnoliopsida; order Myrtales; family Melastomataceae; genus Melastoma; species Melastoma dodecandrum. The sequence goes on along the minus strand of JARUPY010000465.1, from coordinate 4,621,175 downwards.
TTAAAGATCTCCTGAGGAAGACTCCCCGTCAGGAGGTTCAAATGCAGGTACACCGCACGCAGCAACGTGCATTGCGAGATGGCCGACGGGATAGAACCCGCGAGAGCGTTGGAGTGGAGGTTGAGCTTCCTAAGCTGGGGCAAACCCCCGAAGAGCGACTGGGAGAGCAGACCGGCCAGCTGAAGCCGAGGCAGAGCAAGCTGGGTGACCCGGTTCTCGAAACAGACGACGCCAGGCCAGTCACAGGGGGCGGAAGGCGTGGAGGGGTCCCATCCTGCGAGGGCCCCGAGGGGGTCGCGGAGGGCGTCCCTGAAGGAGGTAAGGGACTTAACCTCGGAGAGCTTCCAGGAGGGTGGGGCGGCAGAGTTGGTCCCAAGGGAGGGGGAGGGAGAGGACAATGTGAGAGCCAAGAAGAGGAAGAAGGCGGCAGCAGCCGGGGAAGATGACATTTAGGAGAGAAGTGGAGGAGTTGGGATGGGATGGAGGAGGGGGAGGGTTTGGGTCGTTGTCTGAGATCGCACTTTTTGAAGAACAAAAGAGGAGAAAAAGGGTGGCCGAAGCGTCGCAAGATGGCCTTTTTCCACTTCGCTTCGACTTGGAACTCTCCCCTACTCCCTCTCCCAACAACCAAAAGTTTTGAGATTGTCCGAGAATATCTTTTTTGTAAGAAAAGATTTAAACGGAAAGAAAGAGACGGGGGCAGCACTGGGGAGCGCCGGCTTGATGCTTACTTAGATGAGATAATGAATGATATATGAAGAACATGATACCTTTTTGCTCTTCCACACTCTACATTTACATTCTTCATCTTTACACCATGGTGGGGGATTTAATTCATTCATTGACCCCATGAAAATCGGAAGAGGGTATTTGGTTTTAAAATTTTTATCTGCAGACACCCACAATTCCCAACGAAAGGGCTTTTCTTACCATTATCGAACATGGCGTCAACAACGGTCATCATCAGGTGGGGGGGGGGGGTTGCAGAAAGAAGTCTCGGAAGGTGCGGACAAAGCCAAAACAGACGACCGGTCCTGATGGTGCATTGTTTCCGTTGCCGGGACCTGAACCCGGGCTCTAATAGGTGTTGATAATAACCAGCTATTCCCTAAGGCAAACATCATTAGGAAGGATGATGATTAGGTATATTGTATTATTTAAGTGCCCCAGCTGAAGGACTTCCTCTTGCTGATCGGTGGCTTAGGGGAGAAGCTCAGCCCGATCAATTCCTTCTGTACGTGGTTGGTCTCCTGTATCCCAACCATCCTCGCCACCAGCCTCGCGCTCTCTGTCACGTGCCCCACGTCCTCCGTGTCCGTCCACAGCTTCCTCGCCACCTGCAGGCTCCTGTGCTTCGACCCCAACTCCACCCCCCATTTCCTGTACAGCTCCTCCCTTTCCTTCCTAGACAACTTCCTCAGTATCCTCCTCGCCAGCATCTCCCTTTCTCGACTCAACGCCCTCGAGCTGCTCCAGCAGTTGCGGAACGTTATTTTTTTTTTGTTTTATTCCGTGTGATGGACCTCTAAGAGGAGGATATGATAAGATAAAAAGGGTGATGTTCTCGGTACCTCGAGTCCTTCGCAGTGGACGATGCGTGCCTGAGGAAGGACAGTCGCCTGAGCTCTACCTCGGTGTATACCGCGTCGGACAGATCGCCTCTGAAGAGAAGAAAGAAGTAACTCCTGTGAACGAGCGGCACATCACATAGGTTCCATAGCTGGATGATTTCTCTCCTCCTGCTCACGAATTCTGTCAGCCAATCCTCGATTGGCGGACTAGATGGATTTGCAAACCCAGACAGCCTTGAGTCTTGCTCCTTCGGTGCTGAGTTACCTGGGGGGACCTGCAACACCGAGAAAAGCTTCATGTGCCATAGTTGGCCATGTAAGGGGAGAGGAGAAGCATCATTGCCGCTGCTTACCATATCTCGAGACAACTTCATTCGAAATTCTGCCAGGGCGTTTGGCCCGAAATCACGGAGGCTTGTAAAATCCTCTGAGTCAGAACGTAGGGTCCTGCCAGAACATTGAGAATCATTGCTAGAGAAGTTCACAGTACTAGGAATTAATCCCGAGAGGCAGGACTCGGAGCTTCTGTGGACTTTTGCGGAACCATCAGAATCGGGTGTTCCCATGTTATCCATCTTGTCTTCCCAGGGAGATTGTGGAAGTGCCATGAAAATGGCTTTGCAACTCCTGCTTCGCGTGACTCTTAAGTTTCTATCTGCGTTGATTACCATGGAATTTGAAGACTGTTCCACGGGATAGAGACTGACCAGACAATTTATTGTTTTCTGCATATCCTGAACTTTCTTCTTGAGGCTTTCGTATGAGATGTCCACATCGGCATTGTTTACGACATCTGCTTTCTTTATCAACTCCTCTTCATTCACAGGCTCTGCAATATCCACTTTCTGTTCGAGTTCATCAGGAGTCATTGTGGGTTCTTGGTCAGGTTTCATTTCTGCTTCCAATGAGGGCTGAAACGCATCGATGCATCTTACTTCTCTGCAGAGTTCTTCAACGTCCTCATCAATTCTCTCGCATGTGGATTCCCAATTCTTGGAAGGGTCTGGTCCAATTTCCATGGATCTGGGAGTACCGATCGATAGCCGTGGGGAAAAGCCATCCAATAAGAAAGTTTCCTCGGCCGTCTCTGCAAACTGCAAGACGTTTCGAGAGTTCAGTCTTTCGATCTTTCTGCACCCGTTTCCCAATTCTCGTCCTACATTAGCATCATGAGTCTTTAACCGGTCCATCTTTTCTTCTACAGTCAAACTCTCTTCACAATCCGATGATTTATCTTCTCTCGTCCGCAACAAGTCCTGAACTTTAGACTCAGCGAGATCCCGTTGCCTAGTTAACTCTGTGATCTCGTTTTCCATCTGCACTTAATTAACAAGAACAAGTGATGTCTGGACGTACCAAACGAGAAAAGTACAATCCCACCCGACAGAGAAAGTCACCTTTTCAATCAGCAGCTCCTTCTCCTTCAAATCAGCAGCCGAGTCCCCCGTGATCGGAGCAGATCCAATGCCACGGAGTTCACTCTCTAATCTAGCCAGTTCTCTTTGTAGCTGCTTTACGAGAGCCTTATCCGACATAACCACATTCACGTGTGCGTTTGTGGTCACCTCTTTGGCACAGCTGGCGAACAAGAGAGTGTTTCTCGATTGCTCAACGTGACTTCTTGCAGGATTAAGGGTACAAATGATTGCCGTCCTGGCATTTCCCCCCAATGAGTTCTGCAGGATGCGCGTCAGCTTTGAGTCTCTGTATGGTATATGAGCGTTTCTACCTTTGCTGCATAACAATGAAGCATGATGTTCGTCATACTTTTCAAGGCTCGTGACAAGATCATGTCGTTATCCACTAATATGTTCGCAACACCTTAGTTTGCGGATGACAGTTCCTAGCGTGAGTAGACTCCTATTGATGTGTGAGCCTTCTTTCAATCTTTGTCTAGCCGCAAAAGTTTGCGAGGCACGTTCACTTCCCGCTAGGTCAACAAAGTTCTGCATGAGAAATTGGCTCAAAAAGACGCATACAAGAGATTAAGCCAAAATTAAGAAAAAGACAGCTCCATACCACTGAAGCAGTAAGAGTGCTCGAATTTTCGGCTCCGCTGTATGCCAGTGCTGTACTAATGACCGTCTGAAAAGAACTCGGCCATTATAGAAAACTGTTGCAAGTAAAATAACAAAGTACCATAAGCAGAAGACATACCAGTCGTAGGATTTGATGGGATCTGGAGCTCATTTCATTGAGGGCGGTCTCGCCGATATGTCTTTGAGCTACATAGGAGGATGGAACATGAGATGATCGGCTAAAAGAGGAAGATGCTCAAACAGGGGAATGATTGCACAAGAGAAGTCCTTACCATTGCATATCGAGATGAGCTCGTGAAAATGGTCTTGGTCTTCAACGGGTTCCTCTATAAGTTTCTCAATGACCGTTCCTTTCTGTCATAAAACACAGGTTCTTAACTCGGTAATTCACTACTAGATTAGAACTAATGATTATTACAAAGAGATAGGTAGGTCACCTCCGGATCGTCTAGAAGCCGCAACGGCGAACTGTCCATGCTTAGGAGATCCCGGACTGATTCATTGTAGATCTCGATGGCGGAGAACTTCAAACCATACTCTCTGTCTGGATGCTGTAAATGGACAAAGTTCGCAAATTACTTCGAGTCATCATGGTTAGTTACAAAATTGCGATGAATCAATGATCTCTTACCGCTTCCATGTAATTGAAGATATCTGTGATCGCATACTGGGTGATTCCACTCATGGTGTATGTTTTCCCGCTGCTTGTTTGCCCGTATGCAAATATACTTGCTGCAGATGCAGCTCTCTGCACGTAAGTTCGGAAACACAAGGAACGATGAAGGTTTAACACGTGACTGATCACTTACAGTTGACGCCATTGAGAACCACCAGGGCAACTTCCTTGGCTGCTTCCTCGTAAACCTCTCTGGTGGAACTTTTGGAACCAAACACCCGGTCTGATCTCGTCAACCGCATGCCAAAACGCATCAATCAATAATCGAAAAGCCCGTGAAGGCAACACCGGCGCTATAAATACGACGAGATTTAACCGATTACCGAACGTATACGCGGACGGGAACATGGACCGCTCGGGGATGCTGCTCTTGAACAGGATGGTGCTGTTATTAACGCATTCCCAATCGGAAACGATATCGTGCCTTATCTTATCCCTTTCGCTGGCAGGCCTCAACCGAACCGATACCAACATCTTCTCCTTGTGTCCGTCGATACCTCTCGGTGAATCAAAATGCTGCCCATCCTCTCCTCTCGACACCCCCATTTTGTTTTTCAATCCTATCCTCGATCCGCCCTCACGGATCCGATTCCCTCTGTGTGATCAAAAAAACAAATGACCGCCGTGAAAGCACGGAATGGGACCAGCCAAGGATGCCGACGGGTAGGACATCATCATCGAAAAGGAAAGGAAAATGAGGGTGAATTTCAGAATAAAGAAGGAAAAGGAAAAACAGCGAAGCGGAATGCACATTTATCTCCACGTTGTCCGTTCCGAGTTGTTAAGAAATCCCTCCCGACCGTTGAAATCACAACCGCCAACGTTAACGGAACGGTTAATTGGTAAGAGACCAGTGGCGGCGCGCCAGGGGGAAATCCCGGTATTGCCCCTAAGTATTTGCCACCTTGAAGGATCAAATTGAAACGATAAAAAAACATTAAGGACCAGATCAGAAACCCTAAAATCCCCCTAGTTTTCCTAACCGTGTTCTTACAACCTTAAAATCCCCGAGTTTTCCTTCTTGCCCGTCGGCGCCAGAAACCCTAACTTCTGAGGAGCAGTCTCGAGTCAGCTACCATGGGGAAGGGGAAGAGCACGAAGAAGTTCATCGACAAGAAGAAAGCGGCGACTTTCCAACTCATGCCCCGAGACTCCGAGGACCCTTCTTTCGTCGATCCCTCCGACCGGGTATTCGTCCGCGTCGACGGCAATCATTACTTCGACGCTGACTCCATCTTCGCTGACGCCCCCGAGGAAGACGGAGATGACGTTGAGGGGCGGACTGGGGAGGGTGCCCCTCGGGGATTGGAGGAGTCCGTCCGGAAGGTGATAATTGAGTTGGGTTTGCCTGATGATGGGTATAATTATTTGATACATTTGAGGGAGATCAAGAACACTGGCGGGGGATCGTCTTTTTTCCATAACCACAAGGCTCGCCTTGATTTGGTCCCCAAGGATGTTAAGGTCCGTGTTTTCTTGTCGTGGGTTAGTGATTTGGATGAGAAATTAATGAGATAGATTTTATGGGGCTGATGTGATGTATTTGATGTTTCTGCAGGCTTACGATGCTTCAAGGGTGCATGTAGCAAGAACTGGCGAAGATGTCAATGATGGTGCGATTTATAGTGTTTCGTCCAGCACGGTCAATGTCAGGATGCAGAAAGCATACGATCCAGAAGTCGCTGCCTTGCTGGATGACAGTGATCTCTCGCGGTTCGCCTCTGATGACGGCGAATTGGAGGAGGATTTTGTTGTCCAGGCAAACTGTGCTGAGGACGAGGATGGTGAGGTGTGCGGTAAGTTGGAGCATGTCAAGATGTCTGATCAAACCAGAAGTGATTCAAATGATGCTATGGAAAAGACCCAGGGCGGAGTTCAGGAAATGGCAATGAGTCACTTAGAAGGTCGCTATAGTGACGATGATCATGATCCATCACGAGTGCGCCGGCTTGTAGACGAGCAGTTTGACATGGTAAGTTGTTTCTTACTTTTTCTTGGCTTTGTAATCTCAGGAAAGTTTCATTTGCCTTGAAAGGCTGTTCCCTTGTTGACTTTGATTTCATCTCTTGGTCAGTTAAGCATCATATCCACAAGGACAAAACCATGGTATTCTGGTCTTTTTAGAGACTAAGGACAATGTAGCCTGAATATTCCTAACAGCGGTTTTCACTTTCATTTAGCTATGGAAAATTATGCGGTCCGAATATTCTACAATGAAGATGGATGTTGCTTGTGATGTTGCCTATTTTGTTTTATAGCTTTTGATCTTTTTGAAAGATTATCTGCTTTAGGATGGGTGATTTCTTTTTTTAAGCTTATTTTATATTACCTGCCGCTAAAATGACATTTTGAACTCGTTTTGATTTGTTTCTTTGTTTCTTATGTTTTTTTTCAAGCTTGAACGTCAAGAATATGGATCTGAGGATGATGTTGATGAGTATGGTGGTTATTTTGGTGAAGATGATGAAACTCTTGCTGAGAAGCTCAAACATGCCTTCAATGGAAACATTGAGGAAGAATTGGAGAATGAGGATGGATACAAGGCGCCGGCTGAATCTGCTGCAGATGTTGTTCGCCGTTGCATAGAGTATGCAGAGCAATACGAAAAGGAGAATGAACAAGAAGACAAGGAAGTAGTGTTAGTGGAAGAAAGTAGTGATGGCTCAGAGGTTTGGGACTGTGAGACTATCATCACTACATATTCAAATCTTGATAATCACCCAGGAAAGATCGAAGTGCCGGAAGCTACCAGAAAGAAAAAGTTGGCCACTTTTGCTTCTGGTGTTGTAGTTAACTCTCCTAACTTTATCGCGCTCAAGGGTAGGGAAAAGCTTCCCGTGGATTATCTGCCTCGTAGTTCGAAGCCTTCTGTAGAAAAGGCAAAGGGCGAAAGAATTTCTCAGAAGGTGCAACATAAGCACAAGCCACATGGCCAGGAATCTAAGGAAGAGAAGAAAGAGCGGAAGGTAGGTGTTTCTATTGAAGAAACAATATTGCCTACGGTGAAGGTGAAGTGTTCTCGTTTCTGTGTTATGTCTTGGGTACAATTATTATCCAAATTGTTGCAGGCTGCAGTGAAGGAGGAAAGACGAGAAGCACGACGTACGAAGAAAGAAATGAAAGGGCTGTACAAGTGCGAAGCACAGCGTGCCCAAAGAGTAGCCGCGACAACCGGCCCTTCCTCCATTCCTCTCGCATGATGGTCCCTCTTGTGCTCTTGCGATTCTTTATTAGGAGAGAGATGACTTGGCTCTGATGCAGGTTTCTAATAGGCTTGGTATGGTCTGTTAATTGGTGGCCACAGCCTAGCTTGTACATCATCGCTTTTGCTTTCGCGAAATGAGCCCTGGATAGGGGTTGCTTATGATCAACTATCGCCTGCCGATGTATATGGCTTTCCAGCACGGAGCCTAAACATCAAGAAATGCCCTTTGCTTAGCAATGAAAGTTTTTTTGTGAGTCTCCCATGTATAAAAAAGCCCTTTATTTCCATGGCTTCTCTTTACATATGCCGCTGTTTCGAACTCTCATTATCACCTGTGTCTGAATCCTGTTGCCATATCTTTGAAAGAAATCCTTGTTATTTATAGATTAATGAAAGAAAAGGGACAATAGATGGCTGGACTCTGGGTGCTGATGTTAGTCTGAGAAGCTTTCCCTTTCACGACTAGTTCCACATCCCTGAATTCATCGTCTCGACCTTGTACCTTACTACATAATCTCAACTCTTCTTGTCTCGTTTTTTGCACCATGCACAAGTTGGCAAAATTTGGGAAATAGGTACTACTGTGTTTTGGGTAATGGGGAAGATGTTGGTAATATTTTATTCCTGTTCCCCACACAAACAACCATGCCATGCCAACCTTTCTTTATCATTCCTTTAAGCGAATGAAACCCCAAATCATAAAACCTTGTTCCTCAGCCTTCCAAACCAAGCAATCAATCACTTGGAGTCACCAGTTGGGGGCAACCCATCACTAGACAATGTTGTATAGGAAGTCAGTGGTCTTTTGCTACTGGTATCAGTGTTGTTGGTTTGACACCAAAGAGTAAGTTGTAGGAAGACCGATTTTAGTTAGCAGGTGGGGACCGAAAGTAAGTCCCAAGTCACAAAGAATGAATTCTCAATGCCTTTGATGTCTCTCAGATCTGTTGGGCCCTTGAACTCGTTATATAAGGACCAGGAGTTTGGATATCGACCCAGTTGAAGAAACAAGGAAAGACGAATGCGCGAGGGAAGTTGTCTTGTTCCCTTATGTTTTTTTTTTTAAGTAAAAATACAAACATCAGGGCTATTCTGAACATGGAATGTCCATAGCAAAAGGTCAATGACTGAATCAGGAGGAAAACAAATCGTAGTAAAATCATCCTCCTGGGTCATTGCTATCTCTTGCCAGTTTGTCCGCCTTTTGATTCCCCTCTCGCCAAATGTGGTTTGATGGAGGTTCTCCTGAAGTTCCTTGAAAGCAACTTGCATTTGTCAATGATAGGTAGGATTAACCCACGGTGATTTGAAGCTCCTGTTACATGCCTAAATACGATCTTTGCATCTAATTTCACTGCTACATCCTGTATTCCCATGTTCTTTGCGAATAGCAGCCCTTCGTATAGTGCCAGCGTTTTGGCCATGAGACAATTGGTGGGATGAATTTTCTTTGAGAAGCCCTTCTGTTGTTTTTACTTGCCATGCCGTGTGATCAGCCAAGAGTGGCCGAGTTGGAGACATTGGCATCCGGTGAGATGTCAAGAGGTGTGGAGAGTTGAAATGACAGTCACACAGTCGTGGTGGTAGGAAACAAGTTGAGGCAAGGTGGTGGCATCGGTGGTGGAGGGGAAGGGGGTAGTGCAGGGGAGGAAGATATTCATGGAGTTGGGCTGGGGGCGGGGGAGGCAGCAAAGGTGGAGGCGAAGGAGGAGCAGGTTGGGGTTAGGGAGGAGGCGGTGTTACAGAAGAAATCCCAGGCATGGGGACTGCTGAACTGGATATAACAGGAAAGGGTAGTTCGATAGCAATGACCACGTCTTGGGAGAGTTTGCCCACTGCGTGGTGAAAGGGAGGTGTAAAGGAATGAGACTGGATTTCCCGCTTCATATGTGGCGGTCCTTTCTTGTACGACTGCAGATTCAGGTGCAAGGCTCGCTGCCAATGTCCTGGTTAACAACGAGGACCACCACCACAAGGAGCTCAATCTTATTTCCAGTCGCTTTCACCCGAGACCTTTCTTCAAGTGTGTCGCTTTCACCCTAGACCTTTTTTCAAGTGTGCTGAATGCTTACTCCTTGATTTGGCTTAACAGCCATTCTTCGCAATGTGTTCCATTCAACATCATATGAACAGAGGTTAAACTCGCACTTGAAATGATGGATGAAAACCAATCAATCCCTTTCTAGAATCATTAGCCTGAACAATGTCTTGATAAGAGTGGACAGGGATAGAGACGAGCTTTGGCCCATCTCACGACAGGGAAAATCCTTCAAACTTAAAATGTAAGAACTACATCTGCTGTATTCTGTCACCAAAATGGTACTTCAACCATCAGCGGGTTAGTGTACTAGCACGAAACAGAACATTCGAATCCCTCCAAAGGTAACAAGAACTAATCCCTCCAAAGGTAACAAGAACTAACACCTCCAAAGGTAACAAGAACTAACACCGCCTCTCGTAAGCACAATATCATCGCAAAAGCAAGTAGTCGTGTTAATTATAAGTAAGTTTCTACAGATTATACCAAGCTATCAATAAGAGACGTAATCGGACAAGAGGAAACTACCAAAAAACTAAAGCGTGAGATGGTGTTACTATAGGAGAGAGCATTTCCGTGTTTTATCTCATCTTACATACAGCTTGGAATATTGCCACAGCTTCCTGATTTCTGTAGCCAGCAGCCACTCTCGCCCGTTATTTCCCGGCAAGATTTTCCAAGCACCCCTTAATCCGTGCATCGTTAGTTTCAAATATGAAGGGCATTCCTCTGACCTGAGGGCGTAGAGGAAAGTGTGTCATGTAAAATTGGAATGCAGTGGCAGTGGAGTAAATGAGCATCAACAAGCATACAACATTTGAGCAGCGCGATTGAGTACCTCGATCAGGGAATTAGAGCAGAGCCTTAGGCTACGTCCAGGAGAAACTTCCTTGTTATTGACTAATATTCCGCATTTGCCGAGATTCTTCAGAAGGAAATACCCGTCCTTTTCCAACTTTATGATTGCCTGAACAGCTTGACATGATGAGCGTCCTCCAGCAACCATGAACTATATATTCTGACAACAGTTGGATTATTATAAACTAAAGAGCATAACTCACCTGTCTCCTGGAAATCTTGTTGTGACCTTCTCTTCCCAGGTCGATATCAACAAAAAGACCTTCTGTTCTTCTCCCGAGTAAGACCTTTATTGAGAGGAAAATATTGTTCTCTGGGTTATTTGACATCATGTATGCTCCAAACATCAAATTGCAACCTTGGTATGTATCCAAACATTTTGCTACAAAATCGCTGCATGAAATATGATGCATGTACCCTTGCAGTTACTTTGATGGACATCAATAAAATATAACTTACTAACCTCGTGCTTTTTTATGTAATGCTTAGAGTGACGCCCATACAAAACAGCGATGGCTCCATGAGAAGCAATGTCTCTTCGCATGTAAGATTGAGCTCCTTGCTCCAGCCTTACTATAGCTCTCTTAGCTTCTTCACTTTGATACCTCAAAACTACCACAAGGAAAACAAAAAGAAAAAAACTATAATTATATCTGGCATCCATTTGTCCGAGAGATACGTGATTTTAGTCAAGTTTCACCGAAGAGATAACTAACAGAGAGAAGCTAGAGCAAGTTTCACGAATAGGATAATGTTGCAGAAACCAACAGAGTGAGAATTAAACAGAAGCTAGTTACTTCACTGATATCTTAACATACCTTTTGTATGCGCATTTGATTCCTGGTCATCTGGGTCCAAATCAAGGTCAAGTACCTGTGCATAAGTTCACAAGCTGAATGATCCAAGTTCACTAATCTTAAGTGCATAATCCCAGGAAGATTCAAAAAGTCAATACACACCATTGCCTCAATGTCCGAGAAGTAAGGCACATCATCATCGCTTTCAATTTCTTCTGATTCTGCAGAGTTCACTCCCATTAGTTGCTCCATTTCTGCCAGGTCCACGACCACATCGGCATCAGATGCTTGCTGATCCTGAATAATGCCGAGAACATGGCCTTCCTACAAAGAATGAGACAAGAAAGGCTAAATTAAAGCAAAAAAAAGCAAAACAATGCCAGCGCTTCTCCATGAAATATATGTCTCATCTTTCAGAGTCGCAGACTGATGACATTCAATGCTCACATTTGAATCAACTTTGTGGAAAGACTTCACATCAGCCAGCTCATTCTTCAAATCATAAGAACCAGCTGGGTGGTTACCCAAATTTTGAGATGATGCATGTGCTTGACCTGGAGTTTCTCTAAGTATTGAACTTGGTCCCTTTTCAACGGTTCTCTGATTACCTGAGAAATCATTACCCGAGGCTGTCAACACATTGTTGGATGCCTTCCTTTGTATTCTAGAGGGCGCTAAAGCAGACTTCTTAGGTAAAAAATCGTCGTTGCATGGTATATCTGGATCCTCCGTGTTCAATACGCAGCAACGAACATCATCGGCAGCTTCTGGAAACCTAGGATCTGAGATTGAGGCAACTGGAACTTCTGGGTCATTTCTCTCAGTATTTTCCGGTACCCTGTCACTAGTTACATCTAGGGAACACGAGTTTTGCATACTTGAGAGATCTACTTTCGGGTTTGCTGACATAGACCTGTCTGTAGGATTCTGGGGCTCAACTGGGTTTGAGCCTTCAGGAAAACTTATCAACAGAGAACCATCATAGTAAGACTTATCAGGCGGATCCTTTGCCTGATCATCGACAAGGAGCATTTCTCCATCCTTAGTGAAGTCTAAAAGAGTTTTTGAAAGCTCCAACAAATAGTTGTCGGCGTTAACAGCTGAACCCTTCAGTTCATCAACAGGTATCCTGGTATTGCACCCTGACGTGCCGACATCTTTGGCTGCAATTGTATCATCTAATGTAAACATTTTTCTACCACAGAGATCTTTTCCCTCAAGGGTCATGTCAAGTGGCATAGCAGGCATTGGAACTTCCTCAACACTTTTCCAGATGGGCAATACAGGAGCTGGGGATGAACAGCCAAAAGTATGCAATGGTTCCATGGTAGAAGAATTAAGTGAATTAGCCCGTTCCGTGTCGTCACAGGTAGCTCCCCTGAGGCAATTGCTTTCCCCAGCAGGAGAAGCTTGTGGATCATCGCACAGGTTTCCCTGACTAACAGAGGCTAAATTATCTTGTTCCATAGGGAGATTACTAAAGCTAGGACCAATGGAATCTTCAGGGATTTTCTGACAGGGACCAGCATCGACACAAGGAACGGGGTCCTCAATCATAATCTGAGGGAACACACTTTTCATTATCTCCATGTCCGAGTCCTTAAGCTCGAAATGGCTAGAGCTCGGATCCTGAAGCACGCAATTGTCATCATCTCTAGCAAAAGAGCTCTGACCAGGAGCAATAAGGAAATGTGGGCCCAGAGGATCAAAAGGTTCATTGCGGATTCTCTTACGTAGGGCGTAATAGCAACTTCTAACCGACTTTCTCTTCTTTGAGCCACCACTGTTTCCTCTTATAGTTTTCGCTGGGTTGCTCTGCTCAAACTCAATCATACGAGCGCATGCCTCAGCAGAGACGATGGGGTCATAAAGTAGGGAATGCCAACGGTCTTGCAATTCTCGAATGGTGTACTTCCGCGAAAACCGAACCGCACCTTTTGCAAGGGACTCCAAGGAAGCTCCTGCCTACAAAAACGAAAAGATGCGGATCAGAAGGTCATCAACTTCTATAATCAAAGATAAAGAGACAGCAACACAAAAACCATCCTTGGTTTAATTTCATCCGGAAACATCAGTCGCGAGCATAACAAAGGAATTCTCCGACCCAACATGCACAAGCCCACAGAAACATTGATTTAACAACATTCTTCAAAGATGAAACCATTCTATATCGGTCAGCGGCTCATCAAACTGCAAGTTTCAATGCCCTTTCCAAACAACTTTCCTCCTGTAAGCTCTTTCATTTTGACAATACAATAACTGGAACTTTGGGCCCGTATTAACCCCTACCCATAATACCTAAGCGATTGGCTCACAAACAACAGGAAACGGAAACAAAAAGAACCATCTGTATCAATCACGCCATATGGAAAAGCCTTTGCCCAGAAACTCACCTCCACGGCGTTCTTAAGCAGAATATCATCCTCCGGAACCCAAACAGGAAGAGGAGCAAGTGCGCCCATACATCCACCCAAGCACAACCGAGAAAGACGACTAATCGTTCCCCTCCTGCCGTTCGCCTCTCAGTCCACGATTCTTCTCGCCCACATCATCTCTTCACGACAAAAGTCGCATCTTCGCATGCGATGGAGAAAGCAGAAGGAATGACAGGATACACCCAAAACCCCACCGTGGGAACACCAACAATCACCAGCTCTTCACCCCTTTGAAGCTTTTACTCCGAAATTCTCAGCACCCAGTTCAATTCTTCTCGAAAAGTTCCCATCTTTACTCACAGCGACGGCGGAACACGAACCGTCCGAACGAAATGTGAAATTCCTTGGACAATTTTAATTCGTACGGCTTTGGGTATGGACGTTCGTTAGGGTTTTGCTTGATTTTTGCCCCAATTGAGAGACGTTACCACCTCGGATAATATGAAGCTTCATATTATATATCTGCGATGTCTATATTATATTATTTTTAACATGTTTAACGTTTTAATAATTAATGGGCATTAATCCTTTTAAATCAAAGAGGGATTGAAAAATAATTATATTTTTAAATATACAGCATAATCAATAAAAGCAACATGGCCCAACAAGGTCCAACGAAGTGGCCCAAAACCACTGAGTGATGTAAAGATAAACACAACAGAACCACCAACTTGTTAGTCCAAACCCAACCGACAAGGCTGAATTTTCCAACATAAAGAGATTTCAGTTCAAAGCCCGAGTGATATCGAAGTCATCTCACCCACTCATAGTAATAACGTTATTAGCCACAAACACACTCATAAGCCGGACAGAAGTCGATGGCCGGCACGGGGGAGGTTTTATTCACGGGGGGCCTAACATCATATCCCGTTAGCCTACTGAAGCAATCGATAGGTGGTGATGTCAGGACCGCCCCCGCCTGCATGAGTGCTAGAGTGGTGGTCCGCACACAGGGCAAAGACAGGAATGGGCACGTGGGGAGGAGGTGCGCCGCCGCCTCCGCTCTCGTAGCCCATCACAGCCTCATAGTGGCCTCCATTCTCGTGGACCCATTGCCCCCGATGGCGAGCTTCTTCCTCTCTTGCATTCTGAAGTCACAGTGAGGAATTAAAGAAGAATCGGATCAAACGATTTGACACGGTGAATGAAGCTTCTTGGGCATGCAATGGCAAAGTGGTTTTACTTACGTATTCATAGACCAGCCTCTTGTGGGCATCTTCGGCGCTTCTCGCCTGCGATGTTAGCATACAAACATAAAGCAAAGCATCCAAAGTAACCAGAGGACCAGTCGATTTGATAAGATGAAGGGGGATTCCATTACCTTCTTCCGAGCAGTGTCGGTCTGGCCAGTGATTGACTTATACTGTCAACAGAAGGGAACATACACCATGAGATGGGGGAAAGAAACATTACTCTAGTTTATAACCATTTGGAACATCATGCTAAGAAGATGTTCCCGACTTCAGCCTACCAAGGCAATGCAAATATGCCTCGCTAGCAACAACCCGCACGTGAGGCGGGTCATCAAGATCTATTGGCCACTTGAAGACTTTTAAAGCACTCCTTCAAAGATCATCAATCTCAATTAATGAAACTGCTCATCTCCAATACTGACAGGTATATCTAAGATAAACGATCTTCTCGTTGTGGTGATCATAAAGCAATTTGACGGCAAACACGGGTAATATCATGAACTTGGACGACGAAAAAAGTTAATAGGAAATGCATTGGCATGACTAAGGATTGGATTTTGTCAGGGGTACTAATTATATTATTGTCAACGAAGATGATTTGGATCGGCTTTCCAGAAACGCCTCAGGAGATTAAGACGTAGTCTCTCGTTAAACTTCATCAGTGCCGTGTGGCAGCGAAACTATTCAAGCTAAAATAGTTCGCGATTAGCCCAGACGCAACCTCTCTTTCCGCAATACGAAATGACAGAAGCAAGAATGGTGTGTATGCAAGCTCGAACGAATCAAGAGATTGAGGCAATCTAGGGAAAAAAAGGGACCTTTTTCTCACGGATATCCTTGACGGACCCTTCGATTTCTTGCTCAAGACTGCACAGCTCACTGAACGTCAAGCCCTCCAGGTTCTGGCCGACCCTACGGCTGCAGGATCGCCACCCCAGATACGAAGTTTCGTGTTAATGGACCCCGAATTTCCTCGGAACTTTTGTTTCTTTCGGGACTGACAATTTAAACGAACCGGAGGCAGCAGTTACCTGACTTCAATTTGCAGATTCTTGTTGACTTCCCCAAGCTTCCTCAGCGTCTCTTGCAACCTCTGCGCATATACAACGTCGACACCAAAAGGTCAAATCGGACGACGCGACCAGGCTAAAATAAATCCATGCTCGGATCTCGATCACCTTGTAGTGAGTATCCCAGAGATCAGGCCTGAGAGTCCTCTGGTAGTCGTCGTAAATCTGCTTCGTCCTGAGAAAATAAACAATAGCAGATCGAGCTAGGGTTTACCTTCGCTCCCCTATTTTTTTTTTTTTTTTTAAAAAGAAAACGAGGGATGGGGCGGGGGAAGACTCAACGAGGTGTTGGGGCTGAGGTACTCGTGGAGCTTGTCGGTGCTGGAGAGGAGGATGATGGAGACCTTGGCGTCGCAGAGGACGGTGAGTTCGTGAGCCTTCTTGAAGAGACCGTTCTTCCTCTTCGAGAACGTGACCTGCCGGTTGGTCGTGTTCTCGATCCTCTTGATCTGGATCTTCCCCCTGGCCATCATCAGATCCCCGTCGGAAACCCGAACAAACGAACACAAACTCTACTATCTCCAACCACCTCCGCCGCACCACCACCCAAACACAACACCTACTCCTGCTCTTTTTGAATCCTCTTTTTAACCCTTAGGTTTTTGGTGGGTTGGGGGAGATTTTTTGTCAAGGACATCAACCGGAAGAGGCAAAGGTAAAGGAGGAAACCCTCCGAGGGGGGAGGTGGTCCGAGGTCTAGAAATGGAAAGGTTTTGTTCGGCCTTTGTCCGGACGCAACGCCGTTTTGTTACCCACTGGCGGTGGGACAGAGTCGAGCATTTCCGCCCATGCAAAAACTAATGTAATAACGTCGAGTTCCGAGTCTTTACCCTTTCTTACAGGCCCCTCCCATTTTCCCGTCCCATTGACGGCGTTTTAACTCTTTCTCCTCTACCTGATTGATTGATTTGATCGGGTCTCGGGTGTGCGGGAGAGAATGCTTGGGACGAGACATTACATGGCTTTGGTAAAGCAGAAAACCTCTGTTTAGCTGGGGGAAGAAGACATTATTTTGTCCACGTTCCCCCGGCACGTAGTCAATAAAACTTGGTCATTTTTAAATTCGATATCTTACTCTTTTAAAAAATAATAATAAATAAAATGCTATAGGAATGCGTTCAGCTCGTTCCGGGTCAGTAAGTCAATCACATAGCCCTAATTACGAGGGAGATTGATGTAAACTCAACTCCAGTATTGAAGGCCGACCTAGGTGGAGTAGAGATCGTAGCCATAGAAAATGTGGAACAATAAACGGAGAAACTCAAGAGTTGTCCTTCGGGTTGGGCCATGCATCCTCGGCAGTCGGCAACAACGATAATACTAATATAAAAAAGAAGGCAAAATATCTTAAATATTATGAATATTTGTGAATGTCGTTATGATTCCGAATAGTAACTGTCGATACTCTTCATCTACCAAGATCTTTCATATACCGAGACCATTCATCTACTGAGACGTTTCATTTTGTTATACTTTAAACAGAGGGCTTTGTAAGAATTATTTTGTACATTCGATCGAAATCAATAAAGAAACTCTTTCCTCATTTCTACGTTCTTTCTCTTGTGTATTCTCTCAATCTTCTTCCTTATTGTTTCGTTATTTTACAACACGTTATCAGCACGATGCTCTACCGAAAAGCGAGGAATTAAAAGAGAAACGACGATCATCTGTATGATTCTTCACGGATTGAAAGGGTGCTAAATCAACGATAATCCTGCACGTTATTTCAATATTTTTATTACATTTATCGAAAATTTTATTCGTACCAAATCTCGATCCCCCAAAGCGGATCCATGATTCCCAGAAGCGGATCCAAGATTCCCAGAAGCGGATCCAAGATTCCCAGAAGCGGATCCAAGATTCCCAGAAGCGGATCCAAGATTCCCAGAAGCGGATCCAAGATTCCCAGAAGCGGATCCATGATTTCCAGAAGCGGATCATCGATCATCATTTCCCAAAATCGGATACTCGATTCCCAGAAGAGAATCCTCGATTTTCTCAATCCCTAGAAGGGCAAGACACTGTGTGCAATTAGTCAGCAAAATGGAAGTTTCCGGAAGCGAATCATCCACCAATGAAAAATGTATTTGTCTCGTAGATAGCGCATCAACGCATACTAATTTGAAAAGCAAGAAATTTTTTACCACCTTGGTAATGAACGAAACAAGTGTCAATACGATATCTGGAAGTACAAAAATCAGTGAGGGCTCCGAAAGAGCAAAAATCTTATTATCCAGAGGAACAAATATTTTTATCGATAATGCGTTGTATTCCTCTAAGTTTCAGAGAAATTTATTGAGTTTTAAAGATATCCGCAGAAATGGATATCACATTGAGACTTCAAATGAAAATGAAAAAGAATATTTGTGTACTACAAATATCATCTCGGGTAAGAAATGTATATTAGAAAAAATACCCGCAGTTTCCTCTGGAGTATATTTCACAAATATAAGTGTTGGCGAAACACATGTTGTTACAAACCAGAAGTTTGTCGATCAAAATAATTTTATTACATGGCATGATCGATTGGGGCATCCTGGTGTTATAATGATGCGAAGAATAATTATTCATTCGTGTGGACATTCATTGAGAAACTAAAATATTTTTCTCCTCAATGAATTTTCTTGTGCCACTTGTTCCCAAGGGAAGTTGATAATTAGGCCATCACCATCGAAAATCAAGGTTGAACCCTTAAAATTTCTTGAAAGAATACAAGGTGATATATGTGGGCCTATTCATCCACTATGTGGACCAATCTGATACTTTATGGTATTAATTGACGCATCAACAAGATGATCACATGTGTGTTTATTGTCAACTCGTAATCATGTATTTGTAAGATTGTTTGCTCAAATTATCAAATTACGAGCTCATTTTCCGGATTATCCAATAAAATGTATTCGTCTTGATAATGTCGGAGAATTTACTTCTCAAGCTTTTAATGATTATTGTATGTCAATTGGGATAAGTGTTGAACATCCTGTAGCACATGTTCATGCACAAAATGGCCTTGTAGAGTCATTGATAAAACGTCTTCAATTAATTGCAAGACCGTTGCTTATGAGAACAAAACTCCCGATACATGCTTGGGGACATTGTATTTTGTACGCGGCAGCGTTAATTCGCATCAGACCTACAAATTATAATGAACTATCCCCTTTGGAATGGTTCATGGTCAGGAACCAAATATATCTCATCTAAGAGTTTTCGGATGTGCGGTATACGTGCTTATTGCTCCACCACAACACACAAAGATGAGACCTCAAAGGAAATTGGGGATATATGTCGGATACGAATCACCGTCTATTATTAAATATTTAGAACTGTTGGCATCTGATATATTTACTGCAAGTTTTGCCGTTTGTCAATTTGATGAAATGATATTTCCGACATTGAAAGGGGAACATAAGCAATACAATGATCCTCGCATAAAACAATCAGAACTCGAAGTTCAGAAAATTATTCACTTACAAAGCTTAGCAAATCAACTGCCAGATGGTATTACTGGCCCTAAGAAAGTGACAAAGTCTTGTATTCTAGCTGCAAATGCTCCAATAAGAATTGATGTCCCTGAAGGACAACCTAGTATTGCTAATGAGCCTAAAATGCAAGTGAAATGTGACAGACCAGTCGGTTCCAAAGATAAAAATCCAGGAAAAGAAAAGAAGTAAAAGGCTCAAATTAAGGAAACAATTGCTCTAAAAGAGCCTCCAGTCATTGAGAAAATGATTCCGGAAGAATCACAGGTACCTGAAAATGAAAAGATCTCTATAAATTATGTTTTGACTGGAAAAAGATGGAATCGAGATGAAATCGACGTCGATGAAAAGTTTGCATATGTTATAGCATGCGATATTATAAATGATAACGAGGATCTTAAACCAAAGTCTGTTGAAGAATGCAGACAAAAAAATGAATGGCCAAAATGGAAATTGAAACAGAGTTAAATTCACTCGCAAAGCATAAAGTTTTTGGACCTGTTATCCGTACACCCGAAGGTGTAAAACCGATCGATTACAAATGAGTATTTGTAACAAAAAGAAATGAGAAAAATGAGATTGTCAGATATAAGGCACGACTTGTTGCTCAGGGATTCTCGCAGAGACCTTGTATTGATTATGAGGAGGCATATTCTCCCGTGGTGGATGCAACAATTTTTAGATATCTGATAAGTTTATCAATTCATGAGAACTTGGAGATGCAATTGATGGATGTCATTACAACATACATATATGGCTCTCTTGAGAACGACATATACATGAAACTCCCTAAAGGATTCAAAATGCCGAAGCATGAAATTCACATCGTCGAGACCTTTACTCAGTCAAATTATGCAGATCTTTATATGGATTGAAACAATCTGGACGTATGCGGTATAAACGTCTCAGTGAATATTTGTTAAAAAATGGATATCAAAATGATCCAAATATGTTCATGTGTGTTTATTAAGAGATCTGGATCACAATTTGTAATAATTGCGATTTATGTTGACGATATAAATATTATTGAAACGACTGATGAACTTTCTGAAATAGTTTATTATCTCAAGAAATAATTTGAGATGATAAATCTCGGGAAAACAAAGTTATGTCTTGGCTTATAGATTGAGCATTTAAAAAATGGAATTTTTGTCCATCAATCTGCTTATTCATCAAAGGTGTTAAAAAGATTTTATATGAATAAAACGCATCCCTTGAGTAGTCCAATGGTCGTGAGATCGCTTGATGTAAATAAAGACCCATTTCGACCTCGAATGAATTATGAAAAACTAATTGGTCCTGAAGTACCATATCTTAGTGCTATTGGAGCACTAATATAGCTTCTAGTCATGCTAGACCTGATATATCGTTTGCTGTAAATTTATTAGCAAGATATAGCTCATATCCTACAAGGAGACATTGGAATGAGATAAAACACATATTTAGATATCTTCGAGGTACAACGGATATGGGTTTATATTATCCTTATACGCCTGAAACAAAATCAATAGGCTATGCAGATGCATGATATTTATCTGATCCTCGTAATGGTAAATCTCAATCGGGTTATGATTCACATGTGGTGGTACTGTTGTATCTTGGAGATCTATGAAGCAGACTATTATTGCCACATCTACTAATCGTTCTGAGATTATAGCGATTCATGAAACAAGCAGAGAATGTGTATAGTTGAGATCTGTTATACATCACATTAGAGAATCGTGTGGTTTACATGTAAATAAGAATGTCCCGACGACATTATATGAGGATAATGCTGCCTGCATTACTCAACTAAAAGGAAGATATATCAAAGGCAATAGAACGAAACACATATCACCAAAATTCTTTTTCACTCGCGATCTCCAGAAGAGTGGCGATATTGAATTTAACAAATTCGTTCTTCAGATAATCTGGTAGATTTATTTACAAAGGCTTTGCTTGCGACGACCTTTGAGAGGCTTAAATATAAAATCGGTATGCGTAGACTTGGAGATCTACGATGATTGCCTACGTGAAAATACCCCTGTGTGTGACTAGACTGGTGACGTTAGCCATTATTAGTCCACATCAGCGGTTCAGGCAATCATCGTAGATCTCACATAGGGGTATTTCCACGTCACCAGTCCAATTACACATAGGGGTATTTCCATACCTTGGATCCCATCGAGTGCCCAATGTCAGGTTCTTTGAGGGCAGACGAGTAGTTGGTTCCGTCCACCGTGACGGCAACCACATGTTCCGTGGTGGCCGCGAGCCCTGCGAGGAGGAGGAGGAAGAGGACGGAGGGGATTGTCGCAGGCATTTTCGGTTCGTCGCGGGCCGTGGAGGAGGAGGAGGTTGTTGCGAATGTTAGCTGGAAGGGAATAGGGGAGGGTGTTGGGAAAACTTCTTCACGAACCGATGGGAAAACTTCAAATCCGAACGCTGAGAGCGGACGCGATCTAGACAAACCAATGTTAGCAAAGACCTGTGCACTATCTTTAAGGAATATCCCTTCAGGAGAAATGAAGATCACTAACACGCGATTATGCAAAATCGAGTGTTCCAACAAGAAATCTCAAAAGGAAGATGGTGTTTAGATTTTTTTTTTAAGCGAGAGTATGCATTTCTCCACAAGTGTTATGTCTTAAATAGATATGGAGACATTATAAGGATACATGTCATTTCACAAAGATTCATGTCTAAACAAGAGAACATGTTTCTTCATGAAGCAACTCCTTGAAAAACAAAGAGTCATAGCTGTTCACCAAAGGGTGCGAACTTCAAAGATCAAGGGTTGTGTTCCCTCAATGATAACAATCCCCAATTCCCAATAGTTATCTTTGGTTGTTTCGTATGAACATACATAACCATTCAAACAACACTTCATTCATTCAACAATTTGATCTACACAAAACATTTTATTGTCAATGTGTTTGTTAGTCGGTGTGGCCATACTAAAATCTTGTGTGGTAACACCGATGTTTCTGGGAACAAGTGACGCCCTGGTGTGGCCATACTGAAATCTGGTGTGGCCACACCAATATTTCTGTGAACGACATATACCATCATGTGGCCACACAAAAGTCTAGTGTGGCTACATCAATCCTTCTTTTCACAAGTAACTCCTCGATGTGGCCACAATGAAATCCGGTATGGTCACACCAACCATTATGTTCACCATTGACATTAAAATGTCCAACAATCTCCCACTTAGATCACAATGTTGAGAACAACATCTAAACTTGACAACATTCTACATACAAGGTGTCATTTTAGATTAAACCACCAATTAGTGCAAACATATTAAAATACTAACGAAATCTTTGGTGTCTGCAAATTAAACCTCGATCTCATATGCTAAGACCGGAGACATCGCACATGGAGCATTGTCCCAAATCCCTAAGAAATTTCCATATACAGCACGATTCTGGCCTTGTGCTCTTTTCTGGCTTCATGAACATTTACAAAGTGAAAAACCAAAACACTTTGCTCAAGGCGGCACCACCTTGAATGTTCATATAGGCATGATTCCCTTTCTTCCTGCCTTCGTTTTAATAGGCAACGAAATTGAATATTGTTAAGAGTATCTACTCATCCTCTTTTCACAATGGTATGCACAATAATCCGGAATAGGAATGATCCAAGCGGTCAGTCTAGTGTCTCTAGTTACATATCGATAACTTGTTATTACCTATTAAACCTCTAGGACAGGTATAATTGAGTAGAGGTTAGGTTTCCTTCATCGGCGACTCAATATTGGTTTTAACCCCATTCCTTGAGAAGTCGAATCAACGATGTCTCTACTTAGACCTTTTATTAACGGATCCGCTAAATTTTTGCATAACTTTACATATGTGATGGTTATTACACCATCATCCAATAGTTGCCTCACATACGAGTGTCGCAAACTGATGTGTCTAGATTTCCTATTGTATATCTTACTCAATGCTCTAGATATCGTCGCTTCACTATTACAGTACAAAGAGATGGTTGAAACCGGTTGTGGCCACAACACTATTTCTGATAACAAATTCCTCAGCCATTCCGTTTTTTTGCCTACTAGCATCCGAGTATCCCTCTAAAATCACTGGATATCCTTTATAATGTAATCCTATGTCCTTTGTCCTCTTGAGATATCCAAATACTCTCTCTATTGCCTTCTAATGTGAGGCTTCGGGATTACTCGTATATCTTGATAGTTTGCATACCGCAAATGCTATATCCAGTCTCGTACAATGCATGACGTACATTAGACTTCCAATTGCACTCACATACTCTAATTGTTTAATGGCCCGACCGGAGTTTCTTTTGAGTTTAACCGAGGCATCATAAGGATTGTTCGCTTCCTTAAAGTTTAGATAACTAAACTTCGAGATGAGTTTGTCAATATAGTGGGCTTGACTAAGAGAATAACCCCCACTAATTTTGCGAACCTTGATTCCAAGAATCGTATCAACGTCATTCAAATTTTTCATTTTGAAACTCGAAGTAAGATACCTTTTAGTCTCTTCCATGCCCTTCAAATTAGTCCCAACGATCAACATATCGTCGACATAAAGGCATATAATCACTCCGTATTCATCCGTGAACTTTGAGTAAATACACTTATCCGCATCATTATGCGTAAAACCATTACTCAATACCACACTATCGAACTTTTCATGCCATTGTTTCGGTGCTTGCTTTAAACCATATAAAGACTTAACAAGTCGGCAAACTTTCGTTTCATTTCCGGGGAGTATGAACCCTTCGAGTTGTTCTATATACACATCTTCCTCTAAATCTCCATTTAGGAAAGTCGTCTTAACATTCATTTGATGGATGTGTAACTTTTAAATTGATGCAAATGCTAATAACACTCTAATAGATGTTATCGAAGCATATGTATCGAAATAATCGGCAACCTCCTTTTGTTTGAAACATTTCACAACCAATCTTGCCTTAAAGGTTTGTATTGGCCCGTCGACATTGTATTTTTTTCTTAAATACCCATTTATTCCACATTTCTTTGGAACCAGGATGCAAATCCACAAGAACCCAAGTGTTGTTAAACAACAATGATTCCATTTCTTCATTTATTGCCTCTTTCTAAAACGACACATCTCTTGATGACATCGCATCCACATACGTTTTCGGATCATCCTCGACATTACATATCATGGGCATTTTATTTAAGACTTTCGTCCTACTTCCTTCTACAAGGAAAAACATAAACTCCGGGTCTAACCGTTTTTCTATTTGGGGTTTCTTACTTCTTCTTGGTTCAAAATGAATTTCGACCACTTTCCTTTTCTCATTCAAGCCCCCTTGGCTACCTTCGCATGCTTCCTTTTCCGTTGAGTCACATACAAATTTATCTTCCATAAACTCAGCATCTCTTGATTCTACAATTACATTCGAATCCAAATCCAAAGGACGATATACTTTTGAATTTTCAGCATATCCAACAAACACACTTTTAAGTGCTCTTTCTTTGAGTTTAACTTGTTTCAGATCCGGAAAATGCCAAAAAATCCCAAACCTTAAGATAACTTAAGTTCGTAATCCGTCTCTTCCATATCTCATATGTAGACTTCTCAGTTCTTTCCGACGCAACTCTATAGTGGACATGACATGCCATTACAAGCGCTTCACCCCATAGATTTATTGGTAGCCACATATTTAATAACATAGCATTAACCATGTCAACCAATGTCCGATTCTTTCTCTCCGTCAAACCATTTTGTTGTGGCATATATGGCGCACTTAATTAGTGTATAATTCCATTTTCTTCACAAAATAAAGAAAATTCCAAGGAGAAATATTTTCCTCCCCGATCGCTCCTTAGAGCCTTAACCTTTCTTCCTAGTTGATTCTCAACTAAGGCTTCGAATGCCTTGAATTTCTCAAAGGCCCCATCTTTGTGTTTCAACAAATACACATAAGTATAACGAGAGCAATTATCAATAAAAGTAATAAAATAACGATTACCACATCTCGTTAGAACACCATTCAATTCACAAATATCAGAATGAATGAGATCAAGCAATTACGTAGTTCTTTCAACTTTAGGAAAAACCTTCTTGTTCATTTTTGCTTGAACACAAACTTCGCATTTATCATTATCAAAATTTTTGCATTTAACGAAGTTTTTCCAATATGATCAAGTCTCGCATGCCATAAAGTATAATCAACATCAACAATATAAGTAAAATCACTATTCTTATTCAAACTGAGTTTGTACATCCCATCACTCACATAACCCTTTCCCACGAACACACCATTCTTGGAAGGATTATCTTGTCAGACTCAATTACGGCCTTAACACCCCTTTTACACAAGATTCTTCCGAATATCGGGCACATGAACAACATTAACTTGGAGCAATTTCTTTCCCGAAGTGAAATAAAGTTCAACACTTCCATTACCAAGAACTTTTGCCGGGACATTATTGCCCATGAGAACTTCTTGTCCATCAATCACCTTGTAGCCCTTGAAAAATGTCTTATCATGACAAACATGTACCTCGCTCCCGAATCGTACCACCAATCAGCCGATTTGGTTGTGGTTGTCATGTGGACCTCCGTGACCATGTTTATCTTCAAGTTGGTCACCATTGGAACAATTTCATCAATATCGTCCACATGATTCACGTGCTCGTGCTTCTTTATTTTCTTCATGAATCGACAATCCCTTTTGAAGTGACCCTTCTTTCCACAATGAAAGCAAACTTTATCATTCTTTTATTTATGTCATCATGTTTCCTCTTCTTCCCTACAAAGACACCCTTTTTCTCAATGTTATTGACATTGCATCCCGAAAAATTACCTTTTTCGTCTCTATATCGGGACTCCTCCTCGATCCGAATATGCTACTCAATTTCCTCGAGATTATACGTCTCTGTAGAGTGAAGTAACTTCTTCCGGTATCCTCTCCAACTTGGAGGTAATCTGGAGATTATAACTCCCACAACAAACGACTCTGGAAGTTTAACCTTCATGTTCTTTAACTTGGAGACCATCAATAATAAGTTGTGTAATTGGCTTATGATGGGAATATTATCACTCATTTTAAACTCATCAAACTTTGAGATTAAAAACTTATCTGATCCTTGCTTTGAATTTTGATGATTCTAAGATGACGAGCCTCGAGAGTTCTCCATATTTCCTGTGGTGATTGTAAGATGACGTGCCTCGAGAGTTCTCCATATTTCCTGTGGTGATTCTAAGATGACGAGCCTCGAGAGTTCTCCATATTTCCTGTGGTGATTCTAGTAGGGAGACAAGTTCGTAGAGTTGATTCGAGAGAGAATTGAGGATGTGTCCGCGACAAAGCACTTCGTCATCCTTCTGCTTCTTCTTTTCAGCAACAAGCGTGGGGTCTTCACTGTTCAATGATGAGTTGCCCGACGTCACTTCCAAATCAAGCACGTAAGCAATCTTCAGGGCTTTCAACAAGAACATCATCTTGTCCTTCCATTGCATGTAATTGGTGCCGTCGAACCGGTCCAGTTTGGTGTAGTCGGAATGCAACATTTTCATTGTCGTCTCGGAGGATGAAGCCATAATAATTCCTTAAAAACTGTTGGGAAAACTTCTTCACGAACCGATGGGAAAGCTTCAAATTCAAACGACGAGAGCGGACGCGATCTAGACAAACCAATGTTAACAAAGACCTTCACCGCGCAAGTGCACTCTCTTTAAGGAATTATTCGCCCCCACTATACGGGATAGTAGCACGAATATCCCTTCAGGAGAAATGAAGATCACTAACACGCGATTCTGCAAAACCAAATGTTCCAACAAGAAATCTCAAAAGAAAGATGGTGTTTAGATATATATTTTTTTGAAGCGAGAATATGCATTTCTCCACAAGTGTTATGTCTTAAATACATATGGAGGCATTAGGAGGAGACATGTTATTTCACGAAGATTCATGTCTAAACAAGATAACATGTTTCTTCATTAAGTAACTCCTTGAAAAACAAAGAATGATAGTTGTTCGCCAAAGGTGCGAACTTCAAAGATCAAGGGTTGTGTTCCCTTAATGATAACCATTCCCAATTCCTAATAATTATCTTTGGTTGTTTCGTATGAACATACACAACCATTCAAACAACACTTCATTCATTCAATAATGTGATCTACACAAACTATTTTATTGTCAATGTGTTTGTTAGTCGGTGTGGCCACACTGAAATCTTGTATGACAACACTAATGTTTCTATGAACAACTGACGCCCTGGTGTGGTCACACCAATGTTTCTGTGAATGACATATGCCATCGTGTGGTCACACCGAAGTCTGGTGTGGCCACATCAATCCTTCTTTTCACAATTTCACAAGTGACTCCTCGGTGTGGCCACAATGAAATCTGATGTGACCACACCAACCATTATGTTCACCATTGACATTAAAATGTCCAACAGGGGGGACGACGGAGAAGACGAGGGAAGAAAGTTGTCTCCCTGTTGTTCCGGCGGGAAGAACAAGATAAAAGAGAGAGAGCCAACCCCTAAATATGGATCCCGCCGAAAGTGCCTGCTGCACAGCCCCTATGGTCGAACCTTCGTCACCCTTGCAGATCATCTTCCCTCAGTCTTTCGCACCTTGAGGCTGCAATTAGGGCAGAGATTTAGGAAGAAAGGAAAGGAAAAAAATAAAAACCCATTTTGGCCTCCCGGTGCGTGTAAGAAATTTAATGAATGGGTAGGTGAAGGGTGGGTGAGACAGTGGACACGGTGGCTAACCCGGTAGACACCGTTAATTACAAGTCAGCAAATGGACGGAATCCGTCAGCGAATGGCCACAAAAAATTATTAACCCTAAATATAGTGATATTATTGTATAATAAAAAAATATTTTGACAAAATGGAAAGTTACGGTATAGTTTCGTAAAATCCTCCAGGAGGATCGGGTCCTCCGTACATGGGCAATGGTCCGGTCCGGTCAGGTCAGCCTTATGTTGTCTTGTCCCCCACTCGGGTCGAGACCCACAACAGTTCCTAATCCAATCAAAATCGATCGAGGGCCCATATTCTCATCGAGGCCCAATCAAGCGGCCCGCATAGGCCCGAAACGATGTTCCCTTCGAGTGGAACATATGTTTTGGTGGGTGGTACTAAACGTAACCGGAGACAAACATTTAGAAAGTAGAGAACAGCTGGGGACGGGGGGGGTAGAGATGTAGGTCAAAATGAAAGTTAAAAAGAAAAACATATAGGAAGAAAGGAGGGAAATGAGGAGCACATGGCTCGAGACATCCCCCCACCCCTCTCCCGGACCATAGGCCAAACAATAATTGGGACCCCCACACGGCTATAATCAGTTCACACCCTATTCATTATTAATCGGGTACCAGTACCCCCTCTATTCGTATCCCAATTTATACGAGTTTCGATATTAATCATTGGTCTTCACTAACATTTAGACCCAAAAAGTGCGAACCCCTGTTGTTGTTTTGTTCCCGCAGCTTTTCTTCCTCGAGTTTTGTAGCCGTCGCTGTTCGTCGTGCGTCATGTGCAATCGTTGCTTGTCTTTTTTAATCGATATGTAGTCGTAGGAGGGGGAGGAGTGGTTTGAATGCTGTAATAATGCGCGTCGTCGCATCCACCGATCCCCTGCCCCTCGAGTTAATTGTGTTGTTGTACGCGGGGTTTTATTGCTGACAATGTCAATGACACCGGCCATTTGGGGGGGGGGGGGGGGGGGGGAGGGGGAGAGGGAGGGAGGCATGGAAAACCTCAAACTGCTCCCATCAAGCTGATTTAGCAACCAGATGACTCGATCCCAAATTATCCAATTATGATATAATGCACTAGAGTCAAGGTGGGGGTGATGTATAGAAACGCTAGCCAAACGGTTCAATCCTGGTATGTTCATGTCATTTTATCCAACCTTAAAAAGAAGGGTCGAGAAGAGGATTGGTGAGATTGAGAGAGACACCAAACAAGTGGGCTCCCCCCTATTTAGGGTTGGAGAGATCGCACACTGTTTCATGAAGGCCTACTCCTTTCTTCCCCCTTAGCCTCGGCAAGTACGGTTGACACCCGAGACTTTGAAGTGGGATTTTTCGGAACCCTTGTTTGCCGCCCTTCCCTCCCTCCCTCCCGCATTGAAAATGATTTTTGGGTCCGACCAGTTTCAAGACAAACCCCTTCGGCAAGTCAACCGTGATTCAGCCTGTTACATACATGTGTCGTAATTCGATAGATTTTGATGAGATAGTATTTCTGGGAATCTCTCTGCATGTGTGTGTGTGTGGTGACATCACACACGTACATGCGCTCTCGTGATACAGCGCAGCACATGGTGTAGTATTATCTATTTAGGGCAGGGCTTTGTTTTTTCTTTATAGAAAATAATGACTTCAGTTGACACGAGATGATTAGGGAGTGAGAAAAGGAGGAGGCGACCTGTTTTTATTACTCGTCAGTTTCGGACCCACACGCTTATGCGCTAATGGCCAGATAACAACAACAACAAGAATAATAATAATCCAAATTGGCAATTATAATATTTCTCGATCGTGACGAGCATGCAGAGATGCGGATTCGATTAGTTTCCTAAACTAAATCGAAAATTCCAGCAACGACTAATATGCACCAGGCCAAGATTCATGCCTTGGGCAACAGTTTTATTTGTTTATTTTGCGTCATGCATCGGGCACCTAAAAATACCCCACCTTTTTCTCCACAATACTAAGAATTGACAAAAAAAGCTGCAGTTTGATTTTATTGGGAGATGGGACCATTAATTTTTTGTTTTGTAAAGAAATTAAATTAATCGTCTCGGACAAAGTTTTGTCGGGATCGTGGAAGAAAAGAAGAAAAATTTATAGTGACGGGGGATGGAGTGGGTGGGGAGGGAATCCGTACCGGACCATCTTCATGCCTCTCCGGTCAGAACTGCAGTCGAGGGTTGTATCATTGCCGATATTATTTTCACGTGATGGATTCAATGAAGTTGCCACCACCAACAGCAGCAGCAGCAGAAAGCATATAATTGCATGCACGTGTTAGGGTTTCTTCACTGATTATATATACTTTACGTTACTTTACTGGTGAATAAATGAAGCCAATTACAAGTGCATGAGGATATGAGTTGCATAGGGACGCATCAGTCGTTCAAAATGTTAAAGCAAGCGTAAGAAGGTAAAGGCAGAAAGGAGATGAAATCATTCACAGCAAAAGTGGGAGGGAGAGGAAAGAAAAGTGAAAGGCGACCTAACCCTAACCCTAAAACCCTAGTATTGTTTTCCACCACACCACACCACCCATCAAAGTTCATAGGAACTGTAAAAATTTGAATACTGATTGGGTGGGGGGGAGAGATGAGATTGGATGTACCCCCAACAGGAGTTTTTTCCCCGTCAACAAAGCAAAAATCGAAATGCAGAATCTCGACTAGGGTGAGTACCTCATCCTCAAAATTATTACTTCCGTTACCATAGAAAAAGTTTAAGAGAAGTCCAGTCGAACAACACTTGGTCCAAATCCGGCCAAGCCCCCGGAGAGAGTTGTAGCAAAAGTCGTGACACCGGAGCATGCCAAAGTGGTCGTACCTCGACCCTTCTTAAACTTATATCTCCGCGATCGATCGCCATGGTCATCTGATAATACACGAAACTGTTATCTTCGATGGGCCCAAAGTCCGTCGTTGCGTGCCGGAGGCCCCCTCCTCCATCCCCCCCCCCCCCTAAATAGCAGCATCACCTCGAACTGGAGTTTCAATAATGAATTCATCAATTAATGCCATGAAGCATTCAAAATAGCTCGTTGAATATTAGCTAAGTGTGTAAGTGGTCATTTTCTTTATGGGTTGTATGCCACGATACTCAAGCATTACGTCGTTAAGTTCTAGCTCGTGCTCAACGTCTCATGAAACATTCCCATAAAAGAATTCCCTCTCATGATCTTATGACTTCTGGTTGAGATTGGAGAAGCAATGATACAAACGAGAGGGGAGAATTCTTCCGCTTCTTTCTCCGTTTCGTTTTCTTTCCCTATTTGGATAGGGGTTTGTGATAGAATATAGTCCCGCAAGAAGCTAAGACCGCGTCCAAGTCCATACCAATGCAAATGCAATGCAATGTCACAACAAAACAAAATAAAACAAAAAAAGAAATGAAATGAGAGGAAACGTGATAGGAGTTAAAAAGGGAAGAAGTGGGAAGCTATATGTGGGGAGAGGGTGGAATTATGTATGTATGCTGTAACCTATATCTTTCAATTTCAGCAACTTACGACTACGATCACGAAACCGCTGTCATTTCTTTTTTATTTTTCATTAAAAAATAAAATAAATCAGTGCCGACATTTTTTTGTCTTTATGATACGACATATTTTCGGAGGGTGGCATTTTTGTGTCTATTTTAAAAATTCAACCGCATTTACAATCTACAAATCTTATTATAATAAAATATAAAATTAGAGACTTAAAACTTTTAATTTTATATAATTATATATATTCATATTTATATAATACAATTAATTAAATAGAAAAAATTAACTTAAATCATATGCATGATTATTTAAATTTTTAGACATCCTCGAAATTATTATATTTTTATTTTAAAATTAAATAATAAGTAACGTAACCTAAAATAAAAAAATAAATAAATTTAAATTTTAGTATAAATTCAATATGGTAGATTTCTGGAAATAGTATTTTCTACCCATCGGAGAAGTTGGGGCTGACTCACTGCAGTTAGCTCCTGTCAATTACGCCAAAAGAACTCCGAAGATCAAGTATTTTTATTTGAAAATCTATAAATTCGATTTTATGGTTGATAAAAAATGGTAGATATTATTTAAAATTTGTTTTTCTGCCATCTGGGATGGGACATGACTATATTAAATACACACTCCGATACCGAGTACCTAAGTAACAAGGTGGTTGTTGTTGTCTTAAGAGTGGTCTCTGTTGACAGAGAAGCAAGGAGAAGAAAAGGAAAAGGAGGCTTTCGACAATCGACATAACCATAAATACCCGAAGCAGGAGAAGAAGAAGGAAGGATAAGGAGAAGAAGGCGCAGGGGGACGGTCAGAGAAAAGGCGTTGCGGGTTTTTCGGCATCCCCGAAATAAATTAATAAAGGACTGGTAAGAATAAAGGGTGTAAGAGAAAGCTGGGACGTGTCCATATTTCACGTGGCGTCTCCTCGTTGGCTAGATAATTTAAAAAATAAATAAAATAAAACGCGCCAAAACAGTGATGAACAACAGCAGTGCCCCCTCCCATCTCCCTGTCAAATAAAATAAAATTTAAAGGTGGGTGTCATGTATATATTACCGATCTAAATAATCGAGTAAATATTATATAAATATATTCTATTAATAAAGTGGACTTGCAGCTGGATCTGCGCCAGTGTTTTCTCCCGTCTGTCCCGATTGGAATGTTGTCGTAGTTACATCCAACCCCAACCCAATCCAAACCATCGTTGAAACTCAAAGAGAGACGTAAAAGGAGAGAGAGAGAGAGAGAGAGGAGACGAGACATTTTTGGGTTTGTGCTGTCTGAAAGAGGAAAAAGATGAGTAGAACAAAAAATAAAGAAAAAGGGTGTGTTTTAAACCTCTTCTTCTCCTTCTTCTTCTACTTGGAAAATAAATAAAAAAACAAATCACAATTTCTTATATTAAAAAGAAATGCGAACTCTGTTTGGATTACTTTGTTTGTATGCATGAAGGGAGGGAGGGAGGGAGGGAGGGAGGATGAAGGACGGTGTCTTTTGCTTTGTTGGGAAGTGGGTCTTTTTTAAATGAGGGGGGAGAGGGGGGTCTGGTGAGTTTGTAGGAGACTGAGGGCGCAGTTCAGTTCGCCATGGCGGCGTCGCAGGAAATAAAGCTCTAATTCCGTGCCATAATTTCATCCACCCACACACCCCCCCAACCCTTCCCACAAACACAAAAAACACAAAAAGTAAAAAGGAAAACTCCAGCTTGCAAAAACTCCCCACTCCCCCTCAAGTCAATCCTCAGGTTTAATTACTTTTTCCTTCGAAACGAAGAAGAAAAATTCCCGACTTCTTTTTTATTAAGACGGAAAAGAAACAGAGAGAATTGCAGAGTTTTTAGAGGGAGGGAGAGAGGTTTGGGGTGGTGGTGGGTGTGTGTGGTTTTTATGTGGGTGTGTCAGGTGTCTGTGTGTGTTTGTATGTGTGACATGGATTTTCAATCAAACCCCAACCCCAAAGTTAAGGTTGGAGATACTATTATTAGTATTAGGTGTGGGAGCAAGCCATGGCTGCTGGTTTCTTCTGCTTAGAATCCTTAACCAACAGCAAGCACCGCCCCAACCTCAACCCCGACCACAAACACAATCACAATCACCACCCAGGTGGAGGAGGAGGAGATCACCCCACTGGAAGCACCAGCACCAACGGCAATCACCTCTTCTTGCACGGCCCTCCCTCGTCCGCAGCCGACCCCCACGAGATCTACGGCCCCTCCGCTGCCCCCAACAAGGGTTTCGACCTATGGCCGGCTCATGCCTTCTGGCTGGGCCTTAGCAACGGGGGTGACGTCTTGGAGAGGAGGGTCGTCGGCAGCGGATCATGTGATGCTGGCGGGCAGGGGTCGGGGGACTTGCTGATGATGAGATCATCGTCTGGATTGGGAGGACCGGGAGGAGGTGCAGGAGGAGGGATGAACTGTCAGGACTGCGGGAACCAGGCGAAGAAGGATTGCGCTCACCTGAGGTGCCGGACTTGTTGCAAGAGCCGGGGGTTCCAGTGCCCGACCCACGTGAAGAGCACGTGGGTACCCGCAGCCAGGCGCCGTGAACGACAGCAGCAGCTCGTCGCCCTACAACAGCAACAGCAGCAGCATCATCATCACCCACAGCAGCAGTTCCGACTGGAGAACCCCAAGCGGCAACGCGAGAGCACCCAGCCTGGCACCAGCCTTGCTTGCACCACTCGTCCCCCCGGTAAGATCTCCTCTCTTGGATGCGTAGTAGTGCCCATTCCTAGTGTCTCTGCTTTATTCGTTCCTCCTCTTCTTTTTGTCTGGGTTTGATTTTTTTTTTCTCGCTGTTTATCTTTTGGTTAAGTTTGAATCGTTTGCGTGTTGGAAGAAAGTCCACTTCCTGCGCAGAATCGAGTCAATCACACACACACACACACTCCTAACAATAACAACAACAACTCTCATCCCAGCTTTTTCGATCTCGTTGTCCCCCCGGTCTTGTCTTTCTTTCCTCGCCCTTTCCTTTTCAAAAAAATCCCTGCCACTGTTCGTTGGTAAACCCCGACGAGGATGACAAACAGAAAGAAGCCGTTCCCCATGTCGCTGTAATAATTAAGAACAAAAGCCTGTTTGGATCCAACCCCATTTTTTACGTCTTTCCGTGTACGAAAAGTTCGTATTGTTTTATTTTTTGGGGGTTGCCTCTTTTTCTTGGTTAGGGTTAGAAGTTGGGCACTTCCCGGCCGAGGTCAACACTCCGGCCATGTTCCGTTGCGTCAGGGTCAGCACCATGGACGAAGCCGGGGATGACGAGTATGCCTACCAGACATCCGTCAACATCGCTGGCCACGTGTTCAAGGGCGTCCTCTACGATCAGGGCCCCGAGACGTCCACCTCATCTGGAGGCGGAGCCGTTGGGATCCCGCAGCTCGGGCACCTCGCAATGGGGGGAGGCGTGTCGACCTCGGCGGCCACCGCCACCTCCGCCGCCAGCAACCCCGCAGCCGCTGCGGCGATGCTGGACCCGTCCCTATACCTGGCCCCCCTCAACGCTTTCATGGCCGGTACGCAATTCTTCCCGCCGCCGAGGTAGTAGGATACAAGGATCATTCATTAGCTGCATTTGACCAACTTGCTCTCTCGATAGTCATCCTAGGGTTAGATGGAGTAACAAACGTACCCCATCTGCTCTGCCTCGTCCTACCTTCTTCGACCATTCTAACGGTCAGGTGGTTGCTATCGCCGCGCTCTAGCTTCCGAAATTTGTTCTTGATATTTGATTGTTGATTTGTTTTTTGCATGAAGAATCGGAGATGATGTGCCAAAAACCAAAGGGAGACCAGTCTTTTAGAGAAAGAAAGGAGGAGGGAAAAAAAAAAAAGAGAAGGAGAATTTTAATCCTTCCCGAGTAGTTGGGAGGGGGAAGGCAAGTAGGAATGTTGTATGGTGTTTTAGGACAAGGGTTTCTTTCTTTGGGGAAGGAATTTCGAACAATCATCAATCATTGTTTAGTGATTGGCCAGTCCTTCCCTTGTTATTTATTTCCTCCTCTTTCTCATTGTCATTGTT
Source organism: Melastoma dodecandrum (assembly GCA_029817715.1). Taxonomy (NCBI): domain Eukaryota; kingdom Viridiplantae; phylum Streptophyta; class Magnoliopsida; order Myrtales; family Melastomataceae; genus Melastoma; species Melastoma dodecandrum. The sequence continues at coordinate 4,585,597 of JARUPY010000465.1, read as the reverse complement.
CTTCTATCAGATCTTTGGTATCGTTGTTTGGTATTCTTTTGCATTCTCTATATTATTTCATAACATTTTTTTTGTCTCTCCTAGGGTTGGTGTTTAAATTGTTTTCTCCTTGGGGGTGTCGGTGTTTTGGTGATGAACTCGAAGCATTTGTGCATACATATTTGTTTTTTTTAATACCAGGAAGAAACGATGAAAAAAGTAAAAGAAAATTGATTTTGATTATTGCTTTGGGGTCAAAAATAAATGAGAGACGGCTTTTAAGCAGGCATTCAATACCAAAACCCCTCCCTGCTTAGAAAACCTGCTGAAAAAAATACTCTGTCATTTTGGGCTACTGGGAATAGGCAAGCAAACATGCATGGATGTGATGTGACTGCTGCTGCTGCTGCCTGCGTGGTTTAGGATCCCCGACTTGTTTTAATTTAATTCCTAATGTCTTTATATTCCATTTGTTATTGTTATAATAATAATAATAAATGAAAGGAAAATGTCGAATGGTCCCAAGAGGAATATGCATGTGATAAGATGTCTTTTTATTACACGGTTATATTTGGGGACTATGTATGCGACTTTTGAGCGTAGGTGTGGTACGATGTAGTATATTGTTGATATATATATATTTAATGGCGCTGGGGTCTGTGTAGGGGTGGAGGGGGCGATTCCCGAATAGTACAATGCCATTATATGCTAGATTTGGTGCTCAGGAAAGAAACGTCGAGGGTCGTGGATTTTGTTTCCATTTCATCGTAAATGGCTGAGCAACGACATGTGCGTGATGCCCACCCCCTCTCAAACTTTGGGAAACGATGGGGACAATTGAGCCGCGACGGAATGGGGTTGAGGGCGACGGGGGGGATCTCGCACATTCTCTCGCGTAGCCTTATCGAGGGCGCAAGCATGTGGCCCCTCGCGAAGCCTCCCTCGTGGCGAAGGGTTTGGTGATCTATTAGTAAATAGAACTAGGGCCGGAAGAAGACGGAACCAAAGTTTGAAATCAAGGGGTCTTTTCTTGATTCGGCCGGATGTAGACAACTACTTCCATTCCAGAATTAATATCTCAGGCTACCATTTAGGGAAGGAGTTTGGCCAGCGCAACGAACGTGCCTAAATGCTTGTAATTTCAAATCACCCGACGAATCCTCTCACCAAGGAGTAGAAAAATCAACCCCCAGTCAAGGTTCAATAAATAGACCGGGAAAAGAAAAATGTGAACCGCTGATTCGACACCATGTCTAGAATTCCCTCTCGGTTGAAAATTTACACCATGATTGGATTGGTTGGTCCATCCCCCTCCCGGGGGAGGAAATCGAAAATGTTAGGTCATAATTCAGGCCGATGTCGTTTTCCGAACCACGTCGAAAAGGAAAATGTGGTAAAACAAAGTTTGGGCGGGCCTTTGTGTAGTTGGGCCTGGCCCATCAGCCCATGTAGGCCCATAACAAGCCGGAGCGAAGTCCACTTCCTTCCCCGGCCGAGAAGAAGCGGGAAGGCGGAAGATCCGAAGACGAGAGAGAGCGAAGGGGAGGGGAGACCGAGGAAGGGAGTAGGGGATGAAGATGGTGGAGGCGGCGAAGGCGGACCGATCAGTGTGGCTGAAGAAGTGTCCGGTGGTGGTTGCGAGGTCGTGGCAGTCGCGCTCCGCCGCCGAGCCGCACAACCCGAAGACGGTCGCCAAGGTCGTCCTCTACCTCGACTTCCTATTGACCCCCCCGACGACCCTAGCTCTCTCCAGGTATAACCCCGCAGCTTAGTTAGGCAGTTGCTCTTGTTCTCGATTGAAGTTAGGGGGTTTTGATCTCTGTTTCGGGTGGCTGTTAGTTCACGATGGAGATGATGGGATCGGACCCGGGAAATGTGCCCAAGAGTTATTCCCTAAATATGTCCAAGGACATTGTTCCGATGTGCACGTGTTCTCCGAAACTCTTCAATGTCTGATCATTGTCTTTATTGGCACGTCTGGGGACCTTGGGTCTTCGCCTCAGCGATCTGCTTGTTCATTCCGTGTACACTCGTAGGCAGGGATGCGGTTGAAGGGAAGGTGGTGCATAAGTTTTATATGAAGCCCAACAGCTACAGCATTGAGGAATACGGGAGGTTGTGTCACGAGAGGACGAATAAGTCTTTGATTAAGAATCGACAAGTACAGGTGGCGTGAAGTTTGTTGTGCTGCCTTATGTTTGTTATGTGTTTATTTGGGTTTGGCCATCTCGGCAGATTGCTTACGTGTCATCTGGTTGTGTCAAAGGTTATCGACAATGACCGGGGTGCACATGAGACCCATGCCCAGCATGATTGGCATGATCTCATCCGCTTCCAAGGTAGGTTTTTCGGATAATATGGCTGTTTTCGGGCCTTTTGTTGGTCGTGTTGTGTTAATAACACTTAGCCGGTGACTTTCTTGTCAGGATAAGAAGAAAATACCGCTGGTGAAACAATCCTATGTGAAAAGAACCCGGAGAGATAGAGGAGAACTGGAGGACGTCATGTTCAAGCTCTTTGTGAGACAGCCAAATTGGGACTTGAAGCAACTTGTGCAAGAAACCAGTCAGCCTGTGGTATCACTGTTCTTGCTAATTTTCTTTTGCTTGCTCAATTCATATTAAGTAATTGACGATTACTATTCCTCACGTTGCCTATTAGCTTTCTTTCCTTTGCTGATCAATTAATATAAATCTGCCATGGATCATTTTTGGCAGCAATTCCTAAAAGAGATTTTGAACGAGCTCCGTGTATACAACATAAGAGGAGCTCATCAAGGAACTTAGGAGCTTAAACCCGAGTACAAGTAATACGTTGAGGACACATCTGGATGATTAACTTTTGGGCACACATCTGCCTGTGCCTCCCAATGAAGAATATACCACAGCCTTCTGACTTATATGGGGGATGAAATCTGTCCGAGTTGACTGAATTTCCTGAAGAACTATCATTACTCAGATTGAAATCTCCCTGACTTCTGGTCATTTTCTCCAGATGTGATGATCATGGGCTCATTTTTGCAATTGCCGTGGTATCTTCAGTTCCCATAGCCGGGAGAACTCCAACTTATTTCTTCCTCCGTGTTATAGTTCAATGATCGAAGCATAGACATATGTTACTTCATAACATGTGAACAAGTTAAGAATTGGACTCTGTATTGTTGTACTCAGCTATACTTATATATACTGATGGGATCATGGGAAACTGAGTTGGGATTGCCAAAGAATATTTTATGATCTTTTGTCATGAATCATGAGCTGACGGCACCGAGCAATCGGGGAAATGATATGATGCTTAAGCTTCCTTCTAGTCCGCCAAGTTCCTCCTCGGAATGCATGATTTGATTCGATCATAGTCCAAGGATGAAGCTTGGACAGCTTTGCTTTGCTCTCCCAGGTGTTCAAGTGCAGATAGTCTTTGGAAGCCATCATAGTGACAAAGCACGCCAATCCCAGCATTTTTTAAGACAAGTAACGAGATTCCCACAAAGTCTGTGAAGATTCCGTTCTAATCATATTACTAATCCTTCAAATCAAGGATATAACTAACTAACCAAAAACGATGTGATTCGGAAGAAGATTGCCGATCTTTAGTGGCCGACCTCAGTGTGATCAATCCCTTAGGAGAGGAGACACATTCCCAAGGACAAGGACGATGGGGGCTTGGTGGTGGAAGATGCCCTTGTTGTCCCGCATTTCCGAGACAACGTAAACTAACCAGGTGCTTTTTATCGCGTAAAAAAGATGAGCGATGTCTATCTTAACCGAACCAAAGGCGGCAAAGGCAGCGGCTGCTTTAGTCGCTTTCCCTCTTTATCTTACTCTCGTGCCGTGGTGAAAGATTTCGGGTAAAAAAGGAGAGGGTGAAGATGGAGAGATCAACATCATAAAATGGATCCGCAATAGACGATGGAGTTGAATAATGACTCGACCCAATACGCAAAACAAAATTCTCTTCCACAATCCATGATCGCATTTTATAATCATAATACAGTCATTACATTACATCGCCACGAAATTCATGCGACAAACAGTGGGAGGCGCATGTGGGAGATGCTTTTGCCGAGTTCATCTTGATTCGCTTGTTTTGTCGCGAGGCGTGGCCCTGGGAATCACTTTTTAGAAGGCCAAATTAAAGAGGAAGAAGACGAGGGAGATAGGTGAATGAAAGAGGGGTTCAAATCAACCTATCCATCCATCAATCAATGATTTCGCATTTCCATCTCCTCCTCTAGTCAGTGAAGTTTCATTTCATTGTACCATGCCAAAATCCTAACCTCCATTCGCACAACGCCACGAGGGTAAATGCCAAGAAGAACATATTATTACATCATGCATCATAATCACCTCTTCCTTCAACGCCAAACCTCAAAAACCTAAGCATGCAAGGCGCGATGTCGCGTGCTGCTGTCGTAACCACGCACACAAGGAAAAGAAGAACATCATAATCTCCATAATTTCATGACATCCTTCGGCCAGCCACAGAACACAACACAGTTGGTTCATAATTACGGCAGGTGTCGGTTAGGGCACATGTAATGTTGGTGTCATTCACACGACCATATGGCAACACAATATATTTTTTAATATATGGAGCATGTATGGTATGCAAAAGAAAAAGAAAGAGGAGGAGAATAATACCAGCCCCACTTGTGCATTTCTCCTTTTCAAAAAGGTAATTTCTTCTTCTCCTTCTTCCATTAGAGCCAAATAGAATAATTCTTCTCTTCAAGGTGTAGGAAGAAAAGAAAGACATGGGTGATGATAAAAGTTGGGATATGATATGGTGGGGGTGTAATCGATAAAGCAGCCAAAGTAGAATCGGGTCAGGGGGATTTCCGACCACCTTCTGCATGCCTAATCAAATCCCCCCCTCCCCCCCGGCACCAAAGAGAAAACCAATTGAGATATCGAGGGGGAGTGGTGTGTGTTTGTTGGGGGGGGGGGGCGGATGAAGGCGGGGAACAGGATGTCTCCTAAAGCCAGGGATATTGGGTATGTCAAATGTACTTAAAAGGGATTGAAGATAGGGACTAATAGTGCATGGTGATGCTCACTCACTGAGCTCAAAAGGTTTATGTTAATTCATACTACAATGTTTAAAAATAAGAAGAAACAGAGACGGGTCCTTGTACTATTACATAGAATAACCTAGTAGCCCAACTGTAATAAGACTACATGGGCCAAAATAGTTAGGACAACAAAGATTATATTAGTTAAATATGTCCGAATAAAGGCGGTGGGTGGGATTGTGGGGTTCCATTTCATGTCTTCATCTTCTTTGGTCGAATGATTCTTAACTTTAAATTGTTTATTTTAATCGTGCCCCCCCCCCCCCCCCAAACCCCAAATCGTGCGTTTCAACAGAACCATTGAAATGATGTGATCTTCGATACTTCGGCGTCGATCGACTTCGTAGTCGTCTTTCAGACTTCAAACCTCCTCCAAGAGCCATCATCCTCATCATTATTCGTTTTCAATATTAATGGGCGTGCTTCCAATACCACGAGAGGGAGAGGGACAAAGACAACTACTCATGTTGCGTCAGTGGGAAATTCCTCAATTATATTGCTCGTTTTGTTGTCCTCCTCTATCCAACTTTGCTACTCAAATGTGGGGTGGTCTTGGGACTTCTCTTGTCACGACAACTGTGTGTCCCGAATGGCCACATGTTACACTAAGAGGGGGGTGAATTAGTGTTAATCTCCAAATTCGGATTTTAACGCTTTTTCGTTTTACCCCGCAGCGGAAGAAAGCTTCTGTTAAACAGAACCGTAGATAGGTTTCTGTACAACAGAACGTTCAAGTGTGTTCGCAATTTGTTTGATTGGACACAAGTATTTTTATAGTGGTTCAGCAAATTGCTTACATCCACTCTTCACCCAGATATTTGGATGGTTTCCACTCAAATGTATCTTTGTACAAATTACACAAATGATTGCAACTGAAATCAGATCCAAAGGTTCTGTACAATAGAGGCTTGAGTGGCAGAGCACAGACCAGAAGGTTCTGTACCGTAGAGGCTCGTTATGTAGCACAAACCCGAAGGTTCTGTACTATAGTAACTTAGGCTCAATGCAGACCAGAAGGTTCTGTATCGTAGTGAGTTCGGCACAACACAGATCAGAAGGTTCTGTGTCGAAGAGACTTAGGCACAACACAGACCAGAGGGTTCTGTGTCGAAGAGTCTTAGGCACAACACAGACCAGAAGGTTCTGTGTCGAAGAAGGTTTGGCACAACACAGACCAGAAGGTTCTGTGTCGAAGAAGGTAAGCACGACACTGACCAGAAGGTTCTGTGTCGAAGAAGGTAAGGCACAATACTGACCAGAAGGTTCTGTGTCAGACGTGTTAACCTTCTATAGCACAGATCAAGAGATTCTGTACTGTAAGCGTCAACCTTCTATAGAACAGATCCAAGGATTCTGTATCACAGAAGGTATAGCACAGACCGTAAGGTTCTGTACCAAGAATGTGTCAATCTTTAACAAACCAAAATGGTTCGTATTAGAAATGACTTGAGTTATGTACAGACCGTAAGGTTCTGCACTAGAGTAGATTCAGACCTGAAGGTTCTACTTTACAGAGGGTTGTACAGATCTGAAGATTCTGCACTATAGGAGGTTGCACGCGTTAACGTGACTAACAATGTAGCAAATGCGCAATCCCTCAAGGATAACGACTTCGTGGCGACCCTACGCAAGCAGACAACGTTCCCTTTGTCTTAGGGTGGACAACGTATCCTTTGTCCTAGGATGAACAGCGTGCCCTCTGTCCTGGGGTGACAGCCTTCCTCCTGTCCTGAGGTGACAGCCTTCCTCCTGTCCTGAGGTTGAACAGCGTTCCCTCTGTTCTGGGGTGACAGCCTTCCTCCTGTCCTGAGGTGACAGCCTTCCTCCTGTCCTGAGGTTCCTGCACACAGAGCTCTACACAACAGAAGCTGGTTAGTCCCTCACCTTCTGTGCTCCCGAGGTTCAGCCCTTCTCTCCGACCCGCTGCACGTTGATCACACGACCTCCAGCCGTGCCTCCAGCCAACGTATCCTGCAGCTTCCAGTCGAGTCCCTCGAGCCCCCGAGTCACTCTCCCAAAAGGTTTCACCAACGATGCAGCTTCCGCCGGTAGTAGGCTTTAATCCCTTAACCAAATCCTTTTTCACAAGCTTGGATAACAATTTGAAGTTGGAGTGTCCCAACCTTCTATGCCATAGTAGGCTTTCATCTTTGACTGTCAGAAGGCAGTTTTCTGTAGTACAGACGCTATTCTGAGTCAAGGTATAGATGTTCCTCTTACGAGTCCCAATGAAGCGAACTTCATTGTTCAGGATTCCAGAACACTTGTCTTGATCAAAAGTTATTTTATAACCTTTGTCACAAAGCTGGCTAATGCTCAGCAAATTATGTTTGAGTTCTGTAACCAACAGAACCTCATCGAGGACCATGGAGTCAGAACTTCCAATGGTACCTTTGCCAATGACAGAGCCTTTGCTATTGTCACCAAATTTAACTGACCCTCCACATTGTAGAGTCAGTTGAGAAAATTTGGATGGATCTCCGGTCATGTGCCTGGAGCATCCACTATCCAAATACCATTCACTTTCAACAGTTTTCTGTTTGAAAGCAGGTATTAAGTTCATTTTGAGTTTCTGTATGAGTTGTGAGGCATATTTGTGCTTCCTCATCTTCAGAATCATCAAGTTCTGCCCAAGTAGCAATTGCTTTCTTGAACTTGTGTTTAGGAGAAGGTTTCTCCTTTTCTTTAAGTAAAGGACATTCTATACTGTAATACCCTTTCTTTTTTGCATTTATAACAGGTGACCGATTTTGGGTCCATGTGATTTTAGCTTTTCTTAATTAGCGCTTTTTGGAGGCGAACCGCAAAAGGCGTTTAGCTATCATTGCGAGTTCATCATCCGAATCAGCTTCTGCTTCATCATCCGAACCTTCTGTAGGTTCTTCTGATGCTCTGAAAGCAATGGGTGCTCTCTTTATATCTGGTTGAGAGGATCTTTCCATCTCATACGAGATTAAGGAGCTCATCAATTGATCTAGTCGAAGAGTAGATAGGTCTTTAGCTTCCTCTATAGCCGTTTTCTTGGCTTCCCATGATTTGGGTAGAGTACGCAGAACCTTTCGAACTAGTTCAGAATTTTGATAGGTTTTGGCCAGATGAGTTAGGGCATCAACTAGAAGGTTAAGTCTTTGGAACATCTGTTCTACAGATTCATCAGCCTTCATAGTGAAATTTTCATATTGGTGAATTAAGAAATTCACCTTAGTTTCTCTTATCTGGTCTGTCCCAATATACATGGTGACAAGTTTATCCCAGATTTCCTTGCCCGAAGTGCAGGTTGAAACTTTGACGAATTCACCTTCTGACATAGCATTGAACATAAAATATTTTCCCGTTTTAGTGAGTCGTCTGATCTTAAGATATTCCCGTGTAGGATGACCTTCTCGATCAAATCGTTGGTTCTCTGGTATAGAAGGAGGACCATCTTCTATTTTAGGGTAGAAAGTAGAGCAACAAATATGACCATAAGTCTTCGTCAATAGCATCAACAAATGCGCTCATTCGAATTTTCCAATAGGAAAAATTCTTACCATCGAAAATGGGAGGATTCCTAACATGTGGTTTAAGCACATTATAGTTTTCAGCCATGTGTTCGATTCGTATAGAGTATTACGCTTCTATAGAATAGAACGTTGACGAATAGAACCTCAACAAAGAAGCAAGCTTCTGTTGGGTAGAAATCAGTCGTCAAGTCAACAAACAAGCCTCTGTTAAACAGAGCACGAGTGTTAATATGACAAAATGATATTCAACTTTCAGGTAACTGTTGTTGGATTCGCAGAGCAGCAGGCTTCTGCAGAAAATGCCCACCGTGATATTTACAGAAAGTATGCTTCTATAGAATGTACCGTATGCTTCTACAAAGTAGAGCAACAAATCGTTTCTCACAGAACAGGATGCTTCTGTGGAACAGAAGTTAAATTCTGATGGAGCGTAAGCTTCTACAGAGTAGAACCAGGTAGATTTTCACAGAGCTTAAAGCTTCTGTTGAGTAGCGGGTTGATTCTGATAGAGCGTAGGCTTCTACAGAATAGCAACAGTCACAGAGCTAAGACCTTCTGTGGAGAAGAGTATATAGCTGGTAAGAGCTTTTCAAGGATCTACAACAAGCAGTTAAGCCTCTGTTGAACCCGCTCTGATACCAATTGTTACACTAAGAGGGGGGGTGAATTAGTGTTAATCTCCAAATTCGGATTTTAACGCTTTTTCGTTTTACCCCGCAGCGGAAGAAAGCTTCTGTTAAACAGAACCGTAGATAGGTTTCTGTACAACAGAACGTTCAAGTGTGTTCGCAATTTGTTTGATTGGACACAAGTATTTTTATAGTGGTTCAGCAAATTGCTTACATCCACTCTTCACCCAGATATTTGGATGATTTCCACTCAAATGTATCTTTATACAAATTACACAAATGATTGCAACTGAAATCAGATCCAAAGGTTCTGTACAATAGAGGCTTGAGTGGCAGAGCACAGACCAGAAGGTTCTGTCCCGTAGAGGCTCGTTATGTAGCACAAACACGAAGGTTCTGTACTATAGTAACTTAAGCTCAATACAGACCAGAAGGTTCTGTATCGTAGTGAGTTCGGCACAACACAGATCAGAAGGTTCTGTGTCGAAGAGAGTTTGGCACAACACAGACCAGAAGGTTCTGTATCGTAGTGAGTTCGGCACAACACAGATCAGAAGGTTCTGTGTCGAAGAGAGTTTGGCACAACACAGACCAGATGGTTCTGTGTCGAAGAAGGTAAGGCACAATACTGACCAGAAGGTTCTGTGTCAGACGTGTTAACCTTCTATAGCATAGATCAAGAGATTCTGTACTATAAGCATCAACCTTCAACAGAACAGATCCAAGGATTCTGTATCACAGAAGGTATAGCACAGACCGTAAGGTTCTGTACCAAGAATGTGTCAATCTTTAACAAACCAAAATGGTTCGTATTAGAAATGACTTGAGTTATGTACAGACCGTAAGGTTCTGCACTAGAGTAGATTCAGACCTGAAGGTTCTGCTCTACAGAGGGTTGTACAGATCCGAAGATTCTGCACTACAGGAGGTTGCACGCGTTAACGTGACTAACAAGGTAGCAAATGCGCAATCCCTCAAGGATAACGTGACTAACAAGGTAGCAAATGGCGTACCCCAAGCGAGTACGTAGCAAACCCTACGCAAGCAGACAACGTTCCCTTTGTCTTAGGGTGGACAACGTATCCTTTGTCCTAGGATGAACAGCGTGCCCTCTGTCCTGGGGTGACAGCCTTCCTCCTGTCCTGAGGTGACAGCCTTCCTCCTGTCCTGAGGTTGAACAGCGTTCCCTCTGTTCTGGGGTGACAGCCTTCCTCCTGTCCTGAGGTGACAACCTTCCTCTTGTCCTGAGGTTCCTGCACACAGAGCTCTACACAACAGAAGCTGGTTAGTCCCTCACCTTCTGTGCTCCCGAGGTTCAGCCCTTCTCTCCGACCCGCTGCACGTTGATCACACGACCTCCAGCCGTGCCTCCAGCCAACGTATCCTGCAGCTTCCAATCGAGTCACTCTCCCAAAAGGTTTCACCAACGATGCAGCTTCCGCCGGCAGTGCTCCTCGTGTGACTAACTCGAACGAATGAAAGAACTAAAGCTCAAGCACACGCTCTCTCTGATGAGAATGGGATAAGGAAAAATTGAATGTTGTGTGTTCAATGGGAGAGAGCATGGCTATTTATATACACGGTTCAAATAGTAAAATACAAAAGGGAAAATATAAAAACGTAATCTGCAAAATAAGAAATTAGAAGTTAGTTTACATAATAAACAGAATGAAATACACGTGCATGCATTCAGCAATGGAGATGATCATATCAAAATAAAATAGGGATATGATTATTTCCCTAAATAATGCAGCACAGAAGGTATCGCAGAAGGTTCTGCTCGATAGTCTTCTACGGATGGAAACAATCGAAGATTTATTTCCATTGGGGTACATGTTCGTTCTATCCTGATAAAGACACACTTGAGAATGTATCTGGACAGGTGGTGGTGATAGGTATCTAAATAACGATCATATAGAGGCCGTAAGAGCTTACAGAAGCCTGTAGACCAACTAGTAGAACCTTTCCATAAATAGAGATCTTATTTCCTTCTATAAGAAATATTATCTCCAATATGATTATTTGGAAATCAAATCAGGGTAATCTGATTAGACGAATATCTTAATCAGATAATGTATATTTCGTAATTAAATAATTGATAACTAATCATTTAATTACAAAAATAATTCTTACAAGAAGTCCTTAATAATAGAAGCTTCTGTAGAATAGAATGTTCGACCTTCTATCGTACAGAGGGTCCGGTTCATCATCAAAAACCTCCCAACACCACATTACCACGACTTGGGTTTATCTCCGTTTGTTCATGTCTAGTCCAGATATAACCATAGCTATCTCCCTAGAATCACCAGACGAAAAGCTTTATCCCGTGATTCACACGATTCAATTACCACCCGAGGTATGTACACGAGACGAGAGCGCGGTGCGGAGTCGAAACGGACGAGAAATGAATAATGTGACGAGTTGGACCCATGTGAGGGCCTACCACCAAACATTTCTCCCACGTCCATCTTCATATCAACGATCATGTTATCATTGTGCCTAGAAAGGATTCCCATATATATATATCACCCCCGCGCAGATGCCATCCTAATCCCTACTTCCCGGTTATTTGCTTTTTTTAGTAGTCCATGTCCTAACCCGAGTTCTAACATTCAAAAGCACTTGCTTCCCTACTTTGGTAAGAAGAGGCAAGGGAAGAAGGAACAAAAAATGGCAGATTCAGGGTCATCAGTCACCAGGAGGATGTGGTGTTCTGTCCCGGAGAGGCTCCAGCTTCACCTGGCCATGCTGGCCTTGCAGTTCGGTTATGCCGGATTCCATGTCGTCTCCAGGGCTGCCCTCAATATGGGCATCAGCAAGATTGTCTTCATTGTCTACCGCAACATCATCGCCCTCCTGCTCCTCCTCCCTTTTGCTTACTTCCTCGAAAAGTAAGTATCTTTAACCTGATCGCTGTTTCGGACAAGAATGTACAACGGAGACATGTTTATGCGATCTTGGTCCCAGGAAAGAGAGGCCTCCCATCACCCTCAACTTCCTGGTGCAGTTCTTCCTACTTGCTCTCGTCGGGTATTGACTACTTTTCCTCTACAAATATGGGATTCCGCACTCTTTGATGGCACGACTGTAATGTATTGATGGGAATTGCAGGATCACGGCAAACCAAGGGTTCTACTTGCTGGGGTTGGAGAACACGTCTCCTACCTTTGCTTCCGCCATCCAGAACTCGGTTCCAGCAATAACTTTCCTCATGGCCGCCATACTTAGGTAGCCTCTGAGTACATGACATGTCCTAGGACTCGCGACTGTGAAAGCCCACACGTCGTTAATTTATGGATTCGATTTTCAGAATCGAGCAGGTCCGGCTAAACCGGAAGGATGGGATCGCGAAGGTGATGGGAACGGCCTGTTGTGTGGCCGGGGCGTCCATCATTACCCTCTACAAAGGGCCTACTATATACTCTCCTGGCTCGACCCTGCACCATCCGAGCAACTACAACCACTACCTGGACCTGACATCGACTTCATTGTCATTCCTGGGAGACGCAAAAGGGAAGAGCTGGACCCTGGGGTGCCTCTTCCTAATCGGACACTGCCTCTCGTGGTCCGGCTGGCTCGTCCTGCAAGCACCAGTCCTGAAGAAGTACCCCGCCAGGCTCTCTGTCACCTCCTACACCTGTTTCTTCGGTCTCCTGCAGTTCCTGGTCATCGCAGCCTTCACTGAAAGGCACACCGCTGCATGGCACGTTCAAACGGGGGGTGAGATCTTCACCATCTTTTACGCGGTAAGTCTCCCTCACCATACCCCATGAGAAAAAAGGGTTAAAAAACCGAAGAACCCGAAATATTACTCTGATCAATCCCATCGTGTTGACACAATCTGCAGGGAGTGGTGGCATCGGGAATAGCATTCGCGGTCCAGATATGGTGCATCGACAGGGGTGGCCCTGTCTTCGTCGCCGTGTACCAGCCCGTCCAGACGTTCCTAGTTGCCATCATGGCGACCCTCCTACTCGGCGAGGAATTCTATCTGGGAGGGTAAAGAAAAGCCATTCCCCCCCCCCCCCACCCACACACTCTTCCCTTTCTCCCATTTCTGCACTTCCTTTTCTTACCACAATTGAAGACGACCAAGTTGCTTCTTCCAGGATCATTGGAGCGGTGCTGATAATAGCCGGACTGTACCTCGTCCTGTGGGGAAAGAACGAAGAAGCCAAGTTCGCACGTCAAAAGGCGGCAGCAATCGAATCTGCCCAAGATGAAGGGAACAGGATAACAGCAATAGGTGCGATCAAGACAACTTCCATCACTCAGCCGTTGCTTTCTACAGACGACGTCTGACTGCCCGCCAACCAAGAACACAACCAACCTTTCCTTTCACCTGTTTTCCTTGCTCAATGTCATGTTTAGCCAAGACAAAACAGAAATCATAACGATGTTTTTGTGTGTGTAATGGGTAATTCTATTTCTTTCTTTGTTCTTGCTCTGGGGTTTTGAGATGGAGGGATACAATCCATCATCCCCTGTTTTGAAATCTGGGTTGTTAGAGATCTTCTAGGAAACGTGTATGAATATGAAAATGAGTGATGATGATGATCAATGCCACCACCACCATCTCCCCATCACCTTTTGCTCGAGTTGTTGTCGGCTGATGATTTAAGTGAATTCAGCACGCCATCGAACATGAAATCTCATGATGTTGTTGATTTTACTTTTCACCCATAATCATTCGGACAGCAATCAGACAACATGAACTGTCTGTCATAACATTTTACCAGATTTTGACCAGATGTTTAATGTCCAAAGGGAATCCCAATCACTTTCCCTCAATTCTTGCTCTGATGATGATCAAGCCCTTTTGGTGTTTCTTCCAGATAACCGGCATCGACCACCTTCTTGCTCTTGTAAGACTTGGCTACTATCAAGTACACGATGAAGTTGACAGCGTTAATCGCTGTCAGGACCCAGTAGAAATAGTCGAGCTTGCTCTGGTTCAGGTCATTCCTAAGCCAGCCCTTGTCCTCTCCCCCTGTTGTGTTCACCACCATCTTGACAAGCATGGTACTCAGCCAGCTCCCGACCCCAAACTCACAAAGAAATATGGCGCTGCTTATGCTCCTTGTCCCGTCTGTGGCCTCGTCGTAGAAGAACTCCAGCTGCCCTACGTAGGTGAACACCTCCGCGTTCCCAATCAGAAACATCTGAGGTAGCATCCAGAAGAAACTCATTGTGGAGGCCACGGGATACTCTTCCCTCCTCTTCTTCTCGATAAGAGCTGCCGAGAGCATCGCAAATATCGAGATGAAGAGCCCCACACCCATCCGCTGCAGGGAGGTCATGCCCCGCTGGTGCCCCGTGTAGCTACGGAGAAAGGGGATTATGATTTTCTCGTAGATGGGTACGAAGATGAGGCCGTTCATTGCGCTCAGGACGTTAACGGACGGCGCAGGGATTACGAAGCTGGGTCCAAGTCTTCGGTCCATCAGGCGGGATTGGCTTATGAAGAAGGTTGATAGCTGGGAGTAGGAGATGGCGAGGGCGATTGTCGATGCCCAGACTGGGAGGACTCGGATGAAGGATTTGAACTCTTCGACTTGGGTTACGGTGCAGAGCTCCCATCGGCTGGTGGCAGTCGATTCAGGGTCAGTGATCACAGCTGCTTTGTCCCAGAATCTGCTCAACATTATACTAACCGATCAAGCTTGCTCTCGAGAGTGTTTCTCAGAATGGTGCCCGTAGCAGCTTACCGGTATTGTGAGGAATGGGCGAGCTTCTTTACTCCATGAATGTCTGACTCCTGAGTTTGAACTTCGAAAAGTTGATTAACACTAACGACCTTTACGCCCTGCAAGTGGTTCCTCACCGAAGCAAACATCACCTGAAAGAACCTTGTGAATGGGCTACCCAGCGGCTTGTGAAACCTGTAGAATCGAGTTCCAGCCAGAAAAACCAAAAGCGAGAACAATGTTGACCCTGTCGGGACACCAAATCCCCATCCCCAACCTAACTTCACTTGTAGGTAGACCAGGACTGTGATCCCGAGCAATGAACCCATGTTTATTGAGAAGAAGAACCAGTTGAAGAAGGAATACTTCTTCACTGCTTCTTTCTCGTCGGTTTCATCGAACTGGTCCGCCCCAAAGGAGGAGACACAAGGCTTGATCCCGCCAGTTCCCATTGCTATGAGGCCGAGCGCCACATAGAGGAACGAGAGTTGCCCGTTCGTGGCTACAGGGCATGGCTTTGCCTCACACGGTGGAGGGTGGAAGGCTTCCACACTAGCGGAGATTGTCAGCAAGACCATTCCCTGCAGCAAAATGTGGATTCCATTGATGACCCAAAAATTACTTTGATCAACTATGCAGTGCAGGCTGCAACGCGAAAGAAAAGGCACTTACGACAGCATAAATGAGGCTGAAGACGACGATGGTCCGGAAACGGCCCAAATAAGCGTCCGCGAGGAACGCTCCCAGAAGTGTAAGGGCGTAGGAGGCACCCATCCAATTGTTGACGCGAGTAGCGGCAGTAGGGATTGACAGCCCCATCTCGAGCACCAAGTACGAGACCATGTTCACCGCTATCGCAAAAAATGCCAGCCTCTCGGCCACTTCATTCACTGTGATCCAAGAAACAAAAGAATTATTACGATGACAACACAGCTCGGGCCAGAAATTTGAAATCCTAGCAAGCTCCCCAAACCAATAATGAACGGGGCGGCTATCCATCCTCCGGTTCGTCGCTTATCAGCGACCCTCCCACGTATGTCGACACTTCCATTGTTGACCGGAGTAGGCGAAGCTCCGGCGACATCATTCATCTGTCCACAACCACGCGGTATACGAATCAACGAAACTCCAACATAAATGAGGGACAAATGACAAGGTCGATTAGGAGGAGGCCATGCTCATACCATCCCCGACCTCCTCGTCTTCAGTCCGTATTCCTTCTGGAAGTTAACAATGGGCGGAAGCAAGAAATATGCAGTGAACAAGAAAAGGGATGGCCCTTAAGCAATTGCTTTTGCATTTGAATATATTATACTTGATTGATTTTGTTTTTCTTGTTAGGTAACTTTTAAGAACAAATTGGATTCCACCAAGTATGGCAAGAAAGGTCACTACCCCCATTGTTATATAAAATAAAAAGAAATCCTCTTACATGTGAACATTTCGAATATACTTAAGGAAAGTTTCGATTTTGGTTCAATGATGGTCGGTAAATTCTTTCCATACCTCAACCGAATCTTTCTTTTCTTTCATGAAAAAATATTAAATTAATCTGTTCTTTTTTTTTAATATCAATTGATATCTTCTATTTAAGAAAGATATTATATCTGGGGAAAAATCATAAAAAATCAGGCAAAGTTAGATTTACATTTCTTTTCTCCATTCATTCATTGACTCCTTTTTTTGCTCATATAATTTTATTTTTTTTTCCGTCCCATTTAGCATGTCTCGGATTTTTAGCTAATTTCCATACCACCCTTAGTTGGTCAGGATTTAACCGGATAAATAAAGTTATTTGGTCAACCTCTTTCGGTCCCTTGGCTTACTCCGGTCAAGTTCGGATTAGCTTAAGCGAAACTTCGAAAATCATACGGACAACCAAAATAAAGATATTCAGACAGACACGATCACGAATACACAAAAATCCCCTGCTTCAATCGTTAATTCACAAAATCAGGAAGCACATAGGTGTACTCCTGTAATTTTCCCGTTTATATGTTCATTTTTCGTCTTATATCCTTTCTTTTTAATTTCAATTACTAATAATTACTGCTGACTAATAATTATTGGCGGCTGATCATCACGAATGGGAATCCAACCGTTTAATTTGTTGGAGATAAATTAAATCATTTCCATATTTGATTAAATGTGAGTAACATTTTTCCTAATTAATCAATTATCTTTTCACATTTTTTTGTAATGGAAATATAATATAGTAGGAAGTAAATTACTTTTAACTTCAAAACAACATTTATGAATGAATCCCTTAAATATTAATAAAAAAAAATTACTTAAGGGATCTTAAATTTAAAACTTAACGTGAATCTATACTCACATGATAAGAATTGAACTGAATTATTTATATTTAATCTTGGTGTATTTATTCGCTTTATGATATTTTAGAATAAGTTAACAATCCACTAAAATATTTAGTATTTGTGTCGAACTTGAGTCACCAGCATTGTACCTAAGACATTTTCAGCTGAATTTTAAAATTCTTGAAATGCCGGGATGGATATGAAAAATCGTGGAAAGTAGGGACATAATTTTTTTAAAAAAAAAAAAGCTAAAGGGAATTAATTATATCTAGAAGGGTTTATTTTTTTAGGCAATGCAATAATATCAAAAACTATTACGAAACTTTTTGTTTCACCAAAAACTCAGTTTGTTATACGATTTTGTCATTAACTTTTGTTTCTATATTGATTTTGGCCAATCTTGGATTTTACCATGAGAAACCAAACAGGCCTTAATCTATAAATTTTTATTATTAACTAAAAAAGTAAAAAAATGGGTAATAATATTGAAACATTTCATGTATTTTTTGTTATAAAATTTTAATGGTTAAATTAAGTAAGTTGAAAGTTGAAGTTTGACTATAATTATTGATGCCGTTAAGAATATGTAAAATCGATGATGGCCGGATGGTTCTATTGTGGGAATACTACTACAACGTGAATTGTAAAACAATGCAATGAAAGGTCGTAACTCTAGAAGAAATGCTAAATAATATTAAAGTCTTGTTTAATTTCTCGTAATAAAATTCAAGATAAAGAAAGTAATAATATCATACAGTAAACAAAAGATTTCGACCAGGTTTGCCTTTTTTTATGCAGAATTGTGAAACCTGGTTGTATCGAGAGATTCAGCCAACAGCCGTACCCACAAAAATTTCGGAAAGCAGTCACACACCTCCAACTGTCTGTCGAAACGTTTCACCAGATTTTGACCAAAACATTATTTGGTTTTAAAAGCCTTGAATTTCCTTCAATTCTTGCCATGACGATCATCAAGCCCTTTTGTTGTCTCTTTGGGATCACCGGCATCAACCACCTTCTTGCTCTTGTAACACGAGGAGGCCATCAGGTACACCAGGAAGTTGACTGCGTTAATCGCCGCCAGGATCCAGTAGAAATAGTCGAGCCTGCTCTGGTTCAGGTCATTCCTAAGCCAGCCCTTGTCCTCTCCCCCTGTTGTGTTCACCACCATCTTGACAAGCATGGTACTCAGCCAGCTCCCGACCCCAAATTCTGAAATGAATATGGCGCTGCTTATGCTCCTCGTCCCTTCTGTGGCCTCGTCGTAGAAGAACTCCATCTGCCCTACGTAGGCTAGCACCTCTGCACTCCCGATCAGTAAGAGCTGCGGCAGCAGCCATAAGAAGCTCATTTTGGATGCCACGGTGTACTCGTCCCGCCTCTTCTTCTCAATGAGAGCCGCCGAGAGCATAGCGAATATCGACATGAAGAGCCCCAGCCCAATCCGCTGGAGGGAGGTCATGCCCCGTCGGTGCCCCGTGAAGATACGGAGAAAGGGGACCATGATTTTCTCGTAGACGGGTACAAAGATGAGGCTGTTCATTGCGCTCAGGATGCTGACGGAGGGTGCGGGGACAATGAAGCTGGGTCCGAGTCTTCGGTCCATCAGGCGGGCTTGGCTTACGAAGAAGGTAGGTAGCTGGCAGAAGGAGATTGAGATCGCGATCGTCGATGCCCAGATCGGGAGGATTCGGATGAAGGATTTGAACTCTTCGACTTGGGTCACGGTGCAGAGAACCCATCGGCTGCAGGAAGTCGATTCTGGGTTGGTGATGATGGCTGCTTTATCCAAGAATCTGCGGATGACAATCAACAAGCCCATCAAACCTCGAGAATATCTTTTGAAATGGTGCCTGTAGCAGCTTACCGGTATTGCGAGGAACGAGCGAGCTTCTTTACTCCGTGAATGTCAGACTCCTGAGTTTGAACTTCAAAGAGTTGAGTATCGACCTCTACGCCCTTCCAGTGGTTTCTCATCGAAGCAACCATAACCTGAAGAAACCCTGTCAACGGGCTACCTTGCGGCTTCTGAAACCTGTAGAGTTTAGTTCCGGCTAGAAAAACCAAAAGTGAGAACAACATCGCCCCAGTTGGTACACCGAATCCCCATCCCCAACCAAGTTTCACTTGTATGTAGACCACGACAGTCGTCCCGAGCAACGCCCCCATGTTTATCGATAAGTAGAACCAGTTGAAGAAGGAATACTTCTTCTCAGTTTCTTTCTCGTCGGTTTCGTCGAACTGGTCTGCCCCAAAGGTGGAGACACATGGCTTGATCCCACCTGTTCCCAGTGCTATGAGACCAAGCGCCGCGTAGAGAAACAAGAGTTGCCCATTGGTGGCTACTGGGCATGGCTTTGCCTCGCACGGTGGAGGGCGGAGGCCTTTTACGCTGGCAGAGATTGTCAGTAAGACCACTCCCTGCAGCAAAGTGCGGATTTCACCGATGGCCCTAAATTACTTTGATCAGCGATGCCGTGGAAGACTACAACGCGAAAGCCGTGAGCACTTACGACGGCATAAATGAGCGCGAAGACAACAATGGTCCGGTAACGGCCTAAATACGCATCCGCGAGGTACGCCCCGAGAAGCGTAACGCCGTAGGCAGCGCCCATCCAATTGTTGACGTGAGTGGCAGCCGTAGGGAGCGACTGCCTCATCACGAGCACCAAGTACGAAGTGATGTTCATCGCAATCGCCAAAAACGCCATCCTCTCGGCCACTTCAGTCACTGTGAAAACGCATATTCAAAAGGCCAAAAAAAAAATTAAGAAACGAAAAACACTTCTGCGATCCCCTCCCGACCGGAGCAAACTCCCCCAAACCTATAATGAACGGCGCAGCCATCCATCCTCCGGTTCGCCGCTTATCTGCAAGCCTCCCACGTATGTCGACGGATCCATTGTTGACCGGAGCGGGGGGAGATCCCAAGACCTCGATCATCTGTCCACCATACATTATACAAATCGATGAAACTCCAACCCAAAGAAGAACCAGATTCATTCGGACACTGCCATTCTCATACCTTGATATTATTTCTGGAGAAAATAATAATAAGGGGGACACATTAAATATGCCACCGTTTTATATTGAGGATGAAAATGGGTTGCATGTAAAATGCGTGCAGCAAACTTTGCGTGGTTTTGTATAAAGAAACAAGAAATTAGTGTCCCCTGCAATTATTAAAAAAATTTTTAACGTTTTATTATAAATGCTTCCTCGTACTCGGATACCTTATTCGGAGAAAAAAACAAATTTGAGTAAATAAGGGTCGACTAAAAATTATCCAAAAATACAACAACAAAAGACTTTCAGAAACACCCCTAAATAAGCATCAAGCAAGCCAGCCAAAGGCCTCCCTCCCACAACGAGAAGACAAACCCAGCCCAGCAGCAACTTTGAGAGCGAAACTCCGTCGTAGACCAGCCCCAAAAACGAATAAAATTTTGGGTGAGAATCAAACGCCCAAGAAGAAGGTAAAAAGGAGCCATTGAATCCACGAACGCCTCTCATCCGGTCAGCCAAGTGAATAGTGGCAGGATTCACGGATCCCACGAGGCAAAGCTGTCAAGCCGGAAAACGAATACCCGGAAACACAAAAGAAAAATTGGGACGTTTGTTTTCTTTTTAGGTAACGCCGTGCACTAGAGATACTGAGAATCCGTTCCAGTTTGTTTCGTTCGAAAAAGTTTACACCGAGATTTCGTTATGTTCGAGAAAGTTCGTTCCTCAGCCACCCGAATTCCTGACACCCGGTCGCCCTCTCGATGATCCTGACAATTGTGGTGCTGAGCCAGCCCCCAATGTTAGTGTGTGCACATATGTGCCAAAACACTTTGTAATATATGTGAATAGTTGTTAATAAAGGCAAGTATTTACTGTTTATTAATTACTTTTCTACTCATAATTAACTTTACGATAAAGTTCCATAGATTAATTATTTGTCAATTGTCCTTGATCGGATAGATGTTTAGATGGGACATAAACATCTAGATCAACGCCGAGTATAACTAAGGTCGAGTTAGACCAATGGATGAAAGTTTAGGGTACACTGGACACGACCCGTTTATAGAGAATACCACATATTAAACGTCATTGGTCACTTCTCTTGTTGAACGAGTGTAACTGATCTCCTGACTTGAGACCTCCATTTATTCTATGCGTGCAGTTGTTCACTTTGATGCCGTTAAAAGCAGTCTTTAATCGGATTGTGAGTAAAACGGATATTGGGTGTGCAGCGAAGCGTAGAGAGGATAGTGTTGAGTCAATATAGGATTCATCGCTCTCTTGGATTAGAGAGTTGACATCATGGCCTCTTGATTGAGATATTAGTGATATTAAACACACGGCCGTGGAGGAATGTTTATCATTCAAGTTAAGATCTATTATATCTCAGAAATCAAGTAAAATGGTTAATTCAGTGATGACACATAATGCACTGAATTAATCAAGATGTCGGTGAATTGAAGAGATTGAATTACACAGAAGTCGGTTCATAGTGGTTTTGGTTCATGACCAATATTCTATTACGTTGGGTGAGTGAAAATTATTGCTAGATGGTTACCTCAGTCTGTGTATGTATGTACATTGCCTTCGTATATAGAACCTAGAGGGTCGCACGTAAAAGCACGTAAACACGAACATTATTATTTAATTCTAATGGATATTAGAATTATAAATTTTCAGAATTAAAATTTGTTGAACTACAAATTTATTCTGAAATATCGGAAGCATAAAATTCTAATGTTGGATTTAATTTGGTATAATGTGTCTAATTAACGGATAAAGTTTATAATAATATAATATTATAATTATTTAATCATTACATTATATTATTAATAATTATTATTATATTAATATAAAATCCTAAGTGTGACGTCAATTCTACATTGGTAGCTTTGCTACGTGTGTGTTGATTGAATTAATTTCAATTGACAATTGTATTGACGGTACCCTGTGTATTAAGGAATCTCACATTATAAATTGAAGCTTCGGCTTCCACAGAAGAGTGAGTGGGTTCCTTCCGAAAAAAAAAGGCTTCCGAGAGTTACGAAGTCTCCAAGGACTAGCATCAATTGGAGATTATCGTGCCCGTATCTCGTGTGCGTGGATACTTCTAGAGGAGTCACGGTTGGGACTCTCGAAGACGGTTTTATCCGTAATGTTCGTAGTTTTCGAACAACAAGGTACGAGTTATTAAACCATTTTACTATTCGATTTATACGTATCACATAGATCCGGGTTACATTTCAGATAGAACTTTTCGAAACGAGCTTCCGCTGCGTCCGATGGAAACCCTTCAGTGGTATCCAAGCTATTTTGTGATCGTATCGTATAAATTGATGTTTTAATTTAACAGAAGTTTTGGAAAACAGTTTCGTCCGAAATCTATCGTGGTTATTTAATTTTATTCATTTGACCATAGTAAGTTTGGACGAACAAAATGTTCTTATTTGATTTTGAACGGTTTCTCTTATAACTAAGAGAACTACGGCCAGTTGATAAATGAGAAAAGAAAACCAACCCACAGCCGTGAACGACAATTTAATAGATTTGTACAAAATATTAAAATGGTTGTTCAAAAGTTATAGTAAATAAAAGTATTCCAGTAAGGCTGATTGAATAATAAATAATTCAATTATGATGATATTAATATTCCTTGTTGTGCACACGAAACAATTGTTGTACAAGAATCCAAGTACACGTGTTTGAGTGCTTGCGGGAACTAAAAGGCAATAATTTTATCAAAAAAATAAAAAATAAAAGGACCAAAAGTATTTTGACTCTGTCAAATAGAGTTGGCCCAGAATTAAAACACCAAAAGTGGGTCGGTTTCAAAACTTAATTCGGCGGAAGTTGTGAATTGTTAATAAAAGGCCAAGAAAGAAAAATGGTTTAGCCCAACATTATAGGGCTTAGAAAATTAAAATCTATTGGGCCATATGATGGGCTTGAAATTAGAATGTAATAATGAAGCCCATTAATAATATATTGGTGAGACAATTAATTAAAATCCCCTAAATATTAAGTCAAGTTTTATTTGCCCTCCATCAATAATAATGAAAATAGTCGACGTACTTCGTGAGTCGGTACAGCTTAGTTGTGGGCTCGCGTTAGTATAGTTGTGGTTTTTCATAAATTATTAATGGGTTGACTTAACTCAGATTAATTGATTTGTTAGCTTAGCTAAGGTCAATTGATTTGATGGGCAAGGGGTTTAAGAAAATATCAACCTAAGTTAAGAATACCGATGGTCACATGGATTTGTGACTAGTGAGTAATGCCTACTTAATGATTATGGTGTGTAGGTACAGCTCAGTTGTGTGCATACTATAGGATTTGAGTATTCGGTCCCGCTAGGAATTATTACCTACTAATTCCTGAGCCTAATGGTGGGGGCTATTAGGTTTAAATAAAATAGTGGGAGTCTATAAAAATCCTTTATATAACTATTCACAAATAATGATTCAAAATTTTATTTGATGTAGATGTCGACAAACCTTTCGCTGCGAAGTATTTTGGAGAAAGAAAATATCCTCCAAGGACCAAACTACCTGGACTGGTATCGAAAGCTCAAGATTGTACTGAAACAAGAGAGAAAGTTTCATGTACTAGATTTTGAGCCACCAGCAGTGCCAAATGCAGACACTTCAGAAGCAGATCGAATCATCTATTACAATTATGTGGAAGATGCCATTGATGTGCAATGTCTCATGTTATCTGCAATGTCTCCAGAGTTGCAGAAGCAGCATGAAAATATGAGCGTTAGGGAGATTGATACCCATTTGCGCGAGCTCTTCCAAGAAAGTGCCCGGACGGAGAGATTTGAATCTCTCGAGCATTTTTCGGAATGAAATTACAGGAAGGTAACCCTGTTGGGCCTCATGTACTCAAGATGATAGGGTACATAGAAAAGCTCGCAAGTTTGGGTTCCAAGATGGATACTCATTTAGCTGTTGATGCCATTTTGTGTTCCCTACCTCCATCGTTCGCTCCGTTCGTGATGAACTTCAATATGAACAACATGGAGAAGAGTCTTGCCAATCTGTTGACCATGCTCAAGACTGCAGAGAAAGACACGAAACAGAAAACTGTTTCAAATGCAATATTGGTGAGAAATACCAACAAGAGAATGAGCAAAGGGAAGTTCAACCCTAAGGTCAAGAAATCAAAGATGTCTACTCACCCGGGCCAAAAGCCCAAACTTAAAAAGGGCCAACAGATTTCCCAATATGATGAGAAGGAAGCTGTATGCTTTCACTGTGGCAAGAAATGCCACTGGAAGAAGAATTGTTACCTCTTTCAAAAGAAAAATACCAGTGGTGCAGGTGCTTCAGGTATTTTATGATTGAATGTAATTTTTCTATTTCATCCTCGTGGGTCCTAGATTCAGGATGTAGTTCTCATATCTGTGTGGACCTACAGGGACTAAATGAATGCAGACGGTTGTCCAAGGGCGAGATGGACCTACGAGTGGCTAATGGAGCAAGAGTAGCTATATTAGCTGTAGGGACTTATAAAATAAGTTTGCCCAGTGGACTTGTTTTGAAACTAGAAAACTGTTGTTATGTTCCAAGTTTTTCTAAGAACATCGTCTCGGTGTCCAGTTTAGACACTAAGGGTTTTGTTTTTTAATTTAAGGACAAGAAGTGTGCCTTTTATTTAGATGATGTTTTCTATGGATATGGATCTTTAAACAATGGTTTGTATGTTCTAAACTTACATGAGCCGGTACATTGCATCGAGAATAAGAAACAGAAATCGTGTGACTCAAACCCAACTTACCTTTGGCATTGTAGACTTGGTCATATAAACGAGAAACGCATTGTTAAGTTACTCAATGATGGGTATTTGGATTCATTTGAATTAGAATCCGTAAATACATGCGAAGCTTGTTTACAAGGAAAGATGACCAAGAAGCCTTTTTCCAAGATTGGAGAAATAGCGAATGAATTGCTAGAACTCATACACAGTGATGTGTGTGGACCATTGTCAGTTCAAGCCAGAGGAGCTTATATCTACTTCGTGACTTTTACCGATGATTTTAGCAGATATGGATATATCTATTTAATGCGGCAAAAGTCAGAAACTCTTGAAAAGTTTAAGGAGTTTAAGAATGAAGAAGAAAATCAACTTGACAAGAAGATTAAGATCATTCGAAGTGATCGAGGGGGCGAGTATCTTAGTCAAGAATTCATTGATTACCTCAAGGAGTGTGGCATAATTTCACAACTTACACTTCCTCGAACGCCAGAGTGGAATGGTGTCTCAAAAAGGAGAAACCGCACACTCATGGACATGGTTAGATCAATGATGAGTCATGCAAATCTTCCATTATCATTTTGGGACTATGCCTTAGAAACGGCAGCATACATGCTTAACCGAGTTCCAACCAAAGTTGTAGATAAGACGCCATATAAGTTGTGGTTTGGGAAGAAACCAAACCTGTCTTATTTCAAAGTATGGGGTTGCGATGCTTATGTGAAGAACGATAGTTCTGATAAGCTTGCAGCAAGATCCATCAAGTGTATGTTTGTAGGTTATCCCGAAGAAACAAAGGGATACTATTTTTATCTTTCAAGTGAGCACAAAGTTATTATTGCTCGATATGCTACCTTCTTAGAAAGAGAGTTTATTTCTAAAAAGGATAGTGGGAGTAAAATAAGTTTAGAAGAAATTTCAGATACTAACAGACAGGTTGGAAAATAAACAGTTAGATATGGAGATAGTACCACAAGTACGACTAACTCCATTACTAGAACCTGTTCAAGAAACGCAAGATATGCGTAAGTCTACGAGGGTACATCGAAAACCCGAGAGATATGGGTGGATCGTAACACAACGTGAGGATGTACTACTCGTCGAGAACGATGAACCGTTGACTTATGAGGAAGCAGTTGCTTCAATAGATTCTGAGAAATGGCTAGATGCCATGAATTCCAAAATAGACTCCATGTATACCAACCAAGTTTGGGAGTTAATAGATGCACCAATTGGGGTAAAACCTATCGGATGCAAGTGGGTCTTCAAGAAGAAGATCGACATGGATGGGAATGTTAATACCTATAAAGCAAGGCTAGTGGCAAAAGGTTTCACTCAACGTCAAGGAATCGACTATGATGAAACATTTTCGCCGGTTGCAATGCTGAAATCTATTCGGATTTTACTTGCTATTTCAGCTTACAAAGATTACGAGATCTGGCAAATGGACGTTAAAACTGCTTTCTTAAACGGAAGGCCTAGAGGAGGAAGTATACATGGTACAACCTCCTGGTTTTATAACATCCGAGAATACAGATAAAGTATGTAAGCTGAAGAGATCCATTTATGGATTAAAGCAAGCTTCTCGGAGCTGGAACATAAGATTTGATGAAGCGATTAAGGATTTTGGCTTCATCAAGAATCCAGATGAACCTTGCGTTTATAAAAGGGTTAGTGGGAGCAGTATTGTCTTCCTAGTGTTGTATGTTGACGATATACTTCTTGTTGGAAATGATAAGTTCAGCCTAGAATTTACTAAAGATTGGCTGAATAAGTGTTTTACAATGAAGGATCTTGGGGAAGCAACTTATATCTTAGGTATTAGAATATACCGAGATAGACAAAGAAGACTGCTAGGGTTAAGTCAAAGTACATATATTGACAAGGTACTAAAGAGATTCAATATGCAAGATTCCAAGAGAGGATTTTTGCCAATGTCACATGGTATACAACTCTCCAAGGCGATGTGTCCACATACACTAGAGGAGAGAAAGAGAATGGGTAAGATACCATATGCTTCGGCTATTGGATCCATCATGTATGCCATGATATGTACAAGACCTGATGTATCATATGCTTTGAGCATGACAAGTAGATATCAGGGTGATCCTGGAGAAGGTCATTGGACAGCAGTCAAAACTATCCTCAAGCATCTAAGAAGAACAAAAGATATATTCTTGGTCTATGGAGGAGATGAGGAATTGGTTGTCAGAGGATATACTGACGCCAGTTTCCAAACAGATCGTGACGATCTGAAATCGCAGTTGGGTTACGTATTTTGTCTAAATGGAGTAGCTGTTTGCTGGAAAAGTTCAAAGCAAGAAATAGTTGCACATTCTACAACAGAGACCGAGTACATAGTAGCTTCAGAAGCGGCAAAAGAAGCTGTTTGGATCAAGAATTTTACGACAGAACTTGAAGTGGTTCCTAATAGTCATGGTCCAGTTCTGCTATACTGTCACAACAATGATGCCATAGCACAGGCAAAGGAACCAAGGTCTCACCAGCGATCCAAGCATGTATTGCGGAAATATCACATCCTCAAAAAAATAGTTCAGAGGGGTGATGTGTTGGTAAGTAAAGTAAACACTAACGAGAATATCGCAGATCCACTTACGAAGGCCTTACCTCAGCAGAAACATGAGTCCTATGTGAGGGGTTTAGGACTGAGACTCCATAGTGCTTGGCAACAGTGCAAGTGGGAGATTGTTAGTATGTGCACATATGTGCCAAAACACTTTGTAATATATGTGAATAGTTGTTAATAAAGGCAAGTATTTACTGTTTATTAATTACTTTTCTGCTCGTAATTAACTTTACGGTAAAGTCTCATAGATTGATTATTTGTCAATCTAAAATTGTCCTTGATTGGATAGATGTTTAGATAGGACATAAACATCTAGATCAACGCCGAGTATAACTAAGGTCGAGTTAGACCAAGGGATGAATATTCAAGTTGTACTCGGGGGTGCCTAAGTTTAGGGTACACTGGACACGACCCGTTTATAGAGAATACCACATATTAAACGTCATTGGTCACTTCTCTTGTTGGACGAGTGTAACTGATCTCCTGACTTGAGACCTCCATTTATTCTATGCGTGCAGTTGTTCACTTTGATGCCGTTAAAAGCAGTCTTTAATCGGATTGTGAGTAATACGGTTATTGGGTGTGCAGCGAAGCGTAGAGAGGATAGTGTTGAGTCAATATAGGATTCATCGCTCTCGTGGATTAGAGAGTTGACATCACGGCCTCTTGATTGAGATATTAGTGATTTTAAACACACGGCCGTGGAGGAATGTTTATCATTCAAGTTAAGATCTATTATATCTCAGAAATCAAGTAAAATGGTTAATTCAGTGATGACACATAATGCACTGAATTAATCAAGATGTCGGTGAATTGAAGAGATTGAATTACACCGAAGTCGGTTCATAGCGGTTTTGGTTCATGACCAATATTCTATTACGTTGGGTGACTGAAAACTGTTGCTAGATGGTTACCTCAGTCTGTGTATGGATGTACATTGCCTTCGTATATAGAACCTAGAGGGTCGCATGTAAACACGGACATTGTTATTTAATTCTAATGGATATTAGAATTATAAATTTTCAGAATTAGAATTTGTTGGACTACAAATTTATTCTGAAATATCGGAAGCATAAAATTCTAATGTCGGATTTAATTTAGTAGAATGTGTCTAATTAACGGATAAAGTTTATAATATTATAATTGTTTAATCATTATATTATATTGTTAATAATTATTATTATATTATTATAAAATCGTAAGTGTGACGTCAATGCTACATTCGTAGCTTTGCTACGTGTGTGTTGATTGAATTAATTTCAATTGACAATTGTATTGATGGTACCTGTGTATTAAGGAATCTCACATTATAAACTGAAGCTTCGGCTTCCACGGAAGAGTGAGTTCGTTCCTTCCAAAAAAAAAAAAAAAGGCTTTCGAGACTTACTCGTGCCCGTGTCTCGTATGCGTGGATACTTTTAGAGGAGTCACGGTTGGGACTCTCGAAGACTATCTTATTCGTAACGTTCGTTGTTTTCGAACAATAAGGTACGAGTTATTAAACCATTTTACTATTCGATTTATACGTATCACATAAATCCGGTTATATTTCGGATAGAACTTTTCGACACGAGCTTCCACTGCGCCCGGTGGAAACCCTTCACCCAATCCCTATCTTGCTCGGGAACACCGCACTGCCAATGCTCCTCGTCCCATCCGTTGCCTCATTGTAGAAGAACTCTGGTTGCCTGATGTAGGTGAACGCTTCCGCAGTACCCATCCGGAAGAGCTGTAGCAGTAGCCAGAAGAAGCTCATGGTGAACAGCAAGGGGTAATGATCCCGCCTCTTCTTCTCCACAAGCGCAGCAGAGATCATGGCGAATATGGACACAAAGAGTCCTACTCCCATACGCTGGAGGGGGGGAGATGCCACGCCGATGGCCTGTGTAACGTCTGCAAGATCGGGACGATGAATATCTCGTAGATGAGTAGAAGGATGTGGCCGTTGATGGCCCTGAACACCGAGACAGAAGGGGCCTGGACTATGAAATGGGGATAGAGCTTCCTGTCCATCACGCAGGCTTGGGTTATGAAGAAGGTTGATGCGAAGGAGATGGATAACGCAATTGTGGATGCCCAAACTGGGAGTACTCGAACGAAGGACTTGAACTCTTTGACTTGTGTCACCGTGCAAAGCGTCCATCGGCATTGTGAATTCTGAGTCGGGATCTGTGATTATGGGCGCTTTGTCGAAGAATCTAAACACAAGGAATAGAAAATCGATTAAATGAGCTCCTTCGATGAGTTTCAGTCAAATCATGTGCAATCATGCAGTGGCTTACCGATATTGTGAGGAACGCGACAGCTTCCTCACTCCATAAATGTCTGATTCCTCTGTCTAGACTTCTCTGTTTCTGCTTCTTTTCCTCTGCCTGTCTTGTGATCTACTGTGGTGTCTGTTCTTTGCATAATGGAGTTGTTAAGTCTTTGTTTTGTCCTGCTACATACAATTGCTGTTGTATTGCTCTGTGAATATGGGGTAAAAGTGGGGCTACCAGTTGCCCACACACTCAATCTCAAGATTGTCTTTGTTTATGGATATCTTTGTGATGAGGTGCATTGGCATGGAATCTGTGACCCCTCCTCTCAGCATCATCATCATCCTCCTCCTCCTTTTGCCTTATCTCTTCTTGTTGGGTTTGCTGTAATCATGCACGTATATGGAAACTCAAAGTACATTGAAAATCACAAATCCTTTGTGGTCCGTTCATGATTTCTGTACACAATATGCAGCCCAAGATAATATCCTCTGATCAAGCGAATACTGTCTTCTCTGTTTCTGGGTTTGACCCTCCCTCCCCGAAAGACCCACCTCGACTTTGAAGAGACTACTGTGTCAATTCAGCTAAAAAGGATCGAAACTTGTGAATTTAGGAGAAGTAGGCCTTTTCTGGGGAGGGAGAATCTCTAAGATTTTTCTGGGAGTCTGGGGTTTGGTGTTATTCAAACTTCAGGAAACAAATAATTTTATTGTTAAATCAATCAGTAGTATAATCTTGACGCAGCCTTCTTGCAAGTTTCCCTCTGTCTAAGACATCTAGGCTTGCTATTGTCATAACAGCGGCATGTCCTTACAGCTCTGGGAACATCAAAAACTACAATGTCTCATGTTTGTTGTCGTAGTCACTCTGATTCATCGCATCCGGTAAAGACAAGACTCCAATGCGATGTTGTTGTTCTGGTTTAATGATAAAGCAAGTAAACATTTCTCCAAGTGTGCGTAAAGGCGTAACCTTTACTACTGTTGTTTGGAGGTTCGCTCTTTCCTGAGGTGACCCAAAGGCGAAACTTTAGGTTGTCGGGTCGCCGCCGGATGTGGGGGGCAGAGGAAGTGGTGGTGGTGGTGTCTGTCTTCACAGGTTCAAGGTCCAAGATCAAAGGGAGGAGATTGAGGAGAGGTTGATCAAAAGGAGAAAGGGAGGATAAGCATGTGGAATGGAACAGTTGGGGTGGGGGAAGAGGAGCAGGTAGTACCAGAAACACCGCCAGAGTTCCTACCCAATTCCTACGGCAACTTCCCTTTTCGGGCAGCATCGGACAGGGAAAACCCAGGTTTGAAGTGGTCATCCCAATCCACATTTGGGAAAAAGCTCCCCTGAGGAATTCGTAGTAGAGTGGTTGATATGATCCCGGTTCCCCCCCCCACCCCCACCCTCCCTTCCTCCTCCTTCCGCTTCCTCTTACATTTTTCTTACTGTATTTAAGCACCATGTTGGATGAGTCCTTAGTCCTTCAATCGGCTTCAGTACCTCTTTCTGGTAAATTGGTTGACGAGAATCATGGGTGTGGTTGAAGCTGTGATCAGTGTTACTGCAATGACGCTGCTGGGGTGGACGATCTCACCATCCTCTGCTCATCCTGGTTGGGGTTCCCCTTGGGGTGGCGGTTCTTCTGGCCTCCTCCCTGAGTATTACATGTACACATGCCCTCAGGTCAATGATATTGTCCTGTCTGTGCTGGAAAGAGCCTTCGAAACAGAACCTAGGATCGCTGCTTCCTTGCTACGCCTCCATTTCCACGACTGCTTCGTGCAGGTCTCAGGCTCTGATTTCCCTGAATTAGAAGAAGAGTCTAGGATGCTTTTGCCCCGTGTTTATGCAGCTTGAGTGGATTTGTTTTGCCTGGTTGTTTCTTTCAGGGATGCGATGCGTCTGTGCT
Source organism: Melastoma dodecandrum (assembly GCA_029817715.1). Classification (NCBI taxonomy): domain Eukaryota; kingdom Viridiplantae; phylum Streptophyta; class Magnoliopsida; order Myrtales; family Melastomataceae; genus Melastoma; species Melastoma dodecandrum. The sequence goes on along the minus strand of JARUPY010000465.1, from coordinate 4,553,904 downwards.
GCTGGATGACAGTCCGATGATAGGCAGTGAGAAGAAGGCAGGACCCAACCTGAATTCCCTGAGAGGTTTTGAAGTTATTGACGAAATCAAGGCCAAGCTGGAAGAAATTTGCCCGGAGACGGTGTCTTGTGCGGACATTCTCGCTCTCGCTGCCCGCGGCTCGACCGTCCTGGTATCCACATAAACGTTAGACCACCTCTACTTTTCAAATGTCTACAACCGACAAGTCTCCTGTTCATTCGGTTGATGCTTAACCAGAGTGGAGGTTCAAACTGGGAGCTTCCCCTAGGAAGGAGAGACTCTAGGACAGCGAGCATTAGCATAGCAAACCGCGACATCCCTCCTCCAAACAGCACAATCCAAAACCTCGTCATGCTGTTCCAGCGCCAAGGCCTAGACGAAGTCGATCTTGTCGCACTGTCAGGTTAGCCCATAACCATTACTTGACTGAAACTATTGAATCATTTCATCATTAATGCTTTCAATTATTTGGTTTTGCAGGAGGTCACACGATAGGGATGGCGAGGTGCGTAACCTTCAAGCAGAGGCTGTACAACCAGAACGGGAACAACCAGCCAGACTCAACACTCGAGAGAGGCTACTACCAGGAACTGAAGACAGTGTGTCCACCTTCAGGCAGGGACAACAACATATCGCCGCTGGATCTCGCATCCCCCGTCCGGTTCGACAACACCTACTACAAGCTGATACTGTGGGGGAAAGGGCTTCTCACCTCAGACGAAGTGCTGCTGACAGGAAGACTGAGCACCACCATGGAATTGGTCCGTGCATACGCAGAGGATGAGGGTCTGTTCTTCCAGCAGTTTGCGAGGTCCATGATTAAGATGGGTAGCATTAAGCCCCTGATCGGGTTCAATGGCGAAGTCCGGAGGAACTGCCGCCGTGTTAACTAACACCTGTGACGAGATTATCGTCCAGCCAACGAAAAAAATGCAGATCAAGACCATGACGATGTTTTAATCATATGAACATGCTGCTATTGAATCTTGTATCGGAAACCCGTGCATGACCAAGTAAAAATCGAAAACTTCCCATAATGGAACGCCGAGCACGATAGCTTAAAATCACCAAGGTACAATTAGACAAGAGGGTGGTGGTGTTGTCTGAGACAGACACGGAAGGCGATGATGTCGTGCCCATCTCCGGTCTACTTCGTCCCCACTCCAAAGTCCCTGAAGAGCCCATCGTCAATTTCACTCCCAGCAGTCTTCCCGGGACGGAATCGGTCTCGGGGGTTTCTTGCACGGTGGCTTCCCGGGACCGGAGGATCTGACACGACGAGCCCCGGCAAGTTGTTGATATTGGGCGCGGGATACGTGGGTCGGTTCTTGGCGAGGGACCTCAAGGGCCAAGGATGGTAAAGTTGGAAATTTTTCTAACGACCGATGCCAATCCCGAGTCGATTTTCGTTAATTGAGTGGAGGGATGGTGGTATGTGTGTTGTTGCTCGGTGTAGGGTCGTTTCCGGGACTTGCCGGAGCGCGGAGAAGAGGGAGGAGCTTGAAGAGGAAGGGATTTGCCCCCTCCTCTTGGATGGAGACGAGCCCAAGTGAGTTTTGAAAGGGCTTCCTCGTTTTAGGGATTGTGCATTGGTATGAGCTTGAAATTCACTGACCCTCCTCCTGGTGTGTTTTCCTAAGCTTGGACTTGCTTCGAGTTTTGGAAGAGCAAACGCATCTTCTGGTATCCATACCACCCATGAAGGGCATCGGCGATCCGGTGTGTTTCATTACGTGGAACTCAAACTCATTCAGGCGGCTGCCGTTAAGTTTTTGTGTTGGATCAACACTTTAACTACCATGTTTGTTCTCCTGAATTTGCAGATGCTTAGGCATGCCGAGCTCCTGAGGACTACTCTTAGGCAAGGAAACCTGTGGTGGCTGTGTTATCTTTCGTCAACTAGTGAGTCTGCCAATCCAAGAGCTTTAGTTTTTACCCATGGATACGTCGAATTTGTCCGTCACTCTTTTCTGGCACAATCAGTGAGGGGCAAGAGACTGGCTAGAAGATCAGCAAGATTGGCAGTCTCACTTTTTTACTGGTTGCTTGAGCAGACATAGTTATGTTGCCTCATTTCCTTATCAAATGTCTTACTGAAGTTTTGGTTGACAGGTGTGTACGGAGACGGTGGTGGTGCTTGGGTCGACGAGGAGTGAGAACTCAGTTCATCTAATCCAGTCACTCATTTGTTGAGTTTAACGATTTCTCTAAAAAACCGACCTGTTGGAGTACTCTTTGCAGTTATCCTGCAAATCCTTCCAGCGAGGTTGCCAAATCGAGGTTGGAAGCTGAGAAGGGGTGGTTAAGTATGGGTCAGTATCTTGGAATTTCGTCTATCGTGTTCCGACTTGGAGGTATATATGGACCTGGAAGAAGGTTAAATACGAACGCAACTACGTTGATACTAATTCTTCAAAACCTGAAGTTAGTGTTACCTTGGATATGAAGACAGGAGACCGATCATTTTTGTGCCCTTTTCTTCTGCAGCGCGGTTGATACGATACTGGGGAGGAAACCTTTGTCAAAAGGACAAAGAATGAGATCATCGAAGCAATTTACATCCAGGGTTCATGTTGCAGACATCTGCCAGGCACTGGTAGCCAGCATTTGCCGGCCCCCTCCTAGGTAGTTTCTTTTGATTTTATCCTCCCCTTTAGAACAATGCATCTGTATCCCATTAAGTGGGAGAATTCTCCGAGTTTGTATCTTGAGATCCTTCTTCACTCGTTCTTCAGTGAAATCTACAACGTTGTGGACGATTGTCCTGCACCCCGGGAGGAGGTTTTCGAGTTTGCTCGAGTTTTGGTGAAGAGAAGGCTATGTAACTGGTTTGAGGAAGATTCTTATCCTGCCGAAACGGCATCGACTTTGGAGAAAAGGGATGAGAAGAGAGTCTCGAATACTCGCCTGAAAGCTGAATTGGGAATGAGGCTACTTTATCCGAGTTATAAGCAAGGATTGGAGAGCATCATCGAGCAGTCGCGCATCAAAATGTGCGGATGAAGAATCGGTCTAAAAATAATACGTTTCGTGAAAATTATAATGTTACATAAGTTCATTGGTGCATACAGGATTCAGTGAACACCTAAAAATAATACGTTTCGTGAAAATTATAATGTTACATAAGTTCATTGGTGCATACAGGATTCAGTGAACACCTAGAACGCGAAATAATGTTACTTTTTCGCAGCTATTGGCCAAAGAGTCTTGAGACGATCTGTGTCGAACTGAATCATCAGAATCGGACCAAAAATAAGGGGCCATAACAACATAAATAACATGATACAAATCCTAGTACTGTTCATAATGCCATCGGCGGGATTCGCAAGAAATACCAACCTTGTGCTGCTAATCCTTGCGATATCGCGACCAGAAGCTCCTTTTCCTTGCGGAGTCATTCTCGGATAACGACCTCCCCCATTTTGATCCGAGCGAAAAGTGCCTGCTCAAAAAGGGCTTGGTTGAAGAGGACTTTGAACTCGAGGATGCTTCCAACCTGGGGGCTTTCTGGCCTCGCTCAGTTCTTTTTCCATGATCAAAAGATTTTAGCTCTCCACTGAAGAATCCATCGACTGCCCGCTTCTTAAATATTTTGCGGCTCCTTGACTTTCTCTCGGCTTCTGCTCTCAAGGCCTTCTTACACATCTTCAGCATCCGCTTCTCTCCCATCGTGCAAATTGGACAAACAGGATCATACCTGTCTGTATCTAGGGTAAGCATCTCTAAGCATTCTCCATGGTAGAGATGCCCACATACAAGCACTGCCACCACGGAGACCTCATTGCCGCGGCAGTTATAGGAAGCACTCTCTGTCAGAGGCTTCGTGCAAACTGCACATGTCTGCAACTCGAAGGAAGGTGAGCAAGAGAATCTGCTACTACACTCGCTGATCTTACCACAAGCAGAGCTCAGCTGCTCGCTCTCAAAAGACCATCTCTCTTTCTGCGAAGAAGCAATGAGCTCCGAGAAGGTACGCATAGACCATCCATCTGAAAAACCACCCTGTGATCCAGCAGTAAACCCATTACTACAAGGGGAGAGGGCAAAGGATGGCCTCCCTTCTGATACTGAGTTACTGCATGGCGATTTCATTTCTGTAGCCTGGCTATCTGATATTTGTCTATAAAACTGGTGCCCCGGAGAACGCTGGCCCAGGGAAGACGTGGAATTAGGAGGAATAGAATGTGCGTGTGGTGACGAGTTGTCCACCAGCGGCATGGAAAATGATGATGACAAAGTTGAGGCAAATGATTTTTTTGGTGCAGCAGATTCAGGAGACGGAACATTCTTCAACTGAAAAATAAGCACGTAGGAGATGAGCAACTAACTATTTAAAAATGCAACAAACCTCAACCTCTTGAAAACGTCCAAAAGCCATTAAATCGAACCTCAACCGAGTCATTACTCGCCCCAGATAAATCTGCAGGCATATGAATGAAACACAAACCATCAGATCCAAAACAGAAATGGTAAAACCTAGAAATCAGGATATAAACATTCCTAAGAACTGGAGGCAAAATGATTAAGAATCCAGTATCAAAGTAGTCATAACAAACAAGTGTCTACCCGAGGAAAAAGTCAGTGATCTAGCCCCTATCATGTCATTCACCGGGGACCTCTGTGAGATAGGAGTTCCCATAGTTGCGACTTGACTCCTTCCATCAGATGCATAGCCCCTTCCTGGGCGGAAGGATTCTTTTAAATGCATTTGAGCATGACTACTGTTTCCATCAGAAGGATCATAAGAATCATCGATCTCCCCGGCGACACGCCTTCTGTTTTCCCAGCGGAAACTCCATGAAGGGGAATAAATCAGACTCCGGTGGATAGTTTCAGCACTTGTTTGGCTAGGCAGTGTTGGATCTTTAGAAGCGACACAACAAGCCGATCCCATGATCCTCAGAAAATATTGGTACCCAGAGTATCCTTTATGACATAGGAGATGGGAATGGAACTATATCACAACGATGAAAGTTTCCTGAAAATTAAACCAGAGTGAGCCATATCCCTGCTCAACAAACTAAAGCAATTCCTAAAAAAATCTCGATCTCAATCAGCCAAAATTAAGGCTCTGTACATGGGTTCTGTGATATGAATGACCAAGATAATATCAATAAAAGCTCAAACACATGGTATAAATTCAAATACTGAACAAATGGTGTTTATCATTTGCTTAGATTCAGACATAGTAAATAATACTTTGGCATGGCTTCATTAACAAAAATATAAAAAAAAAAAACAAGGAAAATGGATTTCAAATCAATCAAGCAACATGCTAGGAGGCATCGACAAGAAGTGCTATAAATGCCCAATAGTTTCAAGTCAAATTTTTTAGGCATATAAAACGTAATGTCATCTGTTGTTTAGTTTGGCACATATAGGTACGGCCTGTTGTCAATTAATCTCCATCAATGCAACTCAGAATCATCCAACCGTAACGAGAAAGCATAACAGGAAGGAATCCTTTTACCGGAAAGAAAAAAAAATAACAGAAGGGAATAAATTGTGTTCCATTCTCAGCATACACAAGCGCCAGTGGCCTAACAACTGACGAAAGGGCATCAACAACCAGCATCAACTACAAACACACACAAAAAAGTCGAACAATAGCCATCATCAAGCAGCTGAAAACGACTGACAACCGACCAAAAAAGTTATAGGAGTAACAACAATCCATCGTCGGTGAGGCGATCACAACCAACGGGCCGAAAAAAAATCCTAGGTTCGCCGAACTTTTGTCCACGGTAGGATCCATCAGAAAGCCACGAGAACAACCAAAACCAAACGAGACGACTCAGACGGAAGTGCGAATCGAACGAGTTCACGAGCAATACCCACCTCACATGCGAGCGAGCGAAGCTCGATCTTCGAACCGGTGTTGCGGGACGGCAGGAGGGAGGGGCGGGTGCGGGGATGGGGGCGGTGCTGGTGGAGTCCGCGTAACCGTTTTCCGACGGAGGAAGAAAAGAAAGTCCGATAAATGATGAGGGGAAAGAAGAAGACGAGGAGGGGGGAGAGAAATTGGGGGAAAAGTGTGGTGGGGGAGTGTGATGTTTTGGTGTCCGGGGAATTGTGTCTACTTTGACCCGCGAGACTCTCTTTTCCTCCGCTGACTCGGTAAAATTGGGTAGGCGCGCTCGTATGGGCCCCACTCATTTTTATCCGTTTATTCCGGTTGGTAAACCGACGGCTGTGATTTGAAATCGAGGGGATTATGCCCGCAGTGTCAGCGTCTCGCTGTGCCGATGCTGAGCTCTCGTCCTTTTGCTCTTCGTTGGGGACTGGAAATGGAAGAAACCCTAGCGATTTGAACGCCTGAAGGGAAGGGAAGGAAAGGTAAATGTTTCGCGAATCATCAATCATGGTTTGTTGCTCGATTGTCTAGTGATCCTGCCTGAGCTGTCTTTAGTTTGTGATTCTTGCCTGGGAATAGCCGCCTGGCGTTACAAATGCGGTCTTTGATTGCCGATTGTTATGGCGACTCTAAAGTTTATGGTGTAGATATGTGTTATTCAATTGCTGCTGCGGACGTCGTGTCGAGTTTACATCTGTCTTGGGTTTGCGGAGGTTCTTGTCGGCTGAAACTTTATCAATGTAGGGCACGCTTCTTAGGATTGTCAATTTTCAGCGTCAGCTTGAATGAAGTCCTTGCAGTTTAAATAGTTCTGGGTATCAGGCATGAGAACTGTTAAATCTTGTAGAGGGTAGGGCAGGGTCAGGGACGCTATTGCGTGATTAGCTTGCAGAATGGAATGGAATGGAATCAAAAGGTTTCACTATGCTCTAATTCCATTTGTGCTGTCAAATAATCATTGAAATCTGCTGAAATAAAATGAGAACCATCCATTCTTTCAATTTTGGTGGAAATGGCATTCGATTGGGAGGGGGAGAGAATGCCATTCTACTCCTTTCCCATCCTCATACCAAGTACCAGCTTGGGGTTTTCGTTCCTGACAAGCTTTGCTAAAGATGCTCTATCAAAAGATTGGATTTACGATCTAGCTATGCTGCTTTTGTTGCTCTCTTGCCCTATGACATTGGTTCAGTAATGATCCGTCTTTTTCTTTAAGTTCCAGGTCTTCAGCTATGATAATAAATGGATGCAGCTCGACTTTAAATTCCAGTGCCATGATTTCGACTTCGTATCCGGCGGTGTCCTGTAATTCTGTTTCTGCTCGTCGACTTCCCTATACCCCAAATCCCAGCTCTTTTGCTGTCAGGAGTTTGTGGCACCCTCACCCAGAAGTTGGGCCATGTTTCTCAGCTTCCAAATGTAAGAGTTTTATGTCTCCATTATTTTTAAACGACATCATCTCCTTTTAAGCAGTTGCTTTCAAAATCTGTTTGACTGGATTGCTCCTGCTTGGTAGGTCGGCAGCACCTGAATGTCTCTGCCTCGTCAACTACACTTTTTGGGGATCATGTCAGACTGTGGAGTCTGCTTCCCACCATTCCCAGGCAGTCTCGGCCTCACCTGACCCCTCGGGCATCCAAGGATGTACCCTACAGTTACCGCTACCCTCCCATGACCAAGAAGCCGAGGTGGTGGTGGAGGACTCTGGCATGCCTCCCTTATCTCATGCCTCTGCACGAGACCTGGATGTACGCTGAGACTGCATACCATCTGCACTCGTTCCTCGAAGATTTTGAGTTTGCAACCTACCCTTTCCTCGGAGCCATCGGGAGATTGCCGAGCTGGTTTCTGATGGCGTATTTCTTCGTTGCTTACTTGGGTGTGGTGAGGAGGAAGGAATGGCCGCACTTCTTCCGTTTCCATGTGGTGACGGGCATGCTATTGGAAATCGCCCTGCAGGTCGTGGGCACCGTGAGTCGATGGATGCCGCTGGCTTTCTACTGGGGTAAAGTAGGGATGCACTTTTGGACCGCGGTCGCATTCGCCTACCTCTTCACCGTGTTGGAGAGCATCCGGTGCGCCCTTGCAGGCATGTACGCAGATATTCCCTTTGTCTGCGATGCTGCTTATATCCAAATTCCTTACGACTAATGCAAGGTCGGCGCCTGCCTTCATCTCCTAGCCTTAGTCTTTCACCCACTGTTTCTTAAGACACCTTGTTTCATCAAAGACTACGAACTGTTTTGTTGGGTATAAATTGTAATGGCTCAGGACTGTTGAGGCATCAGCATCTGGAAAGGTCTCGTGTCTAGTTGAGGGTTACACTGGTGGGGCAGATAAAGACTGCGCCCGACCATGTGTGTCCGTTGATGGGCCAACCTCTCATCATCCAAATCCTGTAATTTAATAGCGTAGTTAGAGTGGGATTAGTCATGCTTAGCAATAATTCCTCCTCCAGGCAAACGAATGCTCGTTAATTAATTCAAATAGCTGTGCCACGTTCTGGTGATTATATTCGTCCTTCAATATTGCGATACGACTAATAGTTTACTTCTTTTTTGGTGGGTTAAAATTGAAAACACGTTGGATTGCAAATGCTCCTGCCCACGTGCAATCCACAGCATAAAGAAACACACGGTCTCTGCAGCCTTTTTCCTCTTTTTTTTAAAAAAAATAATTAATTAATTTTTCTACAACCACCACCAGAACTTTACTTTGAGAAATGAAAGATATACCCGTGATGTTAGCTTAAGATATTCTTTTTCCTAAGATCGCATCTATTATAAGGTGAAAACAAGCCGAACTGATGCCAAATCCTTCTAAGCTCAGCTTCACAATAAAAATGCTCGACTCGAATTCGGCTCGAGCTCGATCGAGCATCGAGCCTAAAAAATTAAAGATCGAGCTCCGCTCGGTCCAAGTTTTAGGGGATTTGAACTTGGCTCGATAGGCTCGAATACATATTGATCATAAATTCAAATGTACAATTCTAACTCGGCTTGTATATAGGCCCGATAGGATCGACCCGTTGGACTTGAACTGAGTTCGATTCGTTGGGCTCGAATTTGACTCAAAAACATAAATAGTTTTGTAAAAATCACAATTCGAAACGAATATTAATAAAATTATTAATATTTATTGTATTATATTTGGCTCGCGAGCCGTCGAGCTGTAAGTATCAAGGCTCGATCTCTGCCTGTCTAGATACCCAATTGGCTCGAAATCCATTAAAATCGAGTTCGAACCGAGCTTTGATCGAGCCAGCTCACGACCGATTCGGTTCTTTTTCACTCGTAACCTATTCTAACCAAGAAGCACGAAAATCCACTCTTTGATAAAAATATCATATAATTATTAATAAATATAAAAAAATTGTTTACACATATTTCCTCATTTATTGTCCAATCAAAGTATCTGGCTCTCAAATATAACATTTAACTAAAATTCGATGAAGAAGGTGTGTTTTGGGCGGGGAGAAATGTTGGTTGATTTGGGTTGTTGGGTTGGACGGGAACTCTCTTTTCACGCATCCAAGGGCCAATTCTATTCGAACTCAACCCCCCCCCCCCCTCCCCTCCCCCAACCCAACCAAAAACAAACACAAAACAAGCCAATTTCTTTTCTCCTTTTTGAAAGGAATGCTCCTCCCAATTGAATGAGGACACGACCAGAACCAAATTGAATGATGTTATTTGTTGGTGGGTATGGACAACATGCATCCGACTATGTCCCTGGAAAAAATGTTTACGTTTTCCCTCCACATTTTATTTCAATTGTTTATATTGTAAATCGCCAAACCAGCAGTAGAAGAATACAAATTGACATCGAAATGGGGCCAATGTAATACATATCCACCGTTCAGAGAGAGAGAGAGAGAGAGAGAGACGGACAACGTAAGCAAATAATTTATATATATTAAAAAACAGAGAGCGAGAGCCAAAAGACACAACAGACCACATTAAATTTTCTTTTTTTTTTTTAGCGGAGATAACCTTACATGATGACGAAATTACAGAAAGACCCTTGACTTTCTATCCTACCATCCAGCTATGTTCTAAAAGAAAATGAAGAAGACAACCCCAACCTAACTTCAACATCCAAAGACGTCGCCGGCGCCGGCCCCCATGATCGGCTGCTGCTGGGCGTACCCAACGTCCGCGTGGCTCATCGCCAGCCCGTCAAAGCCGAAACCTCCCACGTCGTTGCTCTCGTCGACGCACGATCGGCCGTTGAAACTGATGGAGCATATGAAGTCGAGGATCTCGTCCAGCGACTGGAGCCTCTGGCCTAGCTCCACGAGCTGGGCCTTCAGGACGGAGTTATCGGCCTCGACGGCGAGGAGGTTCCGCGTCGCGGAGTCGATCCTGGACAAGATCTGGCCGTTCTCCTTGGTAAGGTGGAGGATCTGCGTGGTCAGGTCGTCGAGGTGCTTCTGCTTGCGCATCCTTGACCTCCGTGCGGACTCCCTGTTGGACTCCATCCGCCTCCGCTTCCTCTGGTCGACGAGGCCACCCGAGGAGTTGCGTGCGTCTCCCTCGGAGCCGGAGTAGGGTTGGGACGGGGTCGCGGCAGACGAGGACGAGTTACCGCTGGACGCGGCCATCATGGGTACCAACCTTCTTACCTTTCTTTTTTAGGATTTAGTTTCTTACAGGTTGTCGATTAAGCTTAATATCAGTACGCTAGGCGACGATTACTAGGGGCGAATATGAAGAGGGCAGCAGTCACGGGGGTGAGAGTTCATGAGAAGACATAGAACCAGTAAAGGAAGACGACGGAGAAGGACTGGACGAGGTGGGTGCGGCGTCGGACGGAGGATCCGATCATATAACCGGAGAGGAGGATTTCACTTAAGACGGGAGACATGGATGGCGGAGCATCAGTTAGGACAGGGGGATGAGGAGGCACCCTTGGAAGGACAGGGCAACGGGGCAGGGCTTCGGGGCAAAGAGGCGGCAGACAAACGGGGAACGAAGCAAGGAAGGCGGGGGGGAAAGGAGAAGGGAAGAGGAGAGGTTTGTGCATGGGAGGAATGGCTGGTTTTATAGGCCAAAAAAAGGAGGGAGGAAGGTGGAAGGAAGTCGGGCTCGGGCATAAATTAAATTAAAGAGATTGAAATTGCAACTTGCAATGGGGGGAGGGAATTGTTTTAACTTAATAATATTCCACAAAATTCCAAAAATCAATAAACACTTTTAAATTTAAGTATTTTTTTTTACGATATAAATATTAAGGACACCGTCTGAGAATATATTATTTTTATTTACGTGATTTTAAACAAATTTGTATTGATTGTATCATTCATTCATTCAAGAGGAGCAATCAGGAGCCCCCGTTGATAAATAATGATTCGAATGGGTAAAAGCCAAAAAAGGTGGGGGACGCACCACTTAGCATTTTGTTACTTTATTAATACAAATTCATATTTTTTAATTAATACTAATATTAAATTCGTTAAGATCAAGTAACACTCCATGTTTGAAACGTCACTATTAAGTTAAATATTGGCTGCGCATGTGAATCAAAGCCCATCCGACTGTAAGCATATGCTTTTTATATTTCAGTTTTTATCGTACAAAAAATAAAATAAAATAATAGAGAGGATTCCCGAGACTCAACGCAGCCACAAAAAATTTGTGATCGTTTTCCAAATATAATAAAATTTTGTTTGGCAGGTGCATCACCACATGTTTAGTAAATTAAATACAATAATAGGAATTTATTTTTATATTGGTTAACGTAAAAGTGAAAAATCTCTAATCGCTCCAAAGCCTTTATTAAAAAAAATAAAAGAAGAAAAGTGGGTAAATTTCGAAGAGGTTTCGTGATCTCCCAGGGGGAGGTTGTGTTTGTTGTGGGGTCATTTTCCTTCTCATTTAATTGAATATCTAATATTAAGGAGAAGATGAAGGACAATATCCCAATATTTCTATCTTGACTTCACATTTCATGTTCCACCGCTCACACCAAAAAAAAAAAAAAACAGATACGTAATCGCTTTCGTCACCCAGATCTACCTGACGAACGGGTAGGTTTTGCACGAGCAAGGTTTTGGGCCTACGGCGGATTACATTGGGCTTGTCCCATGACCAAAGCCCATCTATTGTCGTTCCTCGATACACGGGCCCACCCATTCCCCCTATCCGATTAAACGCATCCCTTTTATTTAGCCACTTATCTTTGTCGTCTATTCCACCACTTAGGAGACACTTTCGGCTTTTACTTTTTGGGTCCCCCACACAACCAACAAAACAACTTGCTTTACTGCATCTTTAACATAGCAGAGGATTGATATTTGCACTATCAAACTTTATGTACCTAAGTAAACAACAAAAGTATCCCCCCGCCCCCCACCCCCTTGTTGAATTTCCTTACCCCTTTTTCCCATTTGCCAATCGAGTGTGCATATCCACATAAAGGCAACTTGACTTGAAGAACTTCCTTGAAGGTTCAAATTAAAAGAACATCTTCTTCACTACTACTAGTAGGGCCAATAATCACGTTATTCCGACCCTGGGGACCATGCCTCGTGCATGTCCCTCGTCGCAGGTGACGGCGCGGGAGTGGTAGTACTAGGAGGAGAAGGATTCTGGGCCTCATGTGCCGCCTTACTATTGCAGCAGTTAGAACAGAACTGAACAGAACATTCCCTTCGCAGTTGTGTCTTTATAATATAAATATAAGTTTGTTAGTGGTTTTTAAGACACGGCATTTAATCGCACGATGTATCCACATCGAGGCAACTCTAGCCCACTTAAGTATGGGCCTAAGGACCATTACAAAATGATTGGGCTTAACGTGACTGGGCCCGTGAAGTTGGATTGTGGGCCCGGGGGATCATCTTCCTGGTGGGTACATTCGGCGGGAATATTCCCCGGCGGGGCCGCTCGGGCGGTCCCTGTCGGGCTCCCGCCAAATTCGCGTAACCGTGCTAAAACCGTCCGTCCGGTCTTTTCTTTCCCGGCGTCGAAATTCGGAAAGATTACGATCCCTCGCTTGGCGGACGGCCGATCATGATGATTCCTGAGGTCGAATACAGGTCCGGTGCGAGGAGTTTCTCGGTTCGTGTCTAGTTACCGCCTCGGCGTCTTTTTGGGCCGTGTCCCATCGAATCCACCTGCTTTGGTTGGCTGCAGGGTGACAGAGGGAACGTCCGGTGCTGAGGAGGTTACAGGACGGCATGGGGCTGATTCAGGAACAGGAAATGTTATTGAAGAGGAGAAGATGAAGATGAAGATGGGTAGTTTGAAGAAAAAGGCGGGAAATGATCCGGACGAGTTCGAAAGGTCTATGAGAAGAAGAGGGCGGAGGAAAAGTGGGGACAACAATGAATCTATTTGCTGTCCCATCGAAGATGTTGGGAACAGCGGAGAGCAGCAGGCAGCGGATGCCTTTCGCCGAATGCTGGAATCGGATGGATTTCTTCCTCCACGGCACAATGACCATCACCTGCTGTTGAGGTTTGTCTCAATTGTTTACTGCCCAAGGCATTGCGTTTTTGGTAATCTGAGGGGTGATCATTGAAGATGTTCACCTGTCGGCCGATGGTTGAAGCATCCGCTCTGCCTAATAATGTAATTGTGCGGTCAAAAGCATTGATTTCTGCTGGCTGCGCTTTGAATCATAGGGGTGCAATTTTGAAAGCATAGGCTTCCACTAGTAGTAGCTTTTCAGCGGAGCTTCTCAGTTAAAAGTCATGGATACTCGTAGGGATCTCATAAATGAGGCGGTATTGCCAGTCTTACAATCATAAGTTACTGGGGCGTTCTTTTCAGATTTCTTAAGGCGAGGAAATTTGACGCTAAGAAGGCAAGATTTATGTGGATTGAGATGTTGAATTGGAGGAGAGACTTCGGAACCGACACTCTTTTGGAAGTAAGAACGGCAATGGGGCTTCCAACTTTAGCTTGGTTTTCATGCACCGTTTCATTTTAGGTGCTTTGGTTTCTTGTTGACTAGCGTTCTGTGTTCCTTTTCGATTCTCGTCTTCACTCTTCAGGACTTTCAGTATGAGGAGAAAGATGAGGTTTTGAAGTACTATCCCCAAGGCTATCACGGGGTAGATAAGGATGGAAGACCAGTATACATCGAGAGACTGGGTAAAGTCGATGCCAACAAGCTTATCCAAGTGACCACTTTGGATCGCTACGTGAGGTACCATGTCCAAGAGTTCGAAAAGACCCTTACGATTAAGTTCCGAGCTTGCTCTGTTGCTGCTGGGAAGTACATCGGTACAAGCACTACAATTTTAGATGTCAAGGGAGTGGTACGATTGTTGATTCATGATTGAAGTTCCTGACATATTTTACCCAAGAAAATACTTGCTTGCTCAGTATACATGTTGTTTCCAGGGCCTGAAAAATGTCACGAAGCCTGCACGGGAACTTGTTATGAAGTTACAGAAGATTGACAACGATTATTACCCTGAAGTATGTGTCATGGTTTGTATTATAAAAATGGAGATCTCATATCACAACGAATTGTGACGAGTTACTGGCATATTACAGACGCTCTTCAGAATGTTCATCATTAATGCTGGACCTGGCTTCCATCTGCTCTGGAACTCAGTGAAGGCATTTCTCGATCCTACTATCACAGCCAGAATCCATGTATATTTCTGCACATAATCTTGTATTCACCGTTGACCTTTCGACGAGGATGAAATTGAAAGAACTTATGTTCCCCCAGGTTCTGGGTAGCGAATATCGCAGCAAGTTGCTTGAAGTAATTGATGCGAGGTAAACATTAGAAAGGCTGGTGCCATATTGTTAAAGTCGATGTAAATCAATGGCTTTGCTTTGCAGTGAATTACCCAAGTTTCTTGGAGGTAGTTGCACTTGCTCTGATCAGGGGGGATGTCTGACATCAGATAAAGGCCCATGGAACAATCCCAACATACTCAAGGTATTTACTGTAAATCTGGACTCGGATCATTCCGTGACGATGAAGACCCCACTTTGGGAGTCTCTAAAATGTGATACTGACTGGCTAATCACAGGGGATTTGGGAGAAGTGTGATGAAGTCTTTGCATCAGGCGATGAGACAAGTTTCCCGGTAGTATGCTGATCTGACATTGTTTCTCCTTCCATTTGACCATGCCTTGTAATGGTACTATCAATTGACTGCTCTCACATGGCTTCGAGTTAGATCAGAAGTGCCGAGACATCCAAGGCTGAATCAGGATCCAAAATGGAAGGTATTTCTTCTTCAAAAGTAAAGTGAGGGAGAGGGATCTTTAACTCGAGATTCGGCACATGTCAGTAAAGAAGTTAGTTCCTTGAACCTATATAAATCGACAGTGTGGGGGCGTCTCCACCAGGATGTCCCGTTGAAGTGCCTACCCTATATCTCTACTGAATGAGAACTAAAGCTCGACCTCGCTATGAGAAGATTAAGGAATCAAGAAAATTCTTTCAGAATTTGAGAAGCAGCGTGGAAATATCTCTTATCCTAACTGCTATTCTTCGAAAATGGGGCACAATATGCAGATCTTAACTCAGAGAATGTTTAGGTAGTTATAATTAAAATGAAGGTCTTACAGCCTGACTGGAAATGGTAACGAATACTTTCTCGACTACATGATAGAACAGTAATTAGGATCTTCAGACGTGACGTACCAGACATCACACTTTTGGCATGTCTTGGGCGTCTGAGGAATGGGATCTTTCTTGTCATCCTTCTTCTCATCTTTCGGAGGCCCGATGCTCATTATATACGCAGACTTCCTGCATTTCCTCATCTTCTTTATGACCTTCACGGGGTCAGCCTCCCCAATCACCGTGACTGTGCTCTTTGATGGGTCGAGGGCAATGGAAGTGATGCCTTCCAGTCCAGCAACCGACTTCATGACCTTCATCATGCACTTTGAACATCGGAGTTCCGCTGACACTATTATTTTCTGCAGAAAGAGATAAAAGAACAGGTGTCAGAATGTTCCCAGGGCACTGGCCCAGTTCAGAGCAGCAAAAAGCTAGAAGGCTTTGTCAGTAAGCAGCAGACATTGATGACATCTATGTCAGAACAGGAAAGGGTACAAGAACATAATTCTCTGAGCAACATGGAGCAGAACTAAGAAGAAGAGGTCGAAATACTAAACCTTGGACATGAGTAATGCGAGAACAAAATCCTATTACCCAGAATGGTGGAGTTGTCTGCTGTTTATGCCTATATGGCCAAGAGGAAATTGTAAACCGAGACCTTTAATGTCAAAGATTGGCCCAAATAAAAGTAAATGCAGTCACACAGTGTGTTGGTGTAACTAAAGTAAATGCTTTTGTCGAACAAGATATTAAATGTTCATCCATCCTGGGACCCCAAAATTGGATGAACTTCACCCAATGCAATCAACACGCTGAGCAAGCATCCAAAAAAAAAAGACAATCAAAATTTTTACAGAACAGATCATAACATGAGTTGCAGATAAATCTGACAAGATAAATTTCTGGGAAACATCAGGCAAATAATTGCCCCAAAATTTAAGTCATGTTGTAGATGATAATAACAGACAAAACAGTATCACTTTACTGTCACTTGTAATAACCATCAAATACAAAAGAGCAAGAAATATGTTCCCCGAGTGAGATCCCAAATTGACAATTGCTGGCATGCGGAATATATTAACGAGATATTTACGTTACAATACCTGTTGTCGTGTTAAGCCTAGGTTCCTGTCTTCACTGAGCGTTGCTATATATCTCCCGACCATAGCCATTCTCTGCAGCGGGTTTGTTGTGGATTGTCTCCAAGTAAAAGTGGACAAGCTTCTGATCTAGCCTATAGTAGTACTCCACCTTCTCCAGAGGCTTCAAATCCAGGTCAATGAAGAACACCTATAACTCTTTCAGAATTAATTATTTATGACGAGGCATTGAGGGTATTGCAGTCATGGGTGAGGAAATAGAATGAAAGCCAAGAAAAAGAAAAAGCGGCCCTTTAGGACAACAACATAATTCGGTAACTCTAGCACAGACACATCAACGATTTCGCCGAATGGTGCGTATATATCAAGGTAAACCATGCCAAATGTTTTTCAACAGGAACATGATTGAATACCTTGTAAGCAAAAACTTGGTTGGTTGACGGAACGACTACGCTGTCGCCCGATGAATCAGATTCCCCATCTCTTCTCCGTCTGAAACAGAATATCAAGCTACAATCTTTCACAGTTGCAGCGATCAAAAAGTTCCTCACAATCCCCAAGCTCTCCTCAATTGAAAGAGAATGCAATTCTAACCACTTTTTTGATGACTCAACCCTGTCAAGTTCACTACATACTGGACAAGGCTTAGATATGATATTGTAATATGCATGCACAACCCCTTCTATGTCATAATTATCAAGCTCCTGAACCTCCAGAAGACGACTCAAAACACCAGACTTGCTTATTGTCGCAGAAAGCAGCTCGATAAAGGATTGAGTGTGAAGGTGCTCATCAGCACGAATGATAAACTTGAGCAAATCTTCCACTGCTGCTCCAGTCGAAGAGGTAGTGGTGCCTGCAATACCTCCTAAACCTCCCAAAACAAGAGAACCATTCAAAAATACTCGAAGATTGTTCTGGGGGTTGCCAACTAGAGCTTTCAAGGCTTTACTTATTCTCTCCTTAGATCCAGAGAAGAGATCTAGAGGGTCATACTCACTCACATCTTCAATCTGTCAACCAAGCAGACAAGAACTACAATTATACCTCGACAGTAGGCAGCTAAGTGGTGTATATTACAGAATCTTTTCTCACCCAAAAGTGCATCTGCTCTATACCATACCAAGAGCAGTTAGATTAAAGAAAGTACCTTTCTAACAGCAATTACATCCTGATTATAATTTAACAACACATACCTCATCATGATGGAACTTCCAGAGTTGGTGCATCTTAAAGCGAGTTACACTCTTCTTGATGGTATTGCGTTTAGCAATGTATCTTGATGATGGAAGAAATCCACATTTGGGCTACTCTTTGAAATCGGCAACAATTCCATCAAAAGGGTAAATAGTTAGCAAATTGAGCAGAAACATTAGTATAATTAATTGCTGAAGGAAGGAACAGAGTAAAAAGCACCTTGATTTCAACTGATATGCAGATATCTCCTTTGGGGTTACCTGAGGTCAAAGAAGTGAAGTAAGAAATTTAATCAGTTGGCGTATTCCAAACTTTCACCCGCAACAGCCCCATCCACCCTATGTCATCAAAACCCCAAATCGAAAACCTGTTACGCTCTAATCTCTTCGTGATTTTAGTCACAATACACCAAAGAAAGTAACATGCTAAAACTGGCCGTACGATTACGCGTCAAGATATTTGTAACTTAATAATTTTAGCTCAATTTTTGATATAATAATAACACCAGCACTCCACAAGTCCCATCAACCAAACAAGAGATGTCCAGACCCAAAAAACATACCCTGAGGAAAGAGGGAATGATCTGATATAAGCAGTACCGAAGTGCTGAGGGTGTCAACCTCGGAAGCACGAATACGCCAACTTGGGCGAGAACTGTTAACATTCTTTTCAGTCTTCTCCAGAAATTCCTTGGATGCGTTGACCTGAACCTGTGACATTCAACGAGATTGAGAAAAACAACTGCAACCACTTTAAACCATCAGGAGTTTTTAGATAATCAACTACAGAATAAGACTCAGATATGATTTCCTTTTTCTTACTGCATCAAAATATTGGTAAGAATTTACTATCCTCCAAATATCACATAGTACCACTACCTGCAACTTCAGGGTCCTCATGACCATCACACTGTTAAGGAGAAAAACAAGAAGCAAGCTATATTCTCCACGGTAAGAAAAGTTACGTAGCAAATGGACAAGCTGTTGCACCCATACCCCTGCATCTACGTGTTCAGCACCGAGCAAAGGTTTCATCACACCCTGGACGTAGAGTCTGGCAGCAATTTCTTTTGTGGGGGCCAAAACAAGCTCCTCATGGCCCTTCCACAATAGACGTTCGTGCTCAGAAAAGCTCGAGGAACCATCCAGTGAATGCACTTTATCCTTCAAAGCCTTCTGTATCCGCAAGACTTTCCCCAGCTAGACATTGAATGAAAAATGTCCTCAAATAAACGTTTTCGCAATTCCACGATCAAAATGAAACGAAATGATGAATCATTCATCCGAGAAATACGCAACACAAATCGGATAAACCAAGGTGACGGTAAATTTAAAAAAAAAAAAGACATCTAACATCTTTCATGGTCGAAGAATAAGGTACCATCAAAATTCCACCACAGCGGCACATCTAAGCAAACGTAATCTTTTTATCCCAGTCACCACAAACTATGCTCATTGCGTTCTACATCAAGTCGAATACCTACTAAAAGAAACCATCAGACATAAGCCTTTCGGCAGACAATTCCAGGCTTCGATCAAGGAAAATACTCCCTAAAGAGAGTTGAAGGAACAAAAAAAACACCACCCGGAATCTGATGGGGGATTTCTTGAAAATCGAGGACGATCCGTTCCAAGCAAATTCAAGGCCAACCGAATGACATAAAGAAGAGGACCCGAAAGCACATCGATACATGTAAACAAGAAATCAACAACTCGCCGGGAAGGGGTGGGGGAATTCTTACGAATCGGGGGGATGAACCGGCGTAAGAAAGGACAATGTTGGCGGCGCCTTCCCCCCTATAGACCCAGTCGCCGGCGTCCTTCTCATCCAGAGTCACCTCCATCATCTCTCCCAACGCCACCCCACGACCCTCTCAAAACCAAAAAGAAAAAAGAAAGAAGAAGAAAAAGGAACCAACTTTACATCACCCAACAAGGAAGAAACGAGTCTGACAGACTACCCCACCCGCCGGACTACAAGAACCGATTTTGTCAGCGGGATAAAAGCGAAGGTGATGCCGCCGCACAGTTTCTCCACTTCCACTCGTAAGAACAGAACAGAACAGAACGGAGCATGCAATGCAATCAATGCTAGGCAACTCAGATTATAAGGATCCCTCGTTCGTTCTTGTTTTTTTTTTTCTGTTTTAAAGTAAAACAAGAAAAGGGTTGTTTCTTTTCTCATAACTGGTTTGAGTTTAGATTGAGATTAAGATCTGAAGTTAAGGATGAGTGAGAGATCAAGATTGGGGTTTTGGGCCTTTTCGGTTCGGACATTTTTTGGTTTTCTTACCAGTCTGCAAGAAAGAGGGCCTTGTAAATAAATAAAACTCGCACAAGTCGGGCCTGAACATGATGACAAGAGAACGCCCCCACCCTTCAGCCATTTCATCCATGGAGCCTAATTTTTATTTCTTTTGATCATAACCCAACTCTTATGCACTCCGAATGACAATTTAGGGTGGCGGGGAGGCCCTCTCTGTCTACCTAAGTAGTCGTTCTCAGATTCAGACAAATTTGCAAAGGGGAGTTCTTACTAAAGGGAAGCGGCTGATGTCCCCGCGGGACGTTCCCATTGTACTAATTTTGAACTTTTTTAATAGATTGTACTAATTAAAATTAGTATAGTTTATAATTACTATAATTATACTAATTTTATTTAGTATAATGTACAAACGACCAATTAGTGCACTTGTAATTACATACTATACTAATTGGTACGAAATTTAACTAGTACAATATACTAATTATGTACTAGTACATTATTTATATATTGTGTTAATTCTTTTTAGTATAATTGTAGTAATTATAAATTTACTAATTTAGTTTGTACATTGTACTAAATAAGAGTAAAATTAGTACAACATAAACCCTAAACCCTAAAAATTGTACTAATTAGAACAGTAAAAAAATTATACTAATTAGAACAGTAAAAATTTCGTACCAATTAATACATTTGTAATTGATACAATTATACTAAAAAGAATTAATACAATGTACAAATGATGTACTAGTACACGGTTGGTACAATGTACATTCGTACCAATTAGTACACTTGTAATTACTACAATTGTACTAACCATGTACATATGTAGTGTTAGTACATATGTAGTGTTTACAACTGTACTAATTGGTACGAAACTTCGTTCGTACATTGTACTAACCATGTACTAGTACAACGTTAGTATATCAGTTAGTACAATTGTATTAATTACAAATTATACTAATTTAGTTTGTACATTGTACTAAATACGTGTCAAAATTAGTACAAATTGTACTAATCAGAACGGTAAAATTTTCGTACCAATTAGTACACATGTAATTACTATAATTGTACTAAAAAACTCGTTATACTAATACATGGTTAGTACGATGTACAAACGAGGTTTCGTACCAATTAATATGCTTGTAATTACTACAATTGTACTAAACAGTATTAGTACAATGTATAAACGGTGTACTAGTACATGATTTGTACATTGTATATATGTACAATTATAGTAATTACAGAGATATACTAATTATAACAAAACTTTTATTTGTACATTGTACTTTAATATTATTAGGCAAAATATACGTATATGTCCATAACTATAGTCGAACTTTCTTTTTAGTCAACTTCTTTTTTTCGTATACATAAATGTCACAACCTATGGTTTCTACCTTTTTTATGGCAAATACCAGACGACGTTAGGCAAAAGTCCGACGTGGATATAACGGAGCATCGTAACATCCTATGTGGTGAAGCCTCGTAAATCGGACGTGGAAAAGTTTCACGTGGACATAACGGACCTCTCTCATCGCTGCCTGGCCCCAAATTGAAACGAAGTAAGATGAGGAAACCCTAATTGTTTCACATTGAGGAAATCGGAGAAGGCGAAGACGAAAGACGACCCTGTGTGTGACTGAAAGAAGGCGACCCTGTGAAGGCTGAAGAAGGCGAAGGCGAAGATGCTAGACCACCCTGTATGTGACTGAAGAAGACGAAGGCGAAGGGCGAAGACGACCCTCCGTGTTATTGACTTAAGAAGACGAAGGCGAAGGGCGAAGAGGACCCTGTGTGTTACTGAAAGAAGGCGACCCTATCTGTGACTGAAGAATGCGACCCTGTGATTGACTGAAAGAAGACCATGTATGTTGGCAAACCCTTGTTAGCTCCACTGTTTGCTGTCATGATTAGGTAGGTTATTAAGTAGGTAATTGTCGTGTTGTTTGGCTGAACTAACAGATACAATGAAGCGGCTGAATCTGAATATGCATATTGGCGGTACGATGTGTTTATCTGGGTTGTGCTCATATACAGGAGGCACGGTAGTTAAGTTTGGTAATTTCACCCTGGTAGCTTTGGCCAAAGATTTTGGGATAAGTAGGGTGTTGAAATTGTGGTATGGGCATCCCGGTCATAGCTTGTCATTGGTTAGGGAAATTGTAAGAGACAAGGAGGTTATGCAAATGATAGAAGAATGTCAAGAAGGTGGAACAATGGATATATACTGTGATGGAGAGGGTGATGGTGTGGCTTAGAAGTAGAAGAAGAGCCTCATGAGGAGACTGATGAACTAGATTTAGAAGAAGATCCCCATGAGGAGACCGAGGAATTACAATTAGATGATGATCCTATTGATGAGACTGAAAGGGTTGAGAGTGATAAGGAGGACGAGTTGGATGTTCCTCAGCCTAACCCAGCTAATATTGATAATGACATGCCTGTTCTCGATGTGGAGTCTGAGTACTAAAAGTCAGATGCCGAAATAGGGGATGATTCTTGTTGTGTGACCATAGGGGATAGACAGAAGCAACGGTTGTTCGAATACATTGAATATAACCCTCACTGTAATCACAAATTGATTGAGTGGAAGGTCGGTTTGTGCTTTGAAAATCCTCTGCAAATGCATGATGCTGTCCAGCGGTATGCTATTGCAAATGGGTATAATTTGAGTTGGAAACGAAGTAATGAGAATAGACAGGAGGCGATTTGTGTGACTGGTTGTCCGTGGAGATGTTTTGGGTCTTGGCTGAAGAAGGAAAACATATTTTTTGTTAGGTATGTGTTGAATGAGCATAAATGTAGTCGGAGTATGAGTAATCGGCAAGCGACAACTAGATGATTGGCCAATCAATTTGTTGCAGGGGAAATTCGTCGGGCTGGTGCGACAGCCCGCGAAATTCAGTAGGAAGTAATGGGCAAGCATCATTTAGAAGTGCCATTAATGAAAGTTTATAAGGCGAGTTGGTTAGCTGATAAGTTGATTAATGGCACCATAGATGATCATTTCAAGGATTTGAGGCCATATCTTGATGCGCTGCGGTTGAAATATCTGACTTCTACATTTAAGCTGAGTTGTGACTTGACTCTCTCAACAGGGACTTATACAACTTTCAAGAGATTCTTTGTTTATTTTGATGCTCTAAAATCTGGTTTTTTAAAGGGATGTAGACCTTTCTAGGGTTTGATGGGACTTTTATTAAACATAAGTGTGGTGGGATTCTTTTAAGTGCCGTTGGTCGCGATGGCAATGAAGGAATGTTTCCCTTAGCTTGGGCTGTTGTAGAAGGGGAAAACACAAAATCTTGGACTTAGTTTTTGGAGTTGCTTTTCCAGATTCTTGATGTTGGCAGTGGAGGAGGCTGGACGTTCATATCAAACCAACAGAAGGTATACCATTGTTGTTCCTGTTGTCAATCAATTCATTGTTTATTGTTGTTAATCTCAATTGTTTTATTATAGGGATTGCTCAATGTGGTTGCGAATCTGGCACCAGCCGCAGAGCACAGGAATTGTGCAAGGCATATATACCAAAACTGGAAAGTGAGGCATAGAGGGTTATTCCTGAAGAACTGCTTTTATAAGACAGTGAAGAGTACTAATGAGACTGACTATGCCATTGCTTTGAAAGAGATGAGAGAGGGCCGTGGTGGAATACCCGGTTCAATAGAGGCAGCTGATGATTTCCTTAAGCAGGGGCCGCAACATTTCTGCCAAGCATTTTTCAGCACATCAAGTAAGTGTGGCACTATTACAAACAATATGTGTAAGACCTTCAATTCATATATTGTTGCTGCACGGCGAATGCCTCTTATTGATATGCTTGAGAGAATTCGTCGGCTTTTGATGGTACGACAATGTGAAAAGAGGAAGATTGCTGAAAGAAGCCACGATAGGTTGTGTCCAAACATAAGGAAGGAGGTTGAATTACTCAAGGAAAGTGCTGGAAGGTATGTCGTGAGACCCTCATTAGCAGAGAAGTTTGAGGTGTCTGTGGCTAATAATGAGAAGGATAGTTATTTGGTAGATTTCACTACACGTGCTGGTAGCTGTCGTTTCTAGGACTTGAATCCTCTGTCTTTCTCCCATGCAATAGCTTGCATCAATTTCATGAAAAGGCTAGTAGAAGATTATGTGCATCCTAGCGTGAAAATTGTGTCATATAAGAAAGCATATGGTCATGTGTTGGAGCCTTTAGATGGAGTGAAATTCTGGCCGTGTGAAAATTCAGAAGTTATAAGGCCACCGCCTTATAAAAAGCTCCCTGGCCGACCAAAGAAGCACAAAAGGAGAGTTTCTAAGGAGGAGGAACCAAACGATTCATTACACCCAACTAGAGTCTCAAAGCTGTCCAAAAGAGGAGTGGGTATGAAGTGTTCTGCTTGTGGTGTTTTTGGACACAATAAAAGGACATACAAGGGAGAAGCCTCTTCGCAGCAGGCTTCAACTCCAGTTCAGCCAATGGATGAACAAACATCTGAAGGCTCAGGTACCGTCCTAGGATTACCTATTACCAATGAACACAACATAAAAACTCAGTTAACTCTTCTTTGTTGCATTACAGGCAGGAGGATTATGCGCATGACTTGTCAAAACTGTGGAGGACATGGGCATAACAAGAGAACGTGCAAAGTTAATCCTGCACAACGAACAACAATGGCAGAAGATACAAGCGCTGATCGGATCTAGGAATCCATTGTGTCTCCATAATCAAGACAGAAAGCCGTTGTGCGGAGGGGCAGGGGAAATGCAATGAGGAAGAGCCGGGGAAATCAGAGGGGCAGGGATACTTGAAACTTGTTCTAGTTGTAACTAGAAAAGGAACTTGCTGTTAGTGTACTTTTGAGACCTTTTTGTTGTAAGCGTTGTAAGCTTTTGAAACTCTTATCAATGTTATGGAACTTGTGGTTGGTTCAATTCTGCTGCAATGCTTGTGCAATTGTGTAGTCTGGTGCAATTGTGTAGTCTAGTGGAATTGTGTTAATCCGGGAACTTGTGTTCATTTGGGAAAATTGGTTCTGGTGCATTCTGGGAAAATTGTACAGAATGTTACATTTGCTCAGCTAAATTGTGCAATTTGGGAAAATTGGTCAGCCAAATTATAGCGAAATTACATTTGCTCAGCTAAATGTTAATTGCTCAGCTACATTACAATAGCCAACTACATCCAAATATTGTTGGAGGCTACATTTAATCGCAATTACAACTTACAACAGCCAAGTACCATCCAGCCACATTACCTAATGAAATAAGAAAAACAATAAAAAACGCTAACCAAAGTACAACCAGTCGCAAAGTAAAGATTTGGGTCTTCATTTTCTCAGTCTTCTCTTTCAGTTTTTTGTACTTAACAACCTTCCCTTGTAGATAAGATCTTCTCTCGTTTGACATTTCCCCTTCAGGAATTCGATATCCTTCTCTAGTGCTTTCTTCGACTCTATAAGTTGATTCATGATATCCTTCTGCCTACTTGGGAAGTCCTCGTCAATCCACTCGAAAAACCCACAATCATCTACCTGTCAATTATCAGACAAATCAACAAGAGTGTTGGCAGGCAGAAAAATTAACCCACCGAAATACAGCTTACCTTCCAGAACGAACACCTGTAGAATCGCCGACTAGGATTGCTCTTACTCCAGGATGTATATAGGGTGACCCTCCTTCCATGGTTGCAAACTCGTCCACTCACACTTGAGTTCGAAGCATCAGAGCCAGTACTCATACCTCCTAACTGGTTGCAAACTCGTCCACCCAAAGCGGCCTCAAACCTTCGCCAGGTCGCCTCACTTCCTTCCTCCAAAATCGCCTCACTTCCTTCCTCCTGCCTTCGCCCGCCCTTCCTCTTCTGGTCCCAATTAGGGTTTCAAATCGGAGGGTTTCTTCCTTCTTTAACTGATGAACATCAATTCCACGTCTGAAAGACGTGAGACTTTTCCACGTCTGATTTACGTCGCTTCACCACGTAGGATGTTACGATGCTCCGTTATGTCCACGTCGGAATTTTGCCTAACGTCGTCTGATATTTGCCATAAAAAAGGTAGAAGCCATAAGTTGTGACATTTATATATACAAAAAAAAAAGTTGACAGAAAAAAAAGTTCGACTATAGTTATGGACATATACGTATATTTTGCCATATTATTATAGTAATTATAAATTGTAATAATAAAAAGGTTAAAATTAGTACAATTGACGAGACGAGTCGAGGCAGGGGACGTTAGCCGCGTCCTTACCATAGTGCCAAGAATGCCAGACACTTTTGCTAAATGCTTTCGCTACTAGCTTTTGCGGAGGCACCAATTGGGAAACGAAACAATCATATCCCCCACACAATCACAAACCCTCTTCTCTCAATCGAGAAGAAAGGAAAGCAATAGGAAAAAGGACAACCTCCACGAAGAGACAGAAAGGAAAGGAGAGAATTGATGTGATTGTGTTTTCAGATCAATCTCCCCACTAACACCAAACCCTTCCAGACCTCTGCAAAAGAAATCATCGCAGGTTTGTTGTTGTCTTGTCTGCTCTCGTCCTTACAAACCGATGACGATGGTTTCATAAACAACAGCGAACGACAGCCATCAACAACCTCGACCACGACTGACTTTAACACTACGAGTACCGACTACTGTCGAATGTTCTGTTCTGTTTCTACCTCTTGCTATTGTAAGAAGACATCCCCACCCACTTTTTAACAAACCCGACTGCCGATTTCTCATACTATGTGCACCATCGACTGCCTGGTCTATGGGGATTAACCAATATGATTGATCCCTTGCGTGCTCTCCTCCTGGAGGAACCTCCTCGTCTTTGCTATGTACTTCTCCACGTTCCTATTGAATTCGTCGTTGCTCATGTCATCCACCGTTCTGATTCCGTCGCCCCTCACCGCCACCAGCCTTCCCCTTCCGCATGGACTCGGTATGTCCGCGGACCTCTCAGCTTCCATCTCTCTCTGCCAAGGATTGTTCTTCAACCCACCATGGCGGACAGCAGCAGCTATGTCTGCGGACCTCTCAGCTTCCATCTCTCTCTGCCGAGGACTGTTCTTCAACCCACCATCGCAGACAGCAGCGGCTATTTTTGGCAAAGCCTTCTTTCCATTGATTGAGGTCTTGGACAGCGACTTCGGGATGATGTGCTTCTTGGCCTTGGAGGTTGCAGAGGTGGCAGCCAACGAAGGCATGATGATATCTGGGAGGGTCAACCTCTCCGTCCTGTTCAGCTTTGCCTCGCCTGTGAACTTTTCAGGAGGATCGTTGCTGATGCTTCCGTCTCTGGCAGCATCTGCAGGTTCTCCCAGAGCATGTCCTCCTACAGCACCATGGAGGACCAACCTTCCCCTTCCGCGTGGACTCGCAATGTCCACGGACCTTTCAGCTTTCATCCCCTTCTGCGAACAACCATCCCTTGTGCAACGGTCACAGGCAGCAGCAGCCACAGTCAGCGAACCCTTTCCTCCCTCGATTGACGCCACTGGTGAAGAGAACAAACTAATCTGTTTCTCAACCTCTGGGACATCACCCGCCTCTGGCAACACTTCCAGATCATTTCCTCTCCCGATAGTCGCTCTGCAGCGAGCAACGTACTCGTCGTAGATCCCGTACATGACAACACCGCCCCTCCCCTTCTTCCCACGGCCAATCCACAGGTTATCTGCATCGATGCCAGATAAGAGCACAATGGCGAGGACGATGACGTTGCCGAAGAAGAACGCATGGAGAGGCTTTGATGAGTGGGACACAAGCCTCTTGAGGAACTCTCCGGCAGCAGAGACGCCAGAAGAGTAATGAGAGAGCAGGAAGAGGGAGATCACAGCGATCTCGAACACACGGAAGGACTCGAGCTTCCAGTTTCGGCCTGGGAGGCGCTTGGTACGCTTCCGGACAACGACTCCACCGCCATAGTCACCCACAGAAGTATCCATATCCAGCCGAGGAGGGCGTTTGGGAAAGATCACATCACATGATACATGAAAATAAGATATTGTGAAGTGCAGGGTGGGGCCTTTTATATAGGCAAGCACCGCCAAGGTGAAGTATGATCACAGGGAGGAAGGGATTCCTTTTTTACATAATTGAGCGCCCAAAAGTTTCATGCTTTTGCGAAAAGACAACCCCTTTTCTTTTATCTACTACTCCACCATTCCAAAGTAGGCAAAACATCCAATTCATGAAATATTTAATCTTATTCACCATTTACATGGTGGTGGGAAATTCCCACTTTTCTTTTCCCCAACCCAGTGCTTGCTTCATAAGAAACTGCAGCCAATCGCTATCCACAAACAACAGATCATGACCCCCAACACAAAAACAAATGCACTGTCATCACAAACTTTTATTGTTTCAGTCAGCTTTTTTGTATGCCACTTGTACAACCCTTGTGTGCTTCTTTTCTGGGAATCAAAACCCAGATTCCGTCCTTAATTTTGTTGCATTCTTTGATCCCAAATAAAAGTAATTTAGGGAGTACTTTGGTTCATCACTACTAAAACAAATCAACGATCACCTAATCCTCTCTCAAAAAGGAGTTGTTATTAGGCTGGTCACTGCCAGTAGAAAAGGCACCCATTCCCTTTCTTTAAGCTCTAACGTGGATTAAGCAGAATCCAGAGAAGAAAAAGGGTACAGGTGGCAAACCAATCACATCCTTAAAACTTCTCACAGGTGTCCCATCATCTTTGAACTAACCTGGGTTTTCAAGAAATTTGGGATTCCTTTTGGGGAACGGAGTAAAGCGATTTATCCTTCAGACCTGTCGTTTGGATGGCTTCTATCTCCTGCTAAAGTGATTAGTTTATTGTCAAGTAGCACAACGATTGAAGCTCAATTGGCGGTACATACGTGGAGCTCTCCGTGCATGATCATTACTTGCCAACTGCTGATTCTAGAGTTAAAAGTAACCGACTTAGGATAACCCCCCCCCCCCCCCCCAATGCAGTTCCTATCAAGCTTATCTGCAGAAGACATTTGAACCACCCTTGCATGACTTCCATGGCCTGACCTCTGAAGTCAATGATTTGCATGCATTGACCATAAGAAAAATCAAAACAACAGTCCCTCCATGAGTCGGGATTGCAGCAAAGCTCCATGTTCACTATAAGGCCAAAAAGGATGTATCAATACTCCCATCACTAACAACATCATAGAAGCAATGTTACTCATGCCCTCCTCCTATCTCTATTCCATATCTTCCTAGTGCTAACCATGGGTAAGACTGACATCTAGTTCCATACGAACGGCTCACAGTGCTTTGGCCTAACAGAATGTTTCAATGCTTCCGTCAGAGAATGCAGTTGCGGAAGCAGGGTTATGCTCTAGAGGAGCCGGAAGTGGTCAGGATTCTGTGGCGATTCCAATGGCTACAACCGAGTGCAGGAACTGGGAAGGCGAGAGCCGGGTGCCTGCCATGCTCAGTTCCCAGGGTTTGCTAGTTTGTGTTACTTCAACTGTTGATGCTCAACTAAAAAGCAAGGCAGGGATGTAAGTGCCCGAGACAGAACTAGTTGATTAAGCCTTCTGAGGCAGTGCTAGTGGAAGCAGACCAAGTTTCACTTCACCTGTTCATCTCTTTGGGGAAAGTTTCTCATTAACTCCTCATCACCGAACCCATTTCCATATCCAATCAACAAAGCTCTTAAAGAAGAAAACTTTGGCAGATTCATGTAAAATCGACAACAAGCCACATCAAAGCCACATCCAATTCCCTTCTCGATTCTAATCCAACAGCAGTAGCAGTAACTTTGCAATCATAGCAACTACTACGACTACGACTACTTCTTCTTCCCCTTACCACCAGCCTTCTTCCTGGAGGGCAGAACGATCTCTCCCTTAAGGGTCGGAATCTCCATCATCTCCGGCGGCAAACCCGCGAACTTCTTCCTAAACTTCTCGACCTGGTCGGCGTCTACGAGGACCCCTGACCTGTTCCCGAGGTAGAAGGGATGGTTTCCGGACCAGACGTCGACCACGTACTCCTTCCGGGTGCCGCCGGTGGTCATCACCAGCTCCCCATTGCAGTACACCTTCGCGTCCTCGTGGAACTCCGGGTGGAGTTCCTTCTTCCTGCACGTGATCGAAAAGTGACCCCCACAACCGCCTCTCCCCCGCGGCGGAGGCTGCGAAGGGGAAAGGGAGTAAGAAAAGAAAACCTCTTCCAGTCAAACGGAAGGGGGCAAGAAACCCAGTACGTGGCGGTGGAAGGAAGTGCGGAGATTCGCGTTCACCTTGGCGGCGGAGAGGGATGGGGACCAGAGGGCGGTGGACTTGGGGAGGAAGGTGGACGTCAGTGCTGCCATGTCGGAACCTGCGGGAAGAATTCCTGTGGTCGGAACGACAAGATGGAGATTGACGGATGATGATGGTTAGAATTGTAATGGGCCTGGGCCTTATCCATTCGATTTCCTTTTTGGGCCTTTAGGGGCTTTGAGTTAGCCCATAATGGGCCTTACCCATACGAGGCCCATTTCAGAAAAAAGCCCATAAAAGACGACGCGTACACAAATATATATATCATCTGACTCGTATCATATCATATGGTCCGGTTATATTTCCCTAAAGTTTGGCCTTGTAAGTTTGATGTTTCTTTATACGATATCTGCCCAGCCTAACAAAATATACCACGTATCCATGGTGATACTTGATCCTAAGGCTTCCAGCCCGCCTTGACGTGCCTCCGCCGCGCGAACATCTTCCTGATGCGATTGAGCTTCTGGGACTGCAGACTGATTATATCCGCGGTCGAGGATCCCTGGCTTAGGATGATCCCATACCCGTCCTGGAACGAGTCGAGGCCTTCCGTCAACAGCTGCCAGAACATGCCCCCCGCAGCAGCGCCTCCTTTGCTTGCTGAGGAATATATCGTTGAATAGACGGCGTTGAAGATTCGGTCCCTCTGATCAGGGCTGTAACCGTTTGAGGATTTCCCGAACTCTGCGAATAGGACCGGCTTCCGAAGCGTGTTCTGGGCGTCAGCGATGTGGGTTTCTATCCAGTTGTTCAGGAAGGACACTTGTTCGTCTTCGTTCGAATTGGACAGCCTGCACGGGCGTCGATTAGTGTACTAGGACGACGTTCGATTAGATTGGAATCTAGGAGTTACCATTGATCTGGGTAGGAATGGACGGTCGTGAAATCGATGTCGGGTATCTGGTTGTTCGCGATGAAGTCCGTCCCGACTTGGAAGTGCAGAGGGTACTGCTGCATCTTTTGAGATGAAGGCCCGTAAAACCCTTCTAACCCTGCTTCTAGCAGGTGCTTCCGGTCGATCGACTTCACGTAAGAAGCCATTTCCGTGATCCACGACTGCGTCATTGCAGAATTTGTTATAACTCCAGTCGAGATCGATTGATTGGAGACAGAGCTAAAGCTTGAAGGGGATTTGGGGGGGGGGGAGGGTAGCGAAATGAAATTTACCTGGACTGTTTTCGCAGATGGGTCGGAAGGGCAACGGACCTCGTTCATCAGCTCCCAGGCCATTATCGTCGGATCATCCCTGTACGTGACTCCGGTGATGCTGTTCCGCCTCGTAAGAACAGTCTGTCGCAAACAAAAACAATTACATCTTTGTGGAAATGAAGGGCACGATCGCAAAAACGATCCGATTCTTCTTTGATTTTACCTTGATGTGATCCTTGTAGAACGACTTGACGAGAACGTTGGTGAAGAAATCATCCTCGGACGAAACCGGCTGCCCTCGTGCTCTAGCCCACTCTACATACTGCTTCTTCCCGCCCATGGAGTCGTAATTGTTCACCAAGCTGAGCACCAGTCGCATTCCGTACTTCCACGCTTCCGACACCACGAAATCCAATCCCTTTCGGAAACAAACACGACCCTCGATCAACACACTCGAAACACGAAGAAAACCTAGACCGAGCTCACTCGTTCCATACTTGGAAGACTTGCTCGTCATAGGACCCAGGGGAGGACTGCAGGGCCATCCAACCACCGCCGTCATTGAAAGCCCACGTCCTGGCGATGACCAGGCCACGTCTCGAGGCCTCCTCCAAGGCGGAGGACACTCTCCCCCTCTGAGACGGGTCGGCGGCGATCACCATCATCCAGTATGCGTTGAACCCGTTCGCGTAGAAGGGGCTGCCGTTCAGCACAAAGCGAGCGCCATCCGTCTCGACAAAGCCGCCGCCGCCGCTGCCACCAGCATCGGAGGAAGCCGGCGAGACCCAGATAAGGGCGAGGCTTAGGAATGAGATTACAAGGAGGGGCTTCATAGTAAAATGGCGGTAGGAATAGGAAGGAGAGGTGGGGTGAATGATGCCAGGAGCTGTAATGACTCTTTTATGGGTGTGGTGGAGGAGGAAGATGGAGAGAAATCACAGGGTTTTTCTCTTTTATTCCCGTGTGCGTGGGTGTGGAGGAGTCGGTGGCAGGAGGAGGAGGAGGAGGAGGATCATTTAACGCCATGGAAACCATTCCTTTTCTTTGTAAGCATGTGAAGCGTTGTGTAGTGAGTGTAGGTAGGATGATCAGAGCATGTCACGTGTCGTTGCAGTGGAGAAGACGGACAAAACGCAAAAGCCACAGAAACACAAACCTTATTTTTTTTTGTGGTGTTAGAAAATCATGTGCATTTCTTGAATCGCACTTCATCCCTCCATAATATTTTGCATGGCGTATGAATGAGTAGCTTTCATGAAAATCTTGACGCCTTCCCAAAAGCAAAAAAAAAAAAGATTATTTTTCCCCTTTGGGTACACGCCAATTTGCAAGCAGGATTCAAGGCGCAAATCATTGTGACGTAACACCCCCTCCCCCCCCTCCCTCGTTTGTTCCGTTTGTTTCGGTGGAAAGGGATTTGTGGGTGTTGTCGGTATACAAAAACAATTGGACCAAAACCCACTTTCTTTTTTTTGGTAAGTAACCCACTTTCTTTTGACTACTATACTACTCGCCGAGACAAAAGGGAAACAGAGGATGTCGAGACGATCAAGATCGAGGAGACTCGGGTCGGGAGGGGCGTTGTAATAAGCCCATCTAATGACTATATGGGCTTTAGCCCAAGGCCCATTTAAACGAAGCCCAAAAAAAGAGGCGTCTGTCTGCTTCGCTTTCTGCTGGAGTAAGGGGGGATGTCGTCCCTCTGCACGTCCTCCTCCTCCCCCCCCCCCCCCCCTTCACCGGGAAATCCCTCGGTAGTTCCTTCTCCCGGGCGCCGCCTTCCGTGCCGTTCGCCTTCTCTCCCTCTCCCGGCGGCGGCCGTAGGTTCTCCCTTTACTTCGATTGCTTTGATCGTTTGTTGGTGGAGTAGGGTGGAAATGCGGTTAGAGTTAGAGTCTGGTGATTGATGCACTGCTCGGTATCTTGTTTGCAGAAAAATCTGATCTCAAGGAGTTCTTGCACATAATCGATTTCGACAAGGCCACCATCATGGGCATGTTGAACCGTGCGATTGAGGTGAAGGCTCTCCTTAAGTCCGGGGAAAGGACTTATCTTCCCTTTAGAGGGAAGACAATGGCGATGATCTTCGCAAAGCCGTCCATGCGGACGCGGGTTTCATTCGAGACCTGATTCTTCTTGCTTGGTGGTCATGCCATTTACTTAGGTCCTGATGACATAAAGACGGGTAAGCGGGAGGAGACTCGCAACATCGCCCGTGTCTTGTCTCGCTATAACGACATCATTATGGCGCGCGTCTTTGCTCATCAGGTATGCTGGTGAGTTTCTGTTGTTGCTTCTTGACAGACAGTAGAATCGGATCCTTTTACTGTCCCATGCTGGTTGAATCTTTTTCCTGTGATTGTATTGGACCATTGGTTATGATATTTTTCTGCGTTCAGGACATTCTGGATCTCGCTAAATATGCTACTGTTCCTGTTGTGAATGGTCTGACAGACTATAATCATCCTTGCCAAATAATGGCTGATGTCCTTACCATCATCGAATATATCGGGCAATTGGAAGGGACCAAGGTTGGAACCACTCTATATCAATACCTATGCTAATTTAATACCTACGTAGTTTATCTAATTTAATGTTGTTGTGTTGCAGGTTGTATATGTTGGAGACGGAAATAACATTGTGCACTCTTGGCTGTTTCTGGCAGCTGTGGTTCCTTTCCATTTCGTATGTGCCTGTCCTAAAGGATTTGAACCTGATGAGGAGACAGTCAAGAAGGCCAGGCAGGCAGGGATTAGCAAGATCGAGATCATTAATGATCCAAGAGAAGCTGTTCAAGGAGCCGATGTTGTCTATTCTGATGTTTGGACCAGTATGGGTCAGAAGGATGATGCCGCTTACCGTCGTCAAGCATTTCAAGGATTTCAGGTAGTTTCCACATAATTCGTCCTCCCATATTATGAATGAGATTGTGTCGGGATTCTTCTGTGCTCATAAATCACTTTCTAATGACCTCTATTTACTGACATGGAAACAGGTTGGCGAAGCCTTGATGAAGTTGGCAGGCCCCAATGCTTACTTCATGCATTGTTTACAGGCAGAGAGAGGAGTCGAAGTCACTGATGGTGTTATTGATGCCTCAAACTCTATTGTATTTCCGCTAGCTGAGAACCGCATGCATGCACAGAACGCAGTCATGCTTCATCTACTCGGCTGCTGGCAGGAAGGCACACAAATAAGGATGGATGTAGACTTTGACTGGTTGAGTTGAACTCGGAAGTAGTTTCCCTAGGATCACTGCAGTTTTTTCTGTACAATGCCCCAGTATTTATGATTAATCCCAGTTTTGATATTAGGTATTTCAGTGTCTGGTGCCTCTTGGCTCTTCCATTCACATCAAGGAGAAAGGGCTCCCGGGGAACAGAGCATTTCCCGTCGGTAGAATCACTCACCAAAGTCAGGTAAGCAACCAAACAAAAGAACAAAGAAATCGCTCAGAACATGGATGGTGTGATCGCTCAGGAAACACAGGCGGATTCGACAATTTGCCCAAGTCGGACAGCTAAAAACAATATCCCATTTGCTATCACAAGGCCAAAAAAGATGGAGGAAATAGCAAATGGAGGAGACACGCTTACCTTCAGATCTAATATTGGGGAATCAATCGTGGCGGTGAGTTCTGATAACTATCAATTCCGGATCTCGGGAAGAGGAAGGGCTTTACCATGCATTTGCTTGTACATCCAGTGCCAATTCTCAGGGGTCACTTCACCACTGAGAGAGCGGATAACTGCACCGCCACTGCATGACCCAACCTTGCAGCAATCCTCGAGGGACAGTCCTCTCACCAGCCCATAGATAAACCCGCTGGCGAACAGATCACCAGCACCAGTTGCATCTGCTGGTTTTGACCCCCCAATAGCTGGAACTTGAACAATCTGGCATTTGAAATAAACTGAATTAGTCCGTTACCAAATATAGATGCATATCAGGAGGTTTTCAGAAGTCCCAGCACAGCAATTTCTAAAGCATGGCTAGCTCTTCTGGTTCCTTTTCCGCCTTCTCAAATAGGTTCATCGAGTAAACCATAACAATCAACCAGTTACTATGGCTTTACCTCTTTACCATGCTTTGCAATGCACCCATTTGCGCTTAAGGTTACTACAGCCCATCTGCACATGTTAGACAAATATTCTACCGCAGCATCTGGTCCATCATTTTCTTCACCCCTGCATGCAGAAAAATAACTATTTAAAGATAACATTAACAGACAAAGAGTTCCACTGCCCTTGTTCTCGCGCAACAGTCATATCTAAACAGATGACAACGATTGGAACAACCTGGTCAACTCAGCAGCTTCATCCTCGTTGGCAAAACAGAGGTCCACATTTCCAGACTGCAGCAACTCCAGAAGAGGCAATCTGAAGTTCCTTACCATCTGATACATATTTGAAATGACCAACACGATGTTATTTTTGGAAACTGAATAAATAAAGAAGACAGTGATTGATTAATAGTTGAGTAAGCCAGAGAAATGCCCAGATGAAACTTTAGATCAGATTTCCAACATGTGTCAAATTGTCGAAATAACATTCATATCGTGATGCAATCCCATCATAACCACCACCAAGTTCATACATCTTTGAGATTTACCTCAAAACTTGCCAAATCCAAGGAGACTAAAAGACCCTCCTGTTTGGCAATGGTTATAGCTGCTTTGATTACTTCAAGGTTAAATATTGCATATCTCAGCACCAACCACTGCAAGATGCGATAACACAGTTCAAAAGGACATCCCATTCCTGATTATTCTGGATGAGACTGGACATAATAATTTTCACGGATCAAAATTATCCTCCCGTTTGACCAGTGAACGACATATGGAAAAAACCATGGGGTCACTAGAGGGCATAGCTAAAAGTAACCGACCTTGGCGCCCTTGAAATCTTCCCTCATTAATTCATTAGCCTGAACAAGAAGAAATATAAATCTAATCATCAACCTAGGTGTTCTAAAATTACCATAGCACCATCTGTCTACTAAGCAAAATATACAAGCAACAGTTGAGATAAATAAC